>BMAU01021123.1:0-32500 GCA_019973935.1 Trichonephila clavipes
GTAGTGTGTCGATAAAAGAGTACCAAGCTTGCTTGGGGACTTAAATACTGGGGGTCTCTCTTCAGACTGACCACCTGATCGGGACATCTGGTCATGCACCTCAGCGCACAATGGTCACTTACACTGGGATGTGCACAGTAGGCCCTGACCCTCATGGGTTGTTGCACCACTGAGTTTGAGTTTATTACTATTTATTCAAAAATTAAATTTAATTATTCTAATAAAATAGTATAGCAAAAAGAAATCGCATTCTCAGAAATTAGGCCATCCCAGGTAAGATTCGAACTCACGACCTTTGGATTAGAAGTCCAACACGCGCGCGCGCCATTCATTGCGCTACAGGAACACAGCGAGCGATTTTCCTTTCTATATGCGCTGTTGGATTATTATTTTTGTTTTTTACTATTTATTCATTTTTTAATTTTATTAATGAATTAATATTTGAAGAAACTGTATTAATATTAAGTGTTACACACACTACTAGTTTAAAAAATTGTATTTGGACTTGAGTGGATTAATAAAAATCATTTTACTAACGATTGAAAATTTGAACAAGATATATATATATATATATATATATATATATATATATATATATATATATATATATATATATATATATATATATATATACCGTAAACCCCGGCGTATAACGCGCACATTTAACACAAAAAGCAAGATCGAAACTTAAGGGTGCACGTTATACGCCGGGTATAAAAACGATAGCTTTAAAAATAACAAAAGAGATGAGCATGAAATTTTTTTTACTTCTTTATGTATCGAAATACTGTTTATTTAAAAGAAATGGCTTACCTTATGAACTAAAAGAGTTATAGTTCTAGAAGAAAGTTATTTTTTCAAAAGTCTGGGATAATACCCTGAATAAATGACTTCAAAACATATAAGAGCAATGTATACTAACATTTCAGATTTCTTCGTAAAAAAGGGGTGCGCGTTATACGGCAAATATACCTAAACATTAAAAAATTAAGCTTGAAAGTATAGGTGCGTATTATACACCAGTGCGCGTTATACGCCAGATTTCACGGTATATAAAGAGAGAGAGAGTGTGAACTAATAGTAGGAATTAAAAAAAAGTAATAATATATTTAAAAAACCATGAAAAAAAGGGTTAGGAAAAGAAAAATTAACTCTAAACATTGTATGACTATTAACACGACTTAACATTTTTAAAATTTATTATTTAAGGGGGTTACCAAGTAATACCATGAATTATTTTGTAATATGTAGCGATGAATTTTTTTCCTTTTTGATTTGCTTTTAAAATTTGCTGTCATTAAAAAAATAATTTGAAAACTAAATAAAATGCGTGACAAACCTATACGGAACTTTATCACTAACCTTCTGAGTCGTCTTTTTTAGGGAAATTTAATTCCCCTACCTATTTCCAATCAGCTCCAAAAAGAGGACAGGATTCCTTGTTATGCAGATTAGATAAAGTATTTAAGTCAAACGGAATAGTAAAGTAAAAAGCATTAGGAGAGAGAGATTGAAGCAGAAAGGTATAATAGTGAAGTTAGAGATTTATTATTGAAGATTTCTATGTGGATAAATTAATCTCAGGAAGAGTTGAGATTCAGTGTGGTAAATATTGATTTATATTTAAAGTCTCATTAAAGCTTTATATTAAGAGTGAGATTAAAGTTAAATGTGTTCAATAGGAATATTATTGAATATAATTCTGGGATCTCTTATCGTGGTAATCTCTGCGTGATCGATATTCTAATTGTTAATTAATTGGATCATTAAATATTTAAGTTAATTTAAAGGAAAGTCCCTTTTAAACCTCATATAGCTAATTTGAATTATTTGTGATTAAAAGTCTTTGATTCTATTTGGGAAAGATAACCAAATGAAGTTATTTATAAAAATGACTACTGGCTCTTATCTGACTCCAAATTATTCTCGTTCTCAAAGTGAGATCCAAGGGGATATTCACAAATGTATTAGTGATTTTTTTCGCGTTTGAAAATTATCACATAAAATTTCCAGCTAGAAAATCACGTGACTCCACCATAGACTTAACCATAAGCTCAAAAATGGAACCATCAACTTAAATGACTGAACATTTTCAGAGCATTAAACTTAAGGTTAAACGGTCGATGCTCCAGTGGTCGGAGAAACCTTATCGTTCTGTAGTGGATTATTATTCGATGAACAGATGATCAAAATTTTCATCAACTCAGCAAGTAAAGTTGAACGAATAAAAATGCCCCACTCTTTACATGTACTGTTAAAGAGAACGAAACACTTTGATTACGATATCTTAATAGATAAACGTGCAAAAAGTCACAAGACACTTTCAAGAGATTTTCGCGGAAGAGTTATTATTCTATGTAATACATTTAAATCTCGTCAAACTCTTATTTAAATTATTTTTAGATAAGCTATAGAAAAGACGATAAGGGATTTGAAAGATAAACATGTAATATTAAGAAAAATTTTTGAGTCGATTCCTACTTAGGTCAGCAAAGAACAATTTTCTTTTAATTACTTTTTGTTAAATAAATACAATTAATATAAATATGTATATACATATGACAGAATCACAATATTAAGTGGCAGAATAGAAAAGGATTTTCCTTACAATTTTCCATTTTCCTTTCCATATAGGGTGGTGGACTATTATTTTTGTTTGTTACTATTTATTCATTAATTAAATTTAATTATTCCGATAAAAAGTATAGTAAAAAGATATCACATTCTCAGAAATTAGGCCATCCCAGGTAAGATTCGAACTCACGACCTTTGGATTAGAAGTCCAACACGCGCGCGCGCCATCCATTTCGCTACAGGGACACAGCAAGCGATTTTCCTTTTTATATATTGGTGTTGTACTACTATTTTTGTTTGTTACTATGCATTCATTTTTTAAATTTAATTAATTAATTAATATTTGAAGAAATGTATTAATATCAAGCGTCACCTACTAAAAATTTAAAAAATGTGTTTGAACTTGAGTGGATGAATATAAAGTATTTTATTAACGATGAAAATCTGAACAAGATATATATATATATATATATATATATATATATGTAGAGAGAGAAATTTGAACTTATAGTAGGAATTGAATTTGTGCAGACAGATGTATTATATAAAATTTTCTATGTACTCTAATGCAGTGTTGCTTCAAATGTGTCCCGCGAAGCTCCGGGGATCCCCAACGCTTTTCTAGGGGATCCGCGAAGATCTCTCACTTAATATGTTAAGATTTCCATCGTTAATAGACTCTGAAAGACCTAGTAAACAGTTGAAAGATATGCCATCCTAGGCAAGATCACTGAATTGTCCCTAATGAAAAGCTTTTCTAGGACATATATTTCGATCAGGAATATTAATCCAGTTAGTATTAAATTAATATTTTGTAATATTTTTCAATTCCTACTATTAGCTCACACTCTCTATATCTATTTATTTATCTTGGTGGAATTTGCAATAGTTAATAAAATACATTTTAAAGCGCTCACTTGAGCTGAAATTTTATACACATGATTATTTTGTATGACAATACAGTAATTTAATTATAATTAACAAATATTAATTGATTATAACTAATTATTCAAAGAATTACAAATACAGCCACGTTGGAATCATTTTTGGCGACTTGTGTCAAAACTTGAAAAGGGTTTTTTCTCACATTTTAAAGCATTCATTTGAACTGAAATTTTATGTACACGATTGTTTGCGATAACAATACGATAATTTAATGATAATTAAAAAAATTAATTACCACTTAATGTTGTGATTCTGTCATTTGTATATACATATTTATATTAATCTTAACTATTTAATAAAAAGTAGCTAAAATAAAATTTTTCTTTGTTGATATATAAGTAGGAATTGACTTAAATTTTTTTTTTTGTATTACTTGTTAATTAGATGTTTATTGCTTACTTAAGGTATCCGGCTACCCTAAACTCATGATTTTTTTTAAAAAATAGGCAATTTTTTTATGATTTTATTTTATAGACCATCTTATTAGCTTTATAAAAAATCTAAGTTTTTTATTTTTATCTACAAATGTTTTAGTAAAAGCAGATGTCATAACTTTACATAAGATGTCCAACTTTAAAATGCGTTTTTCTCGAAATGTGTTTTCTTCGAAAAGCTCAAACGGGGACAGCGATTGCTCAAAAAGCTTTTAAAATAATTTATTGAAATTTTGTGTGTGTGTTCTGTATAACAGTGGAAGTGTTTTAATCTTCAGATTTATTAATCACTGTTTTATTACAAATTTTACAGTTCTTTTTGTAAATATAAACACTTTTTAAAGCAATTTCATATAATAACTAAAATAAAAAGTGCTCTATTTTTCGTAAAAATTAAAATATATCTCATCCTGAAGGTCATTCCAAAGAAGGATAGCAAAGTAATACATCAAAATGGAAATTTTGAGAATTTGTTGATTTACTATTTGTAATGAGCAGGCCCCGTTTATGTAATTTGTTGTCAATTTTTACCCATTTTTTCCCATTTTATTAGAAATAATTTATTTTTCTCTTGTTAATTTTAGCGGTTTTTTTTTCTTAAAATGTACTAAATAAATCTAAAAACCACAAAAAAATCCCCATATCTGCATTTTTTTAAAAAGAAAAGTTGTTGGAAGTAGTTGTACACCTTAAAGGAAAAATAATTAGTAAAAAAGTCTGTGTAAAAAGCAGAGACACTCAATGGAATATTGAGCAACTTTTAAGTCATTCAGCCATGTGTCGGGAATCAGGGAAGTGTGTTCAAAATCTTGGGGGGGGACTGATAAATTAAGGGGGGGGGGTCGCGGCAAATCAAAAGTTTAAGAACCGCTTCTCTAATCAGTTATTTATTTGAAAAGAATGATGCATTTTTACTTTTTCTCGTTGTATTGAGAATTATGATGTTTACACAAAAGCATGACAATCCCATTTAGATAAAAGATCTGTTTTCTTTTCAAGTTTTTCATGCTCATTTTTTTAAAATGCCTGTTAAAAGTAAAAATAAAAAATATTTATAAAAACTATAATTTAAAAGTTACGATTTAAAAAATATATATATATATATATATATATATATATATATATATATATATATATATATATATTAATATTATTTATTTAAAATCTAAATCTTATTCAGATATTCGTTATTATTCAGAATTAAATAATTATTTTTGAATATGGTTTAAATTACTACTAACTTTTGAGTCTATTGTAATAGAATTGTTTAAGATGTTTACAAAGGAATTCACAATTTTGTCCAGTATCTGTTTTATTTCATTTGGATCATATTATTAAATTTTTTTTCCAAAACTTGTCAGATTTGTAAAAAATTTACATTTGTATACTGAATATAAACTCATAAAATTGCAAAAAGATTTTTATGGAAGATTTTTAAGAAAGACGTGAAGTGTACGCCTCCAAAGTTCAAGAAAAATAAGTTGTAGTACATATAGAAAAAAATTAAAAATATGTACCCTTTTACTTTTTTATTTTTATACAAAATAGCGTGTATGCTTCAATTAAAAAGGTCAATATAGGCAATTCCATTTTTAATAATAACATCTCCTTAAAACCTTTCTTTTTAATTTATAATTTTTGTTTTCACCATTTATTTATTGAATGTTTTATCATATAAAGTTCACTTCATAAAATACGGGAGAAGGTAGAGAAAATAGAATATATTATTATTTTTCGATGATAGAAATATCTAAAAAAATGTTTATATCAATTATATATTCTTATTAATACATTTTTATCTTTTCCAATATAATCCGCTTACATAAGCTGCAGAAAGTTTTCGTTTTATTCAATAATCCTTTCATCATAGAAAATACGTATTTAGAAGAGTGTTATAACCGAAGATTAATTAGGGAGAAAAAATTTTAAAAAATTGACGTATTTTTAAACTCTGACAGTGTGTAATGTGACTGGCACAGGGAAATTATAACTCCTATAAGTTCCTAATTAAACATATAACAGAGAATGTTTTTACTCTGAAATAATCTATTTATTTTAATACTTAAAACCAATGACTTTCCACATAATTTTAATTTTACTAAGATTCTTGTAAAAAAAAAAAGTTATTTCTGTTGTTTAGGAAAATAGTTAGATAACATAGAAGACACATTAATCTTTTGTAAGTGTAAAAATGGATCTCCAGATAAGTTTTGTGATGTGTGTGTTTTTGTAAAATGTGATGAATAATGGCCAGTAAAAATTATTAGATATTATACCATTTAAAATAGTCAGCTGTGTTATTAATGAATACAATTAACTTATAAAAAGTTGCCTAAAAGGGAAAAACTTCCAGTAAAAGAAGCTCAGATTGTCCATTCTGATTTATTTTACTTGAATAAAAAATATCCTCAAGATGAATGGATACATGTCTACATTGACTCTATGTTAAAAAGAGAGAATGTTGCTGGACTAGGCATCCACGATGAATTTTTTAGCTACCAATGGGCCTTTTAGTACAACCTTTGATGATGTAGTCCAGAGGTGTCAAACTCAACAGCTAACTCAGGCCAAACAAACAAGGTTTTACTTTAGGCGGGCCGTAAAAAAATCAGTATTCATAGAAACGTAGGTTTACCTCGAATAATACTTTATAATAAACAGAAGTAAAATAACAAAATAATTTAATGTTTGTGTATCCTTTACACTTGACATCTCTCTTTTTGCTCCTATCTTTCCAACTTCGGAATTTTTTGAATAATTTTATTATCTGTTAATGTGTGTGGATATACTGGCCGGGCCGCAAAAATGTTGGTTGTGGGCCGCGAGTTTGGCACCCCTTGTGTAGTTGAAGCAATTGTAGCGGCCATTCAGGAACTGTTGGTTCATAGTCACTCTTTTTCAATTCCTACTATTAGTTTACTCGCTCATTATATATATATATATATATATATATATATATATATATATATATATATATATATATATATATATATATATATATATACTTTTATATAAAATTATATATTATAATATATACTTATATATAAAATTAAAAAGTAAAATTTTATTAATGAATTATTATTTGAAAAAACTGTATTAACATCCAATTTCATCCACTACAAGTTTTAAAAAATGTATTTGAACTTGAATGGGCGAATGTAAAGTATTTTATTAACGATTGAAAATTTGAACAAGATATACATAAGGAGAGAGAGAACACACAAATAGTAGGGATTAAAAAAAATATCCATTTTTTTATGCTTCCCTATAACAGTAAGCAAAAGCATTCGAAACCATAAAAAGCACATGCGAAATAATACGGGAAAGACCGATTGAGCAGTGTAAATTTTCACAGTGCTCGAACTACACTAGGGATGATCCAGGATGGTAAGGTTACTTCCCGAGCTCAACTCGGGAAGGCCGGAAAGGGTTATTCAAACTAAATGTTTAAACTGCAAGGCTATTTAATGATATGTTAAAAACAAAACAATTGCAAATAAACAAATATATATATATATATATATATATATATATATATATATATATATATATCTTGTTCAAATTTTCAATCGTTGATAAAATACTTTGTATTCATCTATTCAAGTTCAAATGCATTTTTTAAAACTTGTACTGGATGAAATTTGATGTTAATACAGTTTTTTCAAATAGTAATTCATTAAAAAAATCTATTTTTTAATTTTAAAGTTATTCTGCGTTATTTTTCTGTTGAAATTACAGCTAAGTACAACAGGTGGCGTTAGTACGTTTTTCTAACGAAGTAGGAATTGACTTTAAAAAAAATATTTTTATTACTTGTTTTTAGGTCATTTTATCAGGTTCAAAAAGTGCTCTTCTAACTCTTCGGGATACAGTAAAACCTCGACTTACGCTACCCCGACTTACCCGTACCCGGAGTTAAGCGATTTTCAAATTTCGTAGATACGTTAGATTCGCTTTTTGTTTGAGAAAAAAAATTGGTAAAGTTGGGGAAATTGGTATTATGATCTTGCCGTGCAAATAAATTTAGGAGTTGATAGTGATGACGTTCAAGAACTGCTATATTCCCGCGATCATTAGTTGACAGTTAATGGACTCATAGAAATGCATGAGCAAGAACCAGTCTTTGAAGATGAGTCTTCAGGATCGAAAGACGACTCGGGTTTTAACAGAACGTCCCAGTTTAATTGAAAAAGGGTCACAAATTTTAGCAAATATAGAATCCATGGATGAACGTATTTTTTCAACAAAACAAGGAGAAAAAAATTATTAGCATGCAACAAGGAAATTTTTCGCGACAAAAAAAAAATCTTTGAGTCGGCAAACTATTTTTTTTTAGATTTTATGAACTTTTCTGTATCAAAATAACTTCGGTTTGCGATTTTGTACTTGTGTTATTTTAGATTTTGTTAAGCATTTTCTTTCGTTTCCGTTCCCAACTAAACATTATTTTAAGCGAGAGAAATCATACCCCGACTTACGCGAATTCGACCCGCGGTGATCACTCAGTCTCACCTGTCGCGTATGTTCAGGGTATTACTGTACTCAAAATAGCTCTGAAAGTATCATGGATTGTAGACCTTTTGTTCACGGGACTCGCACATAAAGTTTCTTTCCAATGAATCCTTGCCTGTTGCTCAATCTTGGGCAACGGAAAAGCTGAAATTCTTGCTAAGACGAGAATTTTTTCCTTAATATGATTAATTTGATTGGTAATCTGACTCTTAAGAAAGTATTTGAAACAAGTAATATAAAAAAAAATTTTAATTCCTACTTAAATCAACAAAGAAAAATTTTAATTTAGCTACTTTTAATTGAACAGTTACAATTAATATAAATATGTATATACATATGACAGAATCACAACATTAAGTAGAAATTAATTTTTATTCATTATCATTACATTATCGTATTGTCACCCAAAACAATCGTGTTTCGAAAATTTCAGTTCAAATGAGCGCTTTAAAATGTGAGAAAAAAACCTTTTGAAGTTCTGACACAAGTCGCTAAAAATGATGCCAACGTGGCTGTATTTGTAATTATTTAAATAATTAGCTTTAATCAATTAATTTTTATTAATTATAATTAAATTATTGGATTGTTATCCAAAATAATCATGTGTCTAAAATTTCAGCTCAATCGAGGGCTTTAAAATGTATTTTATTAACGATTGAAAATTCCACCATGATAAATAAATAAATATATGGAGTCCGAGCTACTAGTAGGAATTGAAAAAGATGCTCATTAATATATTTTTATAAATATTTTAATTTTTCAATGAATCTTTGCGTGCCACTGTTACAACATTGCCGTGCCTCAATGTGGCACACGGGTTGAGAGTTGAACATCCCTGCTTTAGACCCTCGAACTGAACACGATTGTTTGTTAACTAAACTCCCTCTAAAGAATTGGAGTGCTAGTCCCCACAAACTGTGTTTTAATGGACTTTTTTCGACCAGCCTTTGATCTGGTAATATTAGCACCATTACGTTGCCCTTTCTAGTTGTGTTGATGTTGTCAAAAAGTGTTGGAGAGCTAGTGAAATGTACTAAGAATAGTGATTTATGAAATAGAATAATAATTTGAATAAAAATGTTAAAAGTACAGAAAATTTGAATAAAATTTTTTTAAGTCTAACACGTATCAGATATTTTTCATTTATATACTTTTGAAATTCATAAATTCAAAAAATATAATTAAAAAAACCGCAAAATTATATTTTTTTTTTTTTGAAAAAAAAAACTTTAAAAAATTCTACGTGGTGTTTTAAATAGCGAACTTAGATTTTTTTTCTCTGTAAGTAGGTCCCAATTAAAGTTAACAAGCACAATCTACATAAAATCAACATGAAAATCAGTGAATAATTCATGAATTTCTGTTGCGAAAAGTTTTCGCATGAATAATGATAGCACAGCTGATAAAATGTACACATTTTTTCAGATCTAGTAACGATAACTCTTAACGATGGGGTTTTTTCCAGTTTCTGTAGAATAGTGGTTAAAGTCCTTTCAAAAACGAAGTTACAACTGTACAGCTGAATTTTAGTTTTTAAGAGAACTCTCTAAGACGTATTCTTTGATAAAAGAATGTATTTCATTCCCTTTGCGGTTTTAAAATTCCCTTACGCGGTTCCTTGAAATATTTAAACTACTTTATTATTATCTAAATCGAAAGATAAAAAGAAGAGAAAAAAGTTCAAAAGGCAATACAAATAGAACTGTCGCAGAATTTTTTTATTTAAAAATATAAATTATGTGGAGATATCCTGATTTATTAAATTTGGGTTTTATAAAAGGACCTAAAAATTATGGTTATGCCGCTATAAAAATATGAAATATATGCTTACGATTATATATACTCCGAGGATTTTCATTCTTAACTTTAAAAATTCTTTTTTTTTATATGTATACGTATACGCGTATAAATCTGTTTTTACAAAAAAGTTAAACTGTCCAAAATACATGTGGCTGCAATAGCTTTTGTCACGAACTCATGGCTATTGTGTCATGTGTTCGAACCCCGGGACCATTAAAGATGCATCGTGTAGAGAGACTGTTGATCTTTAAATACGCTGAAAATCGTTTAACACAAAATTAAGGGGTCTGAAATACTTTTCGTGTTAAAGGATATTGAAAAAAAAACCCCATATATTCAATAAAATTAAGTTTATTAGATTACATTTTATTTACGTAGATATATGTACACGGCTGCACTTAATAAAAACTGTTCAAATATTTAAGTCATTTGCTCTCTTTTTCTAATTATTTTTGATAAGGTAGAGTTACCATTACCAAAACCTTTACAGATTTCTGTCTTTGATCAACCACCTTAAGCAGCTCCATCTTCATTTTAAGCGAAATAGCATTTTGCCATTTTTCTTTTTCTTTTATTTTTATATTTTCTTTATTAAGCCATTTGCTATTTTTCACCATTTTGCCATTTGCCTGAACTTTTTGCCATTGTGTTGGGAATAAAAAATGTTCCCAAAAAGAATAAATTCGCAAACCAAACTCACTGACTTTTGCTCACACAGTAGTGTACTCGCCACCGAATTCCAAGGCCAACTGATGAGAGATGAGATGTTTTTGTATGTTGTTTGTAGAGTTGTAGGGTAAAACTAGCTTACATAAACAAAATTGGCTCCTGTCACAGGCTATTCCGAGGGTATTTCAAAGAAAACTTAGCCTCCTTTCTACGAAACATGTGAGGCTACTTCTCTTTCATATAACTCCCCTCTTGAACCTCGTCTGCGTGGCTGCAGTTTTCCAAATTTTGTTCATTTCCAGAAGGGAATTCTTTTCGTGTTAAGCCAGTGCTTCTCAAACTTACAGTACTAGCGACCCGATATTCAATCATACTTTTCATAGCGCCCCCATTCAATAACAATGTATTGAATTCGAATAGACGAAACTTTGATGCTAAAGCTACCATACGGTTTTAACCTCTTAAGTGTCACAGGCGTATAAAAATGTCTCATTCATCCAGTGGGTTAATTGCCCTGACGTATATATATGTCCTTCCAAAATACGATTCTTTCTGATCACTGCTATCCATAAAATTATTCCAAAGGTTTTGGAATGCAATAAAAAGATATTGACAGTGTTTGCGAAGGATTTACTTATTTAATTTATTCCCTTTTATATGCTTATTTATTCCCTTTCTCGTCCCTCCAATACATCACATATGCGTGCATACGTGCAAAACGGTGGCATTGGGAAACGAATCACGTATCTTTTAATCGGCAATTAAGGGATTAATTATAAACCATAGAAATTATCCCGATAAGTGTTAATTTTTGCATATAATTTTATATATGATAAGCCCCTTGGGTCACTGGTAATTATTAAATTTGTTCTTAACCTAGTGTTGCAAAATTAATGGTAAAATTACATTATGCAGTACTGATACATTTATATGTATATTATATCAGTGTAAATGTTTTTTTTTAAATTTTTATTATGTCAGAATGTGTTTTGTTTGTTTACTTTAAATAAATTAATAATAATTTTTTAATATTCTTTTGTTTTCGACTTTTCAATATCCTCGCGCCCTCCTCCTAGGGTCATCACGCCCCCTACGGGCGTGCCCCACAGTTTGATAAGCACTGCGTTAAGCAATTTTCGTTTCGAGTTACGAGGGGAAAAAACGCATTAAAATATGCAACCGTTTGTCGGGACCGTTGCATTATTTCGTGTTAACCGATATTTCGTCTTAAGTGTTTTCGCGTTAAACGTATTTCATTGTATTAAAAAAATATCGAAAGAGTGGAATGTAAAAAAACAAACATTGAAATTATACGATTTTTATTTATATTTCATAAAGATTGAAAAAAGTTTCTTTCTAAGATGTTTGCTAAGAGTCCTATTAAAAATGTTCTTATTCCATATCCTTTTTCAAATAACACACGCAAAAGTTTTTGTTTTTATGAGAATGCCATATGACTGCAACTACTACATATTGTATTATTGGCATCCACTTCCGTCTCAATTTGTGGAGACTCTACTGTCATATTTTGAACAAAAGTGCTACCAGCTGTTTCACTAGTCTCAGATATGAACTCAATTATTCAATCACCATGTTGATAAGGATGGATCGAATTTTTTTCCCCAAAATTTCAAAGTTTATCTATGCGGAAATGATGTTCTATGGCGGGGTGTCTAACCCAAATGACCTTGCGGGCCACTTCGGAAAAACATTATAATCTCGCGGGCCACACATAAAAATATACCTTTATATCAGATTTGGAAACAAAAAGACATTTATTGAATGAAAATTTAAAACAGAATGAATTATTATTATTGTTTTCATTACTTTTCATGTATACAGACATAGATAATAAAGGGTGTTTTTTTAGAGGTATAGAACTTTAAATTGCAATAAAACAACGATGTATTATTCGATTGACATGAATTTTTTTTTATTCGAAAGATAATCTTGTGGCATTACACTTTAAATATGATTTCTGGCATATGACTGCCACGGCTGGCTCGGATATTGTCCAATCTGGACGTCCAATTTTTGATGACTTTTTCCAACATTTGTGGCCGTATATCGGCAATAACACGGCGAATGTTGTCTTCCAAAAGGTCAAGCGTTTGTGGCTTATCCGAATAGACCAATGACTTTACATAGCCCCACAGAAAATAGTCTAGCGGTGTTAAATCACAAGATCTTGGAGGCCAATTCAGAGGTCCAAAACGTGAAAGTAGGCGGTCACCAAACGGGTCTTTCAATAAATCGATTGTGGCACGAGCTGTGTGACATGTTGCGCCGTCTTGTTGGAACCACAGCTCCTGGACATCATGATTGTTCAATTCAGGAATGAAAAAGTTAGTAATCATGGCTCTATACCGATCACCATTGACTGTAACGTTGTGGCCTTCATCGTTTTTGAAGAAGGATGGACCAATGATTCCACCAGCCCATAAAACGCACCAAACAGTCAGTTTTTCTGGATGTAACGGTGTTTCAACATACACTTGTGGATTAGCTTCACTCCAAATGCGGCAGTTTTGTTTGGTGACGTAGCCATTCAACCAGAAGTGCGCTTCATCGCTAAACAAAATTCGCTTATGAAAATTGGGAACAACGGCAATCTCATTTTGGGCCCATTCGACGAATCTACGCCTTGCTTGATGATCGTTTTGATGAATTGCCAAACCAAACTGAGAATAAATCACTTGACAGCTGTTAAATCGGTCGCCATCTTGGAAAGTAATGCCGACTTTTAAACTTCTATACCTGGAAAAAAACACTCTTTATAATAATTTTTACATAATATAGTAATGCAATGATCAAATAATGCTTAAAATATTACAGTGTGTGTAGTTGCCATTTTCTTGAAAATTACGGTGTTCCTTTTGAATTGATCTTTCGTTACTCATTGTTGAAATTTGAGAGAGCTGTCATTCGCAAACGATTAAGTATACGTTGCCCTTTATCTTAACCGTCCTGAATATTTTTTTTTAAACTTTAAAAAACATTTCTGACTACCTTTTGCCTTTTGGACACTCCAAACAGAAAAGGAGGAGGAGAAATGAAAGTCGCACACACAGAGAATCATGTACCATCCATAGCAAAGGATATGCATAATGTAATTCGGAATTTATTAAAAAGGTAATTTATTATAGAAAAATCAAACGTAATTGTTTGATAAAATATAAATATATTTTAATCTAAAGAACATTTCTATTATCAAAAATGATTTATTTTAAAACAAGAACAGGTAATAGGCATATACATTGTAGATTTATATATATATATATATATATGTGGGAGACAACAAGGGGTCCAATACGTTTCTCTTTCTTATGGTTTATTTAACATTAAACAAAAATTAATTAAAAAGGTAGATAAGTTTTTACAGATAAGTTTGACGATGATATTCAGAAGGTAACGCCTGCTCGCGCACCTCTCGCGTTCTCCTTCGCTGCTTCTCTCTTTCTCTGCTCTAATGTCCAAGAGTTTTAGTTTCATTTCAATGCGCCTGCGCGCGAAGACTTGTGTTTTGCTTTTGGCTGCATGCCACAACGGCCATTCTGACCGTACGCTGTCCGCAGCGGTACTTCCATGGAGACCAGAGGAGAATCTGAAACATACAAAAAAAAACGGAACAGACAAGGACTATACGACAAATATACAAAGATTTAACATATCATAATTTTTCTGAACTAGACAGTTTCTCCATCATGTGAAGGCACCTCTTCGACATCCGGAAGGTTCCACAGGAAAACATTGTTTCACAGGCATAAGAACGTCTTTTTTAACAAGTTGATCTTTGGTTGAACGCATCGATATTTTCCTCTGTAGAGTTCTGGACGTCTGTTTAAAACGATTTCTCTTTTTCCTTCGCTTCCACTGCCAGGGCTCAAAAATTTTTCGGAGCAACACAAACCGTCGATGTTCACTCTTCATAGGTAAAGGGTTAGGTGAGCGGGAGATAAATTCCACGGAACTCGTTTTCATGGCACCATTGGCTTTCTTACACAATACTATATCAGAACATTTTTCTCTTACAATACTCAATTTTAACTTAGTACTCTTAATGTGATTGCATTTATAATTCTTAACTAGAGAACTCAAATCATTTCTAGTATTAAAGTTTTTAACATGTGATAAATCATAACTAGAGTTTTCTATCACATTTGAAACAGAAACATTTGGAAAAGAAATAGCACTAGAATAAGCATAAGCATGAGCACCTAAAGAGGATTCACTTTCATTCAATAAAACATCGCTCTTTGCGTGGCCTAGTTTCTCTATTTCAGAATATACACTGGGATGTATAATAAATTCTTCGGTCAAGGTCGGTGATATTGCCGTTCTCACACTTAAGCTAGGAGAGTGTTGATTAAGAGAAATATTTATGGGTTTAACTTCTACCATACGCTGTTCGCCAAAACATGAACTTAATGTTATGATCTCTTCGGAAGGTGTTTGCACTCTAATTAGTGAGGAATTTAAAACTGGGATCTGGCAACCTGAATCAATCAATGCTGTTACGGGCTGATTTTCCACAAAAATGTTTACGTATTGAAGATTTGCGCATTCATCGCTATTTTGTTTTTCGCTCTCGATTTTCAAAGTATTCACGTTTATTTTATTATGGATGTGATCATTAGATTCTTTAGGTTTAAAACGCTTCTCACAGTCTCTTGCGCAATGAGATGAATCACCGCATATATAGCAATTTTTTTTTTCTCTTTCATGATATTCGGGATAGTTCTCTTTAATCTTTGTTTTAAAGTTTTGTGATTTATTTTTAAAGGGGTCTTGGGTATATCCATAAGTAATAGGAATTTCTTTATGTGATCCGCTTCTAGATGAAATATAAATATCACACTCTTTAGCTAAATCAATAGGCCTAAACCAATCTTCTGCTTCTCGAATGCCAATATGAGTTGCAGTTTCCTTATTTAAAGTTTCATATAATTTATCAGAAATTATAAGATCACATAGAGATTCAAAGGAATTAACTTTTTTCTTAACGAACAATAATATTGGAAGTTTGCCGTCAATCTTGCAGCAAATTGGATGCATGTCTCGCCTGATGATTTTACAGCATTTTTAAATGAGTTTAAACACTCGCGAGGAGTTAATTGGAATTCTCTGAGTACTATAGACTTTAGTTTTTCATAGTCATTTAATTCCTCTTCTTTAATATACAGTAAGACGTTATGAGCTCTTTCGCCCAGAAGATTTATTAAAATTTCAGATTTATATTCGTCATTTATTTTCTTGGTTAAAAATGCGCGTTCTAATGATTGGAAGAACAGATTAAAATTTTCAGATCTGGTGGGAACAGGAAGAGATAAAGTTTTTATACTTTTTATCATATTTTCTATGTTAGTTTCGAACTGTTTTTCTTCGACTTTAGCTGCAGGATTTAAACTTAATGCTTTATTTTTAGCCAATTGAAGTTCGATTTCTTTTTCTAATTTTGCTAACTGAAGTTTCGCGAGCTCAATTTTTTGTTCTGAAGTTACCTCTCTTTCGTTTTGCGATACTCTCTCGTCTATACAGTTTTGAATTAAAGTTTTAACGAAATCTGGATCACTTTTTCAAATGTACTACTGTTCTCAATTTTAGTCTTTAGTTTAACTATAGTGTCAGTACTTTCCACAGTACCGTCTAGCTCCTCAACAACTCTTATGAGATCCTCTTTAAGAGCGTTTTTATACATTTTATAAAAATATGAAAAGATCCTACCTTTTTTTTTTTTTTTTTGGCTCCCTTGTTGCTCGCACGTACGATGTATCCAATGAAGAAAAATTTCGATTCCACTGATTTCACCTCTTCGCAGGTAATATAGTTGAAATTGTGGTTCCGTTAGTTCCAACCTCTACACAGGCGGAATTTTGAGAGTTCGTTGAAAAATACACCTCTACACAGGTTATTTTGTTATTTGTTCCGACCTCTACACAGGCGGAATATTTGTCGATGGTTCGTTGAAAATACACCTCTACACAGGTTATTTTGTTATTTGCTCCGACCTCTACACAGGCGGAATATTTGTCGATGGTTCGTTGAAAAATACACCTCTACACAGGTTATTTTGTTATTTGTTCCGACCTCTACACAGGCGGAATGAAGTTGAAAAATTCAACCTCTACACAGGTTGAACGAAGTTTCCGAAAAATGGCGGCGCGTCTCCTTCACGGACGCTGTTGTTCATTGTCCAGACTTTGGTTCAAAATCGAAATTTTATCAATCCCGGCCGACCCCCCATAATTTGTGGGAGACAACAAGGGGTCCAATACGTTTCTCTTTCTTATGGTTTATTTAACATTAAACAAAAATTAATTAAAAAGGTAGATAAGTTTTTACAGATAAGTTTGACGATGATATTCAGAAGGTAACGCCTGCTCGCGCACCTCTCGCGTTCTCCTTCGCTGCTTCTCTCTTTCTCTGCTCTAATGTCCAAGAGTTTTAGTTTCATTTCAATGCGCCTGCGCGCGAAGACTTGTGTTTTGCTTTTGGCTGCATGCCACATATATATATATATATATATATATATATATATATATATATATATATATATATATATATATATATATATATAAATTTCGCCTCAAATAAATTTCAAAATGAAAAAAACCTTTAAAAACCTGATATTTAAAAACTTTTTTAAAAGAATCAGCAAACCACATGTGGCCCGTGGGACGCGTGTTGAATACCCCTTTTCTATGGTATATAGAAATGATTTTTGCGCTAAATACTGCCTCAAGGAGAAATACATTCAGGATTTGAAATTTTTTATGGTAAAATGTCAAAGTAATTTTATGTTTAAGTGAAACAGGCATTTTATTGCTTTTTAACATTTATTGCAATGATAATACTTATATTCAATTGTTACGAGAAAAAACCCCATCAGCTACATTTAGCAACTTCTGTATAGTATTAATTTTTTTAAAAAAAACATTTGTGTAGAAAAATAAATATTTTTGAAGTGATAACTTCTTTAGGCGCGTTTTGCTGAAGAGTGAATATAATTTAAGCTTCAGGTTCAGCTGCGTTACGCTCAATCGGATTTGCTCGGTTCCAGTCAGCAATCGTGCTCGGATCGGTGACGATCGCTTATTTTTGAAAAGAAAACTTTTGAAGTATAAATTTCAAGCATACTTTTTTGTGTTAATTTTTATTTTCTTTGTTGAAGTATTACTGTCATGCAACCCACTTACATTCAACTCCAACGAGTGAACGAGAGAAGAGGAGCGGAAACGAAAATAATAGAAAATAAAAAGATTGTTCTTATGTAAGAGATCGAAGATAAGAAGAAACGAAACGCGTAAGATATGTTTTTTTTATTCAGCAGAAAAAGCACTTAAGCTCAAAAATGTGCCAAAAGAATTAAATCCTAAATTTTAATAAAGTTAATTTTGTTGATATACGATTTTTTTCTTACACGAAATTCTTTTGACACGAAAAAATATTTCTCAGTCCCTTCAGTTTCGTGTAAAGCGATTTTCACTGTATAAAAAAATTACTTTTAGTACCCCAATTCCCATAAGCCTAAAGCCATGTAAAAGTCAGATATAAAAAAAAAATCCATTTACTTATGATATGCGTTCTGCCCATAATCTCAACAATGATAAATCAGACTCAAAAACAAACGATTATTATCTAAATTTTTTTTCACCTAACGTTCCAAGATGGAATGAAAAAGAAAACAAAGACATTTATCTTCAAGTTACATTCTTATTAAGTCCTGAAATGCGTGGAGGCGGTAAATTTTTTTGACCTCGAAGGTCCCGTAGATAGTTCTTAAGTCGAGACAAAGAGCAGACATTCTCAATTAGACCTTAAATTTCTCTAGGACTTGATTATGTTTATGTATGACGTAATGCAATCTACGCGCGATTTTAGAAAGCAAAATATTTTGTACACAACTGCAGAAGAATAAATTTTGTCATTCTTGTGTTGATAAACCCTTTCTTTCAAGGCTGTTTATTTCAAAATTCGTGTAAGACAGATTAAAAATGGGGTTTTCAAAATGTATTTTGAATTCTGAAAAATGAGGAATCAAATTTTCTTGACAGAGAATGAAATTCATTTCTACAATACAGGGTGCCCGGGCTTAAAGTATCCAAAAGTTATGGCTTATTATTACGGAACTACCCATCAGAATGTTATAAATTGTTAATCCGTGGATTGGAAATCCCTCCGAGATTTTTTGGGTCTAGTCCGATTGACCGTACGTGTGCGCCGAGATGATAAACTTGTTACACTGACTACTTTAGTAAGGAGTGGATTCCACAGCAAAAGATGTTGTACGTACTTTGGTTAAAGGAATTTAAATCAATCATGCGTGTACAGCGACGTGCTCGAACAAAATGGAATATCGATCCTTCGACATCAAAATCTATCCACCAATGGGAAAGAACTTTAAAGGAGACAAGAACTTTGGTATCTCAAACTGGCAAGTATCCTTAAGTTTTCGTGATAGAAGACACTATTGATCGTATGCGTGATTCATTTTGTAGGAGTCCTGATAAGTCTATTAGGCAAACCAATAACAAAATTTCCTTCTGTTCGAATACGTCGCTGTACTGATTTTAAATTCCGTTAACCAAAGTAAGCATTGCACTTTTTACTGTGGCGTCCATATCTCTACTAAAAAAGTCAGTGTAACATATATATCGTCTGCGATTGCCGAATAATGTGCACACGTGTGGCGGATCGGACTAGACCCAAAAACTCTCATAGGGATTTCCAATCCACGAATGAACAGTTTATTACATTCCGTAATAATAAGCTATTACTTTTGGATTCTGTTAGCCCGGATACCCTGTATATAAATTCAATAATTAAATTTATCTTCTTAAAAATGGAGTATGCAATTTGATTACTTTTATATACTTTCTGTAGGAATGAGAGGGGAAAAAACAGGAAGCAGAAGATGAAGCTTGAAAAATAATGCATTTGAATTTGGTATTTATTATAAGATTGGTACTGGTACGTATCATGTACCAATCTTATTTATATAATCATAAATACCATATTATTCTTAATTACATTTAACATATTTACCGGAATCTAAGCCGTAGTTTTTTTCCAATATTAGCGCTACAGAAAATAGGGTGCGGCTTAGAATTGACGGGGGAAAATTCGTCGGATTGGGCAATTAGAGCAATTACAGGTTCATGTACGTAGGTATTTAAAAGTTTATTATATATTGGTAAAATAACTACTATTCATTTCTTATTAGTTCTCATTTTAAATTTAGTTTAATTTCATTAAATTGGATGTCAATAAACCATTTTACACTATTTTCCATTTTTTTTATAAAATCTTTGAGAATTTGGGGTGTGGCTTAGAATCAATGGCGGCTTAGAATCGAATTAATAAGGTATATTATAAAAATATTTTTTTTTATAAATATTTTTTTAATATTTTTTTATCTTTGATTAAGTAATATGGGAAGATTTTTGAGTACTTTGTGACGGGGCTTTCATCGCGATTTCAATTAACTGTCCTCTTGGTATTTCTTTGGGGCCAGAATGGCAATTCTTTCCAACCAACTCAAGAAAAAGAACGTGTATATGTAAATTAGGAATCATATATATATATGAGAAGTATAGCATTCGTGGGGTCGCTAAGTGGAGTCGCTAGGTGTGGTTGCTAAGTAGAAAGGTAGTCGCTATGTGATATGAGATATAGTCTAGAAGAGGAATCTTAATCCTGGAAATTAGCCTAACTGTGCCGGTGCAGATTAACCAAAAGTGGGTCCGAAACCAACGGAGTATAGTCGGATTAAAGCCAGAATAGAAGCTTTAGGATCATAGCTGTTTATCTAGGATATAGCGGTAGGCTTGATAGATTGAAGTATAAGGCATTTTATATTGACATATTTAATCTTTAAAGTTAGATTCAGTCGTTAGTTGCACTATCGATTGGCAATACGTGTTGCGTCTTCTCATTCTTGATTCTCCGCCTTAAATTATTCTTGCTGTATTGTGTTTAAGCTAAGATATTAAGAAACAGATTTTAGTATGAATGCATTTAGTAGTTCTTCGTTCCTCCCCATTGACAAAGGTCGCGTGGATAGTGTAGAATGGGTGTCCCCATCGGCAGGGACTTCACAACTTTAGGCTACATTTTTTTAAAATTTGAAATTATATATATATATATATATACTGGTATATATATAAGAAAAGCGACTCTCTCAAACACACTAACTTATTACGAAATCCCAGGGTTATTTTCAATTACCTGCGCTTGAAATGCATCCTTGTTTCTTTTGCTGAAATGAAACTCACGAAATATATGGGTTTTGCGGAAATCGACTCCGAATGGGGTGGCTACGGGGGCGTGAAAGGTAAATTTACTTTCGTTTTAGAAATTCAAGTGCTATCCGTAGTCCCACAATATTGTGAATTACTCAGCAAAGCGGACTGGTAATGGCTAGGTTCAATATATTTTACTCTTTAAAATTTCTGAGGGTGGGCTACTTGACTATATATATATATGAGAATACTGATTGAATAAGTCATGTAAATGTAGCGTAATATCTATAATGGATTTACTCCTATCCCTGATTTACAATGTATTTTTTACTCAATTTTTTACACGTTTTTTAAAATATGGAACTTTTGTAAGAAAAGTTCAGCAATCATTTTTTTAATTCCGTTCGCTTTGTTACAATGGTTTTTTTTTTATATTTTAGTCACCTTTTACTTCCATTCTTATTCCGAGCCAAATCGTACTGTCACCTGTATGGCGCTCAAAATTGCATCAAACGACAGGTGTGAAAACTATTCTATTACCACGATGAATTTTGTAGATCATGATCTGACTTCGCTCAATCAGGTGGCATCATCAATAATGATACAACATTCTGCTCTAAATTGCGATTATTCCATTTTAAAAATGGAAAAGTTTATGCGCAATCCAACTTTCTGTTATGTGATTCTGTACTGTATATTTTTTGCAGCAGAAAGGTGTAGATCAGGGGTGGTGAACTTTTCTAGATCAACCTGTTATTTTTTCTAAAGACATGTTTAAAGAGGTATAAACGTGTCGCCAAATATTTTTGACTTGTGATCGTTGGGAAAATAATAAAACCAAATACTAAACAAACACAACTCAAAACTCTTTATTTACTATGGAAAAAACATTTTGCACTGTATAGTAGTAAATATTTTAGTGTTATACGTGTAATTCAAATTAAAGTAACATTAGTGTGACTTTTTTTGTTGCACATTAGATGACAAATAACTTATTGTAAGATGTTACTTTTAGCAGAATACATGCTAAATTGGAGTCTTCTGCAAAGCGGTTTGTAAGCAAATAATTCTTTTTGCTCTGGTTTAATATTTTGAGAAAAGGATTTGTGATTTGTTTCAATATGCCGTTTTGCAGACAATATTCTACATACCATTGTTCCAGAACATAAAATACACACCGTTTTGTCACATTTGCTAATTGGGTCGAATTTATCGCTACACCAAGTTGAAATTCTCTGCTAAACTTACTATTTTGTACTTTTTTTGATAAACTAGCCATGTTAAATAACAGTAAAAAAATCATATATATATATATATATATATAAGACAAATAAACTTAAAAATACAGTTATGTCAACGAAATCGACTATACTATGCATAGACACACTTTGCATCATTAGCAATTATAGTCCAAGGCCTAACTAAGACAAGGCAATGTGCGCCTTGCAACCGATCCTTCGTATTTGTTCTTAATACTTCATAGCGAACTTTGTTATTTTGAACTACAATGATAACTGTTTGGTAGATGGCGTGCCCAAAATGTGTCGCGTGCCATCAACGGCACGCGTGCCACTGGTTCGCTACCCCTGGTGTAGATCAATGTGTTTTTATTCGGAACTTCTTAAAACTTCTTATTTACTAGTTAGTGATACGCAGTTATAGTTTATACAGAATTTTATAATTTTATTAAAATTTTAGGGTTTTACCATGCACAACAAATTTTTTTAAGTGAAAACAAAAAAATTATATTTTTAGGGAGCAAAATTAAAATTTTAGATCGTTTACATAATGGAGAAAGAGTTACAAATGTTGCTAAATATTTTACTGCGTGAGTGAAGTCAGAATAAGGACAAAACGCGCAGAAAATAAAGACTCCGTTAGAAAAAGTGCAGCAGCTGGATCTTGTACGAGTATGAGATGGTGCAACGGAAAACAGAGAAATGTATTAATGTTATGGTTAGAAGACAGAGCCAGAAATAGTATAAGTGGATAACAAAAGCATGGTATGAAATTAAACCTAACATGTTTAAAAAGTTGTTTAAAAAATATAGTATATCTAACAATCTAGATCAGGGGTACTCAACATTTTTTCCGCCGAGCTACATACAAATGATAGGTATTCCACACCGGGCACAACATGAGCATGTTGGAAGAAATACAATATAAATACAATAAAATACAAATAATACAATACAATAATACAAAAAAATACAAAGCAATATTAGACAAAACAAAATTGATTAAAATATTAAAACTTTTTTAAAATTTTATTTTAATACTATATTAAAACAAACAAACAAACACCCAAACACTCACAAAATATTTATTTTTATGCATT
This sequence comes from Trichonephila clavipes, assembly GCA_019973935.1. NCBI lineage: Eukaryota > Metazoa > Arthropoda > Arachnida > Araneae > Nephilidae > Trichonephila > Trichonephila clavipes. Next base: position 23,514 of record BMAU01021123.1, read on the forward strand.
TTTTTTGAGTTTCCCTGTTTTGAATTCTTTTTATCCGTTACCAAGCTTTTCTTTACATTCTATTGTATATAAGTCGAACCTCTATATTGCGAATTTTTCTATACAGCGAATTTTTTCCTGGAACCTTGAACATTTCACAATTTTCCTCTTTAAATAACCTCTCTATAGAGAAGTGCATTTTCTATAGAACGAACTTTTCCTTTTGTGATTCAGTTTTTTTTCTCCCTATTTTTAAAATATTTCTGAACATATTTCAAGTTATTCTCACTTTAAACACATTTTATGTTGGTCATAAATCTTGAACTGGTTTTATTAGAGCCAAATTCCTCGAGAGCAATAAAGTTCTGGACGTTTCATCCAAGAAGTGCAACCTTCAACCCCCATTGTCCAGTTCACTAGAAACATCTTCCATATCCCCTTTCACACTTAGTGGAGTTGTCCCATGTCCCCGTGTTCTAGTCATAAAATAATGTATGTTTAATATTACTTGTTTGCTTCAAATCAGAAAATGTCCTTAAAACTCATTAATTTTATTATAAAATTAATTTCTTAATATTGTGAAAATACAGTGTATCCTTCAAAATTCTTTTTTTTTTTTTTTGCCGTACTTTCAGTTTTTCTTTCTTTCATTCTTTATTTTTGATGTTTAAGATATATAAAATAAACATATATTAATTTTAAAAAAGGTGTGAATAATTACTTTTTTTAATATGTAGTGTTAATGAATTTAAAATTTGATTTGTGTGGTTTAAAAAGTATATTAAAAGATGAACCTCCATATAACGAACTTTTTTACGGGATTTAGCGACTTCGTTATATAGAGGTCCGACTGTATATATATATATATTTATATGTATAACATGTTGATAGCAAAATTAATAGATTTAATTGCTTGATTTGTAGAATCTTTTGCTGAAATTTTAGTACATTGTTTTAAATATTTGAGTTTCTTAGTGCAATAGGTTCACGGCTGGGCCACTAAGAAAAGGCGGAGAGCCACATGTGGTCCGCAGGCCGAGTATTACTGATCTAGATGGAATGGAAGATGATAATTTATGGATCATAGCAACAGTGAGAGAGAGAAAATAAAATATATAGAATTCGACGATGCGCATGAAAATGTAACGGAATACGAATAGGACAAACTTCTCAAATTATCCAATAATACGAAAGTTATAAAGCATGTGATTTTTTTAAAATTAAAATTAACTAGATGTATGTAGAAGTATAAATTATTGTATGATCATATTTTCTTTATTTTCAAAGCACGTGTACAATTGGATCTTATTTTTGTGTGTTAAAGGTATGCGTTGTGAGCCGGAATATACGATACAGGCAAAGTGATTAATTTATTTAACTTTCCTTCCTAATTTTCTCGTCGGTTTCTAATGAATTTCTATTCTCATAATAAGTGAAACTTAAAGTTTGGGTATAAAAGCAATATGTAAATATTTATATCTTCATCTTGGAAAAGCAGATTGTATAAATGAAAAAAAAAACATAAATCAGGTATTAGAGAATGATTTTGCCAATTCTGAATATCATTGATATTTCACAGGTATAGTGACCGTGGTAGCCTATTGGCCAAGGTAATGGACTCATGGCTGTCGTCTCATGTGTTTGAGCCTAAAGCCGCTGAAGACCATCCATGTAAAAGGGGCCTTTTCCAACACTTTCTGCTCGAGAAAATTGTCGAAGCTCAAATGCCCTCACGTAGGTGAGGAAGTTAGGGGTGGGGAGTGCCAGCCCACACACACAGGTGTTGTCTTTTTCACTTGACCGCGGCTTAAATTTACGCGGTCAGTCGCCAATAGCCTTAGTATAACTCTCTCTCTTTATGCAGGTCTTTTTCCCAATATGATATATCCTAACTAAGTTTAGGTCAAATAAATGTACCCTACTTACTCGAATCTAAGCCACACTATTTTACCAGTGTTAATGCCAATGAAAACCGGGTGCAGCTCAGAATCGAAGGCAAAACTTTTGTTGGGTGAGGGGAAATGGAGTTTCCACCCCTTTCAAAAGGAAAAATGCAACTGTTCATTCTAGTCACTTGCATCGATGACTTATCCCATTCCGCAGTGTATCTTTCCTGTATTTAGTGTATTCTAAACGTCGTTGTCTGCCCGTATTTAGGAAAAAAAAATTTGTATACGCTCTTTCTTTTAACCACCCAAACATCAAAGATATCGGTAATAGCATCAAGACGAGTTAACAATGACGCAAGTATGAAAATGGAGAAATTTTAAAATGCAGAAAAAGTCGGAAACAGACCAACGGCCATTGAAAATTTGACAAGGATGAAACAAATATACGCCAATGGCGTAACAAAATTTTATAATTTTTGTTTATAAATGTTCAAAAAAGTCTGTAATAATTCTCTTACATTCTTCTATAATCCATTCTTCAAAAAAAATGTCGTATAACAAATGCATTGGATGTCAAATAAGACGACATCGTGTGGGAAAATGGCGACGCCTGCACCAATTCCGAAGTCTGCTGTGACAATGATGAATCCTTTTCGAAACATGATACTGAAGGTTAGAGTAATTCTGGTTTCAAGTATGTATTTGAAAGCTTTTAATACTGGTAAAATAAATGAATTATTAACTTCTTATTATTTCCCATTAAAATTTTTAAATATTTCTTTAAGTATCAATCAGCCTTTTAGACCATTTTTTACCCCCTCAAAAAACGTATAAAGAACTGGGAGTGCAGCTTAGCATCGTGATGTCAACATTTTTTTCACAAAAACAATTTGAAAATTTAGGGTGCGGCTTAGAGTCGATGGCAGCTTAGATTCGACTAAATACGGTGTATAAGTATAACATTTCTCTTTTAAAGATTTGTTGATTTAAAAAATGATTTCTCCACCTCCTTTTTGGATAAAAAAAAATTGCATTCATACATATATAATGATTCCCCCTAGCATTCTTTTTTTAAAACTCTTTTTAATAATATCTAAAACAAGCTTTAATTCTTTGGTTCAAAACTAACGCCCCAATCTTAATCGTAATCGACTAACATTACATCAAAAATATCTTTCCCACCCATTTTAACCAATCAGAGCTCTCATTACAAAGGAATCACGTGATTCTTCACTGCCGGTATAAAAAGTGAAAACCTTTTGTGATCGGATTCCATCGCTTAACCAATCACCAACATGCCACTCAGCAGAATGGAAAACACCACTTTTGCCATGCCCAGCATCATAGACTCTTACGATATGGGATTGAGGACTGTTTACAGTCCAGACGCCCAAAAGAAAACGCCTATTCAACGCCTATTCATGATCGCTCTCTTTGTCTTTGTGTTCGTCATGTGAAATGTCGCTGCTGCTTGTCGCTTCTATTATTTATGTCTGTTTTCGTGTTCTTACCAAATAGCTGTGAAATATGGAGGTGATTATCCATCTACGTTATGTGTGCGTAAATAAACAAGTTGAAAATAAATTCTTAAGATGTTTTCCCGAGACCAGATATTCCAGCAATCCAAATAAACCAACACCGGCCAAATGCACACACAACGCACATATATATATATCTTGTTCAAATTTTCAATCATTAATAAAATACTTTTTATTCATCCATTCAAGATCAAATACATTTTTTTAAACTTGTAGTGGATGGCACTTGATTGTAATGCAGTTTTTTCAAATATTAATTCCTTAAATAAATTTTAAAAAAGAATAAATAATAATAAACGAAAACAATAGTCCACAACAGCATACATAGAAAAGAAAATCGTTCATTGCGTCCCTGCAGCGCAATACATATCGCGTCGGATTTCTAATCGAAAGGTTGTTCGTTCGAATCCCACCTTGGATGGCCTAATTTCTGAGAATGTGATTTCATTTACTGTACCTTTACGTTAGAATAATTAAATTTAATCAATGAATAAATAGTAACAAACAAACAAAAAATAGTCCAACACGCCCTATACGGAACGGAAAATGGAAAACTGCAATGAAAATCACTTTCTATTTTGTCACTTAACATTGTAATTCTTTCATAACTAAAATAAAAAAAAATTCTTTCTTGACCTAAGACTTAAAAATTGCTTTTATATTACTTGTTTAAAATTTTTTTTCACTCGAGACCAAATTCACCCAACAATAGTTTAGATGAATAAAACCGGACTGCCATCATTAAGTTGGTTGAAAAAAATGTTTTAATAAGAACAATGTAGCAATTTATTTGTTTGATTATTACTTTTAAAACCAACCACATCCTGTAAGATGGACGGCTAATGCAGAAATCACGTGTGGCTTCGAAATCGAAATTATTTCTCTTTTCGTGCTCGCGCATTATTTTAAGCATCTCGTTTTCTGTTGTGGTTTACAACCTAAGATTCTCAAATTTTGCGAAGGTATATTTTTGTAAAAATTCAGTTACAGAAAAGATAAGAGAAATAATTATGCGTAAAAGACAATTGTTAAGTTACAATTAACATGAAAAGATTATTTTGTCATAATTATTACTACTTTATTAGAATTATGGTGAAGTAATTGCTTTAACGAGAATAATGATAACTACTGCATTGTTTGTTGTTAATCATTGATCTCTGGAAGCTCATTTCTAATACTTTTTCAGAAATATTACTATAGAAGGACATTATTTTTTTAAGATTTGAATTCATGAATTACAAATTCTATGCATTTCATGCGAGCTATGTCTTTATTGCAAAATCAATTCTAACAAACAATAGTATTTAAAAAATTAACGACGAAAAAAAAATTTTTTTAGACTTATCTTAGAAAGAAAGATTACTATAAGTAGTAATAATTTCGTTGTATTATTATAAAATTAGAAAATTCTAATTAATTTCGAGGAAAAATTAGAATTCTGAATTTTTGTTCGAATTTTATAATTCTACAATTAATCTTAAAACTCCGAAATATTTATGATATTTCTACTAAAATATATAAAAAAAATCACTCATTGAATGTACCTTTAAATTAAAACCACTTATAATTTCTTGTTTGCTTGTATCTGAAAGAATTGTTAAAAAAGTTTTGGAAAAAAAATTTTTTTTTTACAATAGTTTTTTAAGAGATTTATGGTTTTCTATAGGAACTCAAAAAGAGCTGATACTTTTTTTAGCTATTAAAAACTTGAAAATGATATTGTTGGTCATTGTTTCAAATTATTTAAAGAAGTTTTTTTAGGATTGAAAATAAATTTCCATTATTATCTATACATTTACTGTGAAGGAACGTTCATTTAAAATCATTAAACGTTTTTCGCATTTATTTAAAATGCTTTCCAGATTTATAATTCCACAAACTGATACCATATCACCAAGCGTTCCGAATTTTAAGCTCCCTGAGTAATTTAAATTGTAATTGTTGAAATGAGCGATAAAGAGCCAGATGTTGCAACCCAGCCGTCAGTTGCTTCTGGAGCTGTAACATTCCTGTGTTCTCGGGAGCTGTGGGAGAAAGCAGATAGAGAGAGCATCTATTTCCTTATGGATAGCTGTGGGAGGTAGTTGGCTGGTTAACCGCTTTCTGAAAACAAAATACACGAGCAGGTAGGACACGTGATTATTATTTTCAAGGTCTGACCACTATTCCTCTGTACGTAAGACGTATTAGAATCAAATTTTCCCGTTGCTTTGAGGTGTGGGTGAATTTTTTCCCCTTTTGCAGTGATATGACCGAAAAGTGAAGGAACTATTATAACAACCTTCAGAATATCAACAACCAGGTGATAACTAATTCCTTTCTTTTCACGTGCAGCTTTTATCGTTTGCTTTTGTTCTTAATTCGATAATCGAATTTAAAGCGTAGAATTTACTGTCAATAATAGAAAAATAAATGATTACCTTTATTTATGATGAGAAGTTACTTAACCCTTTTTAAAGTTACATAACTGTAAATATTCCACATGAAGTCCCCCTCTTCCATGACGCATCTTTTTCAAAGCTCGCTCAATTTTTTTTTTGGTCTATAAAATCATGTTTATTGATTTTTTTCAGATTTCTTTTTATTGTTAAATTGAAAAAAATCCTGTAAAAACAGAAACCCAATGATGTATTGAGCACCATATAATTATCAAAATAGATAATTAAAAATCACATTTTTTTAATTTTTTGTGCGAGATAAACTTGTATTGTAACAAATTTTACTTCAATTTTACATTATGAAGGCATTTCAAATTATGTACAATGTTTTGGATAAAGATTAATATTCAGGTTCACATTTGCCCTTTTGCCAAATTTTGTTCCTGTCATTGAACCCAGAAAAAAAAATTGATATGATTTGTGGTCGAATTCATTGAATAAGAGGAAATGAATGAAATTAAATTTGTTGGTCATAAGTTTTATTAGAGTTAACACAACTGACTTCTTTATTGCCTCTGTTCTTATATCATAATTACTACATCATACATATTATAATTAATTTATTTTGATGAGATGAACTATAGAATGAAGAGTGTCAAATTTATTAAATTTTATCTTGTAACATGTGTGTTGGTCATACACGGTTGATTCTTAGATATATTGAACTTGAAACGTGATCTTGAGTAAAATTTAAAAAAGAGCGGAAATCTCTTTAAGTCGATTTAGGAACAGTTATCAAAACAAAAATATTTCAATGAAATATTTTTGAAAAATAGAAATATGTATTATTTTTTTATCAAGTTTGTTTTAAGTTAAATTAATTTTTATCGTAGATTTGTACATTTCCCTACGGTTGTTATGTCTGATTTCGAACATACTAGTAAATTCTTTCTGCTTTTGGTTGCAGTACTTATAATAATTTAGAATTTTTGAAGGGCGCTGAAAATGTATTAATACTTAATTATATATATTATTTTTATTTATTTGCACTGTTCATTTTATAACATTAAATATTTTCAATTGTTTGCACTTTCACATTTTTTTAACCTTTAGCAAAGATTCGAAATTATCAATGACAAATTTTTTCGAATGAAGTTCTTACTGAATGCATAAATTTTGTTGCGTTCGTTAAATTTTATTTTATTACGCTTCTCTGCAAACTATATTCTGTTACTTAATATTTTATTTTATATAATTTGTGTTAATTACTTTAAATGTAGTAGAATTGATTTAATAAGTTTTAAACCTATTTTAAATAATGCTATCACTAAAATTTTATTGACATTGAATCAACTTAACGAAATTCATATTTTAAACGTATTCTATTGATATATTGGTTTTCAATGAATACGTTTTAAGATTACTTCTACGAAGATTTAGAAATAATTATTTCAGTTATACCTTTGTGTGTGTGTGAATTATTTTTTAAGTTTTATAATATTTTATTTTTCTGGCAAATTTTTTTGTTTTGTTCACACACACACACTCACTCATATATATATATATATATATATATATATATATATATATATATATATATATATATATATATATATATATAAAAGCCTGATTTAGTTTATTTTTATATTTAAATCAAGTTTATGAAATAAAAATATCATTATTTCTTCTTGAGAAATTTATTAAGAACCGTCTTAAATTTTCAAATTTTTTTTGTACGTTTGATGCGGTTAATATATAGAAATCTGGTCAATTCTTCTAAAATTTGTGTTGATTTTGGAAAGTTTAATACTTTTGCTTAAATTTTTATTTTTTAAGATTTAAATCCACATATTTATTATGATTCCATTAAAAAGAAAAGTTTGGAGAATTTATGTCTGCATAAGAGAGAGAGAGCATTTTTTTCTTTTCAAATTACTATTTAAATGAAATTAGTATCTAAATTTGAGCTAATATACGTTTTAGTGTGAGCATAGTTTAGTAGTAGCATCCATAGGTTTCTATATATTTAGAATATAAACTATTACTCGCTTCTTAATTGCACGGGCACATTTAATTCAAGATTCTTCCTAAAGAAGCATCAGGTTATTTATTATAAAGTTCTTATAAAGGTTACACAGATTTCAAATTATTCAGTAGAAAAATATTCGTTGTGAATTCGTCTTTCGTCTTTATTCGAATATTCGTCTTTAACTTACAAGCATTATAATACAAGTATCTTGATAATATCTATAATCATAATAATAATGTATACATAATCTTCTATTATAATAAATAGTATAAATATTACAATTTTTATAAATAATTTCATAATAATTGTTTATACTCACAATAAAGGAAAGAAAAAAATCTTTTACGTAATAATTGTTAAGGTAAAGGGTTAAAAACCAATACAATGCTTGAGGTATAGCCGATAAACGAAAGTAATCATGAACGCTTTAAAACTGTGTAGAAAAAACATTTACATGTTTTCTAAATATATTTTTATTCTAAAGACATGTAAACCCCAAACCTTATCTGCTTCTTTTTAGTTTTCAATGTTAGATTTTCCATTGAAAATATCGATACATACAATAAGCATACTGAAATGACGTGCGATAACCATGGAAAAAATACGTCCGTTACAATATCTTTTTTACCAATATACCTAAAGTTTCTTAGGTAGTGTTTTTCCGAAAATTTCCGGGAAACGCGTATTTTTAGACACAACTGTTTAGCCTCCCATTACAGTTCAACAACCCCTTCAGTTGTTTTCTACAATAATTGTATGCGTTTATTCATGTATATTACCAAAATAACAATCGAATAGCCAAGTGAACATTGGTTATTCGATACATTATTGTCGTTGAAGGACATGTATAAGGATCTAAAAGACGATATATAAAATGAGATCACATTGAAAATAATCGGTTTTTTTTTTTGCTGTTTCTGTTTCGTATCTTATTGTGATTATTATAAAATACAACTAAGATAATTTTAAATTTTTCTCTTTGTAATTTTATTTAATGTATTTTCATAATATGTTTTCCATGAATGGATTCTTAAGGAAACTGCCGTAAAGAGAAAACAAATGCCTAAATTTAACTTCATTTATAAATCTTCTACGTACTCTAGTCATTAGTTAAGGAAAAATGATGCAACCCATTATTGTTTTATTAGAAGTTATATAATGTACCTTCTATTTT
>BMAU01021123.1:637500-1096194 GCA_019973935.1 Trichonephila clavipes
ATAAAGAATATTTATTGTTCTGGAAAGTACAAAAGCTGTGAAACATCTGAAAGAAAAAAAAATGTTCATTTGATCTGCATACGGAGAAATGGAACAATGAATATAAAAGTCAGCAGGCACCTTAAAGAAAGGTATCAGTACGGGATATTTCCACCGTGGAGTGTGATGCAACATTCCACACGTCGTACCATACTTTGCACAACATTTTCCAGCAGCTGTTGAGGCAATTTATCCCATTCCTAAGTGAGTGCACGGATGAGGGTGTTCTTGTTTGTCGGAGGATAGTTTCGACCAGCAACTTGCCTCCCCAAAGCATCCCACACATTTTCAATGCAGTTTAGATCTGGAGAACGCCCCGGCCATAGCAGACGTTGAATACCCTCACTGTCTAGACAATCCTGAACAGCGAGTGTTCGATGACATGTTGCGTTGTCGTCCATAAAAACAAATTTATCACCGACAGCACCACGGAAAAGACGAACATGAGGAAGTAGAACCTCATCAATGTATCGTTGGCCCGTCATAGTCCCATTCGCAACCACATATAGGCGCGTGCGGCCATTGATCATGATGCCGGCCCACACCATGATACTGCATGTCGGATATCGGTCCTTTTCCTGGATATTTTCTGGACGATAAGCAGTACCACTCTCGCGCCAGATCAGTTGGCGTCTACAATCCGATGGCAGACTGAACCTACTCTCATCTAAGAATAGTACGCAAGCCCAGTCCTGTTCAGTCCAATTGTGATGCTCACGACACCATTGCAAACGGGCAGTACGGTGCTGTCTGGTCAATGGGACACACACAACAGGTCTGCGTGCGTATAGTCCTCCTCCCCTCAAACGTCTGGCAATAGTTTTTCGGGAGATCTGCTTTCCTGAGGCAGCAAGAAACTGATTTGCCACCTGCTGAGCTGTGGTGCGCCTGTTCCTTTTTGCTGATAGGACGATATATCTGTCTTCTGCAGGCGTCGTACTTCTAACACGACCTCCCCCGTGCCGTCTACTACACATTCCAGTAGTTTTAAATGACTTCCACAGCCGTGAAACAAAGCTGTGAGTGATGTCGAACTCCCTGACAACATCTGTTATTCTTCGCCCTTCTTCGATCTTTCCAATAATTCGGCCACGCATAAAATCATCTATGTGTTGTCGGGAAGACATGCCAAAAATTTTAAGTTCGTCTATTAAATCTTTCCTGTAAAACTTTGACTTGTAACAACAACTGTCCACACGTGTCAAAATCTTTAAAGCTTTTATGAACGCTATCACGTGATGAACAGACGTGGAAAAAAATTTGCATATACTCATACTTCTTCTTACTAATATCCCGCACTTATTCTAATTTTCCACATTTTGTTTAATTTTTAACTTCCTTTCATTTTGTGGTTGCTATGGATGATAGTGTTATCCGTCCTTAGATGGAAATTGTCCAGCAGTGTATTATATATATATATATATATATATATATATATATATATATATATATATATATATATATATATATATATATATATACTTAAAATAATTACTGAAGATATATATAAATTCAACACACTGCTCAAAACAATGAAATGATATAGAGGTTGTGGATGAATCTTGCGACTGGAGAATTACTTAGATGAGTGATACATATAATCGGCAGTCATAGTTCCTACTTGTCAGTGCAATTTGTGAGAATTCTGTTGCGTCATTTAATTTTTATTTGAATTCAAACTATATAGTGAAATTGATCACTTTGGAGTGATTTGTTCGAATGGAATGATATATTATTTTCCCATTGCGTCAGAAATGAGAGGTGAGACGCTGACTTATTTATGTTTGAAGTTAAATATTTTGTTAGTATTTTTATATATATTTCTTCCTTTTCAATGTCTTGCAATTTTATGTGTTTTAAATTTAACCTTCTTATTTTTAAGAAATCTGCTTCCAGAGTATGTTAGTCCAGTCACTTTAATTATCCTGAGCCACAGCTATATATATATATATATATATATATATATATATATATATATATATATATAATTATTAAATATATATAAATTAAACACACTGCTCAAAACAATGAAATGATATTGAGGTTGTGGGTGAATCTTGCGGCTACAGAATTATTTAGATGATTGATACATAATCGGCTGCGGTAGTGGGTTATGGTAGAAAACACTAGCATATGTTTGGCAAACAAATATGCATTTTGTTCAGTCTTTGGGTATACAAAAAAAAAAGAAATTTGTTCCATCGCGAAAAAAAAACTAACGAAAAAGGTGTTTCTTTCAAAGAAAATCAATTTTAGTAAGAAATAGGGTTTCACTGGGTGGTGGTCAGCATTAGTAATTGCCATAACTTAGAACTTTGCTGCAAAGTAGATAAAAACAAGTAGTATAAAAAAATAGTGTCAATTCCTGCTTAGGTCAACAAATTAAATTTTGGTTTATAGTTACTTTTCATCATATAATTACAATTAATATAAATATGAATATACATATGACATAATCGCAATATTATGCGGCAATTAATTTTTATTAATTATCATTAAAGTATCGTATTGTCATCCAAAACAATCGTGTATTTAAAATTTCAGTTCAATTGAATGCTTTGAAACGTGAGAGAAAGATAATCTTTAAATTTTTGACCAAGTCACTAAAAATGATCCCAATGGGGCCTTATCTATTATTCTTATAATAATTAGTTTTAATCAATTAATTTTCATTAATTATTAAATTATTGTATTGTGATCCAAAAAAATCGTGCTTAGAAAATTTCAGCTCAATTGAGTGCACTAAAATATATTTTATTATCGATTGAAAATTTGAATAAGATATAGGGAGATTATGACCTGATAGAGTATAGGAATTGAAAAAATAGTTAACGTATATGAAGTAAGAATTTGCAAGAGAGTCTTTAATTGCAGTAATGGATAATATTGACTTTTAAAAATCACTATTTGGTGATACTTTATGCATTTATTTTATTTTTTTTCACTATTATCCGTGTATTCTACTTTAAAAAAAGTATTGCACGTTGTACATTTAAGTTATCTATTTCAGGCAATTAATACAAAAACATAATTATATTTATAAGCACATGATCTGGTTAGATAAAAGAAGTAAGATTTGTATGTATAATCGTTTGAAAACTTAAGAATAATACTTAAAAATGATATAAATTAATTACATTAGAAAATCAATGCAATGCTAATGAGAACAATTATTAATATTTAAAATTTAAATTATTTATTTTAAAGGAAGAGATCATCGCAGCTTAACTCATATAAATCGAAACTGATTGAAGTAGTTGATAAATGGAGACTGATCAAACTAAATTGATACTGTTTGTTTGATGCATTGACAAAATGTTAGTGTCTTATTAGCTTAACAAATTTTAATAACTTGTAATACATCAATAATAATGAAATAGGAAAAGGAAACAGAGAGAGTTGAAGATTAAAGGCTTGAGGATTAATTCATATGTGATATTTTCAATGCTGCGTACTGGTTTAAGTACGGGTTTATACGGCTACTTACAATAACTTTTTTTTATTAAAATGAAGATATGGAAATATTTTTTTTATAGTTTTTAGATTTATTTAGAAAATTTTAAGAAAAATATGTTGCAATTAAGAAGAGAAAAATAAATTATTATTACTAGAAAAGGAAAAAATGGGTAAAAATTGACAAAAAATTACATAAACGGGGCTAACTCTGTACAAATAGTAACTGAACATACTCTCAATTTTTCAATTTTGATGTATTACTTTGCTGTTCCTCTTTGAAATCATCTTTAGGATAAGACATATTTTAATTTTTACAAAAACTAGAGCACTTTATCTTAGTTATTATATTAAATTGCTTAAAAAACAGGGTGTATATTCTCATAAAGAACTGTAAATTTTGTAATAAAACAGTGATTGATGAATCTGAAGGTTAAAACACTTCTACTGTTACACAGAGCATACACATAAAATTTCAGCAAATTATTTAAAAAACTTTTTGAGCAATCTCTGTCCCCCTTTGAGTTCTTCGCAAAAAACTCATTTCGAGTAAAACTCATTTTAAAGTTTGACATCTTATGTTAAATAATGGAATCTGCTTTTACTAAAACACTTGTAGTTGTGATTCTATTAAATGGTAAATAAAAAAAATAGGTATTGTTATTATAAAGCTAAAAATGGGTTTCCTTTAAATTAAAATCATAAAAAAAAATGTAAATTTTTTAAAAAAAAATCATGATTTTACGGCAGTCGGATACCTTAAATAAACATTTGTGTTTATTGCATTGATACCTAAATTGGAATTCCAATTACACTTCTTTGAATAATTAAATATATTTTTATCATACGAGGAATTAAAAAAAATATTTTTAACCTTTTTTTTTGGAAATTTTGAATGTGTATTTATTTACACAAATTGTCTCTCTCAATAGAGATACTTTTTATTTCAAAATATATAGGTTCAAAAATATATCTTATTAGTAGAAACCTTGTTGCCACATTCTCTCTCATCCTGGTGTTGCTTCGACGCTTGCCTTTATTGGTACAGATATCAGTATGCTAAATGCCCACGAATGGTTAGATGCATGTGTTAAAACAGGTTCATGCTCATGTACATGTATATATTTAAGAATTATATCACACATACACGCACGTACGCACGCACACACACACACACACACACACAAAGGGAGACATACTGTAGAAGTTCTTACCCTGAACATTTCACAGAACCGAAGCACATCCACATTATAAGTACATTGGGTGACGATACACTTCTGCCATCGTTCGTATAACTTCTAGAAGAACAGCTGGAAGCCACTTTTAGCAACATCCTGTAAGTACTCCTCCGATGCTCCTTTCACATCATCTGATGACTGAAAAAGGCATCCCTGTAAATGTTTTTTCATTGATGGAAACTGGTAAAAGTCAAACGGGGTTAAGTCTGGCGAATAGGGGGGATATGAAATCACGTTAATGCGAGTTTTGGCGAGAAACTCTTTTACTAATTGGGATCGATGTGCTTGTGCGTTGTCAAGCAGAAGATGCCAGTTGTCATTGTGCCAGATATTAGGCCGTTTACGACGAATGGATTCCCTCACACGATGTCTTAGAGAAGTGTGTATCTTGAGCAATTTGTGCAAGTGTTGGACGGCGATCTTTTCGAGCACATTCAGACACCAACGCAACATTTTCGGTGTTCCGTGAAGTTGGTCGTATAACGTGTTCATTGTCTTCGATGGATTCTCGGCCCTCTTTAAAACGCCGATGACATTCGTAAGACTTGAATATCGCTATGGTAGATTCACCATACACCTTACTTAGAATTTCCAAAATCTCCATAGGTGTTTTACCTAAGTGTTGACAGAATTTAATGTTCAAAGCTGTTCAAGAAAAGACATCTTTGTTACATTGCAGAACAAAGCGAAGCAAAGACAACAGCTGCGCGTGCGGTTGGGTCATATGACATCAACTAAATCAACCTGGCCGGCTAAGGGGAAAACATTTCAAGTGGTTTAAATTTAAGTACTTACTTTCGTCGTCAGCAGCGGCCGCAATCTCCAAATTTTTGGATCGTACTAAGTACATGTATATATAATGAGTAAACATCTTCTGTACATTTCGGATTAATTCTTCTAAGTCTATTATGGAAAAAAAAGGATCCCACAACTTCGTTTATAATTCTGTGTCTTTGTATACTTTGCTCCGATAATATCTAACCTCTACAATCTTTATTGAAACGAAACATATTCTAGAGTTTGTTTTTTAACAATCTTTAGTTGATATAATTAAAACTGCAAATTAATACTGTTACTTTACAAGTATGCGTTACCTACGAAAACAGTTATATTTAATTTCTCTATTTTACTGCATTACGTGAATCTAGTAGTTAGTGTAGAAATAATATTTATAAATAGCAAGAATGTTTATAATTTAGTATAAAAGGTGGTCATGTATCAAACTGGATGAAGTTAAAGGCCTTTTCGGTGTTGGAAAGTTTCGAAAACAATATTATTTCATTATAATCCTATTTAAAGTGCAACGGTCAAACAACTAATTAAATAATATAATAAAATCCTACTAAATATCACTACATGTTTCCTCATGAGGTTTATAGAGTAATCTCTTCAGAATAGAAGCTTCATGAGATAAGATGCTAATATTAAATATTCATTACATACGCATGATTCTATAACGGGATCCTAATTATAATTTTGCCTATAATGATGTACGGCCGAGAAAACGATAGGATTAATTTAGCATAATATGCACTTGTGTTTGGTAACTTATAAATTTAATTAAATATTGAAATATGTCTGTAAAACCCTATTTGAAGATTTATGTTGACCGCATATGGTGTAGAGAAAATTAGGTTCGCTTTTAATTTCCATAGAAAATTCATAATCATTAACTTATGCCACAGAATCTGTCCATCATCATTATGTGTTTCACCCCTATATCGAGTAAAAAAAAATTATTCCAATAGAAAACCTTCACATTAAAATTTTTTAATATGTGTTTTAATCTTTTATACATACATTCAAGTTTTTTTTAAGTTCATCTAAATTAAATAGTTAGAATTTTTAGTGATATGTAGTATTTTATGACAACAAATACTGACAATAAAATAAATAAAAATTATCTTATTCTAATGAAATTCATTAACAAAAAAGTTTAAAAATGTAAATTAATAAATCATCCACTTTCTAACACCATTCTAAATATAGCTTTTGAACAATGCGTAATTTGTTCTTAATATGTAATTTGTTTTTATAACTATAAGATAATTATAATAACGCTAAAAATACATAAAGAAACTATGTATTAAGGTTGAAATAGGACAACGGACTTTTGGTTGCCATTAGCTCAAATGATTTCATTTAAGGCAATAACAGTCTTTTGTTTCTTCGCCATACGAAAGACTAAATGGATAAACGACTTCCAGGTCATTAAAGAACACATTTGTATCAGGAAAAAAATTGTAATGGGGAGATTACAAGATTTACTACTTCCTTTTTACAAATTTTTTTGTTCATTATTAATCAATATTGGAAAGAACTAATTAAGTCTTAGTTTGTTTTTTTACATGACAAAATAATATATCTTAAGTAAAACGCATTACAGCCTATGTTAAGGCAAACATAAATAATTATATACATTATATCAAATTAGAGTTCATTGAAATGAATTGAAAAAATAAATAAAATTATTCTAAATATCAAATACTTTTTTTGAATTTACAGCAGTAGAAATATTATTTTTTTAAACTTTATTCTACATCGAATGTACTAAAGATAAACGTATTAGAAACAAAAAAAATGTAAATTTTAAAAATAATTGAATCAGACGCTTCAAAAATGTATTTAAATGACAAAAGAGAAAAAAATATTTCACTTGTATTCATATTCAGGTATAAGGTCCAATGTAGTATCTATTTTATGAATTTATTATAGAACATTTCCCTTAGAATTTTTCATTTTACATTTACTACATTGAATGGCAAACCATTCAAAATAATAAATAAATTGATAACGTAAAAACTATAAAAATATTTAAGTATATATATATATATATATATATATATATATATATATATATATATATATATATATATATATATATATATATATATTCTTCTGAAATTTGAAAATTTTCCAATTAACTTACGAAGTTGCAATAGGGGGAAGGTTGGCGCCATCAAACTAGTTTAACCCCACTTATCGGTCCTAAGTCCGAGATTGCACTTGGATATTTTATAAATTTTTATTTTATTTTATAATTTTTTAATTTTGTTTGAAAATGATGGAACATTATCTTTTATATTCGGCATTGATATTCTGAAGTGTTTTGGTATTTTAGGATTCATATATTTCAATTTTTAAATTGATAATTGTGATTGTTTTTATATATATATATATATATATATATATATATATATATATATTTAGTAACTTAAATTGATATCTACTCATAATTCGAATCTCTTTTATTATGAACATCTAATTCATAAATCCTAATACCCTGTTTCGAAACGCGTCTTGATTTATATTCTTGTAAATCATTAAAACATGATTTTGGTATATTTATTACTGATTAATCTAGACCAGGGATGATGAACCTTTTTGGATCAACGTGCCATTTTTTCTAAGAGAAATGTTTAAGGAAGTATAGGCGTGACGTCAAATAATTTTGACGTGTGATTATTGAGAAAAATAATAAAACTAAATACTAACAGCTCAAAACTCTTTATTTGCAACGAAAACATACATTTTGTACTGTATAGTAGTAAATGTTTAATTTATACGTGTAATTCAAATTAATGTAACATTAGTGTGAATTCTGTTGTGGTAGATTAGATGACAAATAACTTGTATATTAGGAATGTAAGATGTTACTTTTACCAGAATGCAAGCTGAATTTGAGTCATCTTCCAAACGGGGTTTCTAAGTGAGTCTTCAATGTTATGCATCTCTGAAAATAATGTCTCTCAAGCATAGGTAGATGAAAATATGGTTAAATAGCATGAACCAGCTTCTTGAAACAGCTAAATGTATCTGAAATTGAATTCCATGGTTCCAAAATTTCATTACTAATATTTTTACTTATAGTGCTGGTTAAACTTTCTATTTTATTCAATTCCGACTTTTTTCCTTTTTTTCAACTGAGTTTTTAATCCATATTGAACTAGACTGGAAATCAATCACACACAGATTTGTATTTCAAAATTTTCAATTCACAACCAATGGAATTAGGATGAATTCGGTTTAATAAATTAAGTCACATCAAGGTACATAAAAAAATAATAAATCCGATAACTCTTTGAACTGAGAAAATCTGGCTGAAAACTGGGACCGATCACACACATTTTTCGTAATACTTTGTATTGAACCTTGTTATTTTAAATTAAAATGCAAACCGTTTTGATGGATGGTGTGCCCAAAATATTGTGTCGCGTGTCATTAATGGCACACGGGCCACTTGTTCGCCATCCCTGCTCTAGACCCTGAATTTGTTTATAGATTTATTCGCGATTCCAGGAAAAAGAAGATCATTAATCGTTTTCATGAGCCTTACCAATAGGGACAATATTCCCTACACAATGATGCCCTTTATATAAATAACTAGTTATTCCCTTCGCCTAGATACATGACCGTATTTTTTATAATGGAATTTCATCTGTTCTTGCCTGTGTATAAAACTTGAAGTTTGAATAATTCCCTCTCATGCATTTTGACACTGTACGAGGAGCGTGCTTAAATAAATGATGTGATCATGGGCAAGGAAGTCTCTTTAATTTTTCGGTCACGACCACTTAGTCAACTCGAATCAATTGTAAATTTTTTGCTGACTAATATATTTCAGTAAGTCGATAGGATTGTTACCTATCGTGAAACAAAACATAAATGTAAAATTTTATGTAAATTTTTATTTATTATTATAAAATTTTTAGAGTTGCTCTAGTAGAAAGAGTAGACCATCGGTTGTACTTCACCGCCATTGAAGGTTCCAGGAAAATATTGGAGAATTTTTCTTCATAGAATTTTCCATCCACAATGATCCACAACCATAGAGAAGAAATCTAATACAAAAAAAAAAATTTAAGTAAAAATTTCATGAAAACGCCAGTGTCGGGACAATTTTCAGTCATAATTTCCATTGCGCCCCCCTTTTCTCCTTACAATAACAAAGTATTGAATTCAGTAATAATATGCTTTTTGATGCTAAAGATACAATACGACTTTAAAATCTTAAGTACCACCGATGTATATAAACGTATTGGTCAGCCAATGTATTAATTGGTCTGGACGTATATATTCGTCTTTCCAAAGTACGATCTTTTCTGCGAACTTCTATCCATAGAATTATTCCGAAAAGCATTGTAATCCAATAAAATTAAATTGACAGTGTTTGCGAAGGAGTTACGTATTTCAGAGGATTTGCTTCTTTATTCCCCTAATTCCCACCCCCTTCCTCCAATACATCTTATACATGCGCCTACATGAAAAAACAGCGGCATTGGGGATTGAACCGTATAACTTTAAATCTCGGCAGTTAAGGGATTAATTATAAGCCGTACAAATTATCAAGATAAGTGTTAATTTTTGTATATAATTGTATATATGATAAGCCCATGAAGTTAAGGGTAATTATTAAACTTGCTCTTAACTTGATATAGTTCAATTACTTATAACATACATTGTGAAGTCCTGATTCATTTATAAGTGCATTATATATGTAAAAATGTGTATTTTATTTTTTATTATGCCAGAATGTATTGTGTTTGTTTACTTTCAACATATTAATAATTTTTTAAACAATCTTTGTTTTCGACTTTTTAATATCCTTGCACCTCCCCTTGTAGAGTTATCACGCCCCCTAGGGGGCGCTCCTTACAGTTTGAGAAACGCTGAAGTACGACTATGCTTGAAATGCGCCCCATTTTCAGTGATGTAAAATGCTTCCTTCTTCCGCAGTAGTAGTCGCTGATGGTTGCGGGTAACCAAGCGACTGGTGTTCAAGACAAAATTTTCATTTGTAATTTTTTTCATTTCTGCCACATTTTTGAAATGTTTTATGTGTTCACTATGATTTATTTTGTTTTAAAAACTGCATTACTCATAATGATTATTTCTTGAAACTTGATTTTGATATTTAATACCAGAATTTTGACAATTATGTAGTATTTTTATAATTGTTTGCTAAATAAAGAGATTGAAATTGGTACTAAAACTGGTAAATTTAATGATGTTAAGAGTTTTATAAGAAGTGTTAAGATTGAAATTAATCGAGTGTTATTTAAATGTTACATATAAAAATGAACTACCTTATTGATCATAAGATGTTTAAGAAAGATAATACCTGATGATAATTTGCTGACTTATCTAACTTTTAAAATACTATTTCTAATAATCCATTTTTTTGGTCCAGGTTCTGATATTGAAAAAATTTATGGTTTAGATCAGTGTTTCTCAAAGTGTGGGGTGTGCCCCTCTAGGGTGGCGCGATAATCCTACAAGGGGGCGCGAGCATATCGAAAATTTAAAGATTTTTTAAAAAAAAAAAACCTGAAAGAGAAGTAAAACAAAATACTTTCTTCCATAATAAAAAAAATACACAACACTGATATAATTTATGTTTATCAACTGGCGTTTTTCCTTCATCAAATAGCTATCTTTGATACCAAAACCAAATTAAAGAAAAAGAAACATTTTGTTTAATTTGCTAAGATAAACAATTCATCACTGTAATTATTATTGAAATACTGTACATTAGTTGTAGAAAAAGAAAAGGAAGACATGATTCACTTTTCAGCCAGGCTGCATAATACATTTGCTGATCATCTGATTGACCTTCAAACTTACTGGCATGGTTAGTTCTCCAATAGCTCCATACCATCTTTTATGTGTTTGTTTTTCGCTTAGGGAAATTGTAAATAATAAAGAGTTTTACGATATTTGGAAAATAATTGATTGATTTAAAGGATTATTAGATCATCCGTACTTTTTTTCTGAATACACTTTTAACCAGTGAGCGGTGATGCGGGGAATCTATGATCTCTATTGAAAGAAGTTGAAACTTATCAAGCAATAGAAGAACCTGCTGAAAGTATGCATATTATTCATGATTGAAAACGCTATGAACATGAAATGAAAGGAAAATTTTCAAATGCTTCCTAAAGAACACCATCAACTGAAATATGAAGCCATAAGTATACCACAAGGTTCAGTTCGCCTTGTCAAAAAGACACAAGAAAGAAAAAATTCAACTTGCTAATTGTTGATCACCAAAAATGTCACGAGTTCGAGCCCAGTACCACTAAAGACCCGTCGTGTAAGGGGAAGGTGCACGTTCAATCTGTCGAGAGCTCACACATCCTCCCGTTGGTGCGGTAGTTAAGAGAGAGGGGGCAGCTCAGGTGTCGTCCTCATCACTTGACCATGGTTCAAAATGACGAAGTCCGTCTCTAAAAGCCCTCGTCTAGCTGAACAGTGCGACGTTAATATTCACTCACTCGATCATGAAAGCTCATTAAAACTACAATTACTTGAACAAAATATGACAGCTTTGCCAGCAAATAACATTTCTGTAATATTAGTGAAAAGTATCTTTGATCTTTGTGTCCTTTATTAAGGTCGTGCACTTTTGAATCATTTTAGTTCAGTTTTATTGGATTTTTTCTCAAATCATCAAAGAAAAATTGAACATTCCTTGAAAGCCTGTAAGTATACTTTCTCTTAATTAAATTATTCACTGGAATTCCGATTTGTATCGTGTACAGTAAAAATAATTATAAACAAATGATTGGGGCGACTGAGTCCCCCCGCACTAACATTAGTATTAGTATAGAGTGCGCGCCTGCTCCCGGGTTTAAAAATTTTTAAGTCTTCTCACTTTAACTATTAAAAAGTAACACAATTATTCTTCATCGGAATTTTATATTCTTTTTAATTATTTAACATTAATTCTAAGTGCTAATTCTGTGACGTTTAAAATTACAGTTCTTTTAAACAGTTATTTACAGTTATAGCATTTATCTAAAAAAAATCATTTTACATTTTTGTATACAATGTCGTACACTCAGTTTTACTCTCCTTACAGTTCAGCTATTATATGAAGAATAATGCTACATTTTTTTAAAAAATGAACTCGTGCGAAGAGCCGCTGTTTCAGCCAGTATACGTTTAATGTATCAGTACTGAAGAAGGTATTTTATAAATAATTTCTTAATACTAAATTAAGAACAAGTTTAATAATTATTAGTGACTTCAATGGGCTTGTCTTGTAGAGCAAAGATTTTCAAAGGAAGGTTTAATATAAGATATTGACAGATATTTGTTCTATATTTAGCTGAGATCTATATTTTGTCTTCAAAGCAGCCACCACAGAAAATCCATTTTAGGATGTTGAAAATGGTAATAGTATACGAAGTGCTATTGTTTTCAGTGCAGAAAATTCACCATCCATCTCTACCCAAAATTCAAAGAGCGATTTATTATAAATTTAAGTTTTCACTGGATGTGAAATCTATGAAAATTTCTTTTTCGGAAGTTGAGAACCCTTCTGGAGTATTTTGAAATAAACCCCTAATCCACTCCTAACTTGCTACAAAGTTGTCCTCATCCAGAAAATACTTTTTAAAATTCTTAGCCAACATAGCTAAATGATTTTACATGGTTTTAAAAACAACTTTCGCATGTTGCTCTTCGGATTTGTAAGTTTTAACACATAATGAGCTGGGGCATTTTTCCCCATCATTTACTTCAGTAGTGGAAAATCGAAAATTTAAGTATTTTTGAGAATATTGCCTTGATTTAATTTTTGGAACCATGCTCGTCTATATACTTGTTGATCCTTTATTATAGTCGAATGTTTGCTTACGACTTAAAAACGTATGTTTGATTTTGTTTTAATCTACTGCCGTAAATACTTATTTACTGTGAATTACAATGAACGTGTAAATTAAAAAAATGTACATTCAAGCTAGATACGGTAGCTATAGAAATATAGAGTCGACCAAAACTGACTGGAATTGTACGAGGAAAAGCATTTTTACATGTTTTGCGCAGACCTCCGATAGGTTGCCCAGACTCACGCAAACGTATCCTATAATGCCAGATTTGATGGATATGATAGAGAGCAACATAGACTAGACTATTTTTCTAATGACATTTGTACTTTGAGAAATGAATGCTGAAGGAAATAAATCTTTAATTAAATAAATTATTTTGCGATCTGTTCCAATTTAAAAATTAGAGAAAGAAAAATAACATAATAATAAGTAAGTAATATATATTTTAAGTAATTTTCTTAAAATATATATTACTTAAAAGTTACATATACAAAATGTAACACACTTATCGTATTAATTTATATGGTTTATAATTAAGATCGTATTGTAACTTTAGCGTCTCTCTCTCTAAGGGCATTTTTATTGCAGTAAATACATTATTAATGTTGTACCGGGGGGGAGAAAAAGTATGATTGAAAATTGGGTCACCAGTATTGAAAGTTTGAGAAACACTGGTTTAGATATTTAGACCAAATTTGTTTTAAGTGTAACCATATGATATAGAGGTGGTATTGGGGTAGTGGTACCATTATAGTATTTATTTGTTGTATTTGCCTGAATCTAATTCATCATATACTTTTTTTTTGTATTTTTGGTCCTTACCACCATTGTACTATTTGCATGGTTTATTCTAATGTTTTTCATTGTATGTGCAACACAGTGTTTCTCATACTGTGGGGTGCACTCCCCTAGGGGGCGTGTTAACTATACAAGGAGCCGCGAGCATATTGAAGAGTAAAAAAACAAAAGATTATTTAAAAAATTAATTAATTTACTGAAAGTAAACAAAATACATTTTTTGCATAATAAATAATAAAATACACATTTACACTGATGTAAGGTACTTATAAATGTATCAGTACTGCACAATGTTTTTTATAATTAATATAACAATACTAAGTTAAGAACAAGTTTAATAATTACCTGTGATCCCCTGGGCTTGTCATATATAAAATTGTATACAAAAATTAACTTTTATCTCGATCATGTGTACGGTTTATAATTAATGCATTAACTTTCGATTAAAAGTTACGCGATTCGCTCCCCAATGTAATGTAGGTTCGCTCCATGTAGGTGCGTGTATGTGGTGAATTGGAGGAGAGGAAAAAAAAGGAATAAATAAACAAATTCTCTTAAATATAAGTAAATCTTTCACAAACATGTCACGGTCCTTTTATTGCATTCCAAAGCCTAAAGAATAATTTTATGGATAGGAGTGCACAGAAAAGATTGTACTTCGGAAAGACGTATATATACGTCCATGGTAATTAACGCTTTGGTACAGCGAGGCATTTATATACGCCGGTAGAACTCAAAAGTTTTAAGCGGTATTGTAGCTGTAGCGTGTCAAAGTACAGTAATGTAGAATTCAATAGATCAGGGATGGAGAACCAGTGGCATGCGTGCCATTGATGGCACGAGACACAATTTTTTTGGCACGTCAGTGATCATAATTGCTTGCATTTTATTTTTCAAATTTTCAAAGTTCACTATAAAGTACTACGAACAAACGCGAGAGATCGAGGAGCAGACTCGTTTGTTATTGCCCTTCCTTAGTCCTGCCTTATGTTGTAGAATACAATTGCTTATGATGTAAAGTTTGTCTATGAACAGCACCGTCAATTTCATTGAACCAACTGTGTTTTAAAATTTACCTGAATTATATTTACAATTCTTAAGTTGTTTAGCATGGCTAGTTGAGCAAAAGAACAAAAAGTGCAAGTTAGTGATAGGAGGCCAGAACGATTTATTCAGCAGACCTCAGAATTTCAAAGTCAGTTTTTTGGAATTCGTTTCAATTTCCCCTCACTGGACGGTGGAATTCCTTCGACAAGGGAGTGCCAAAACATTCCCACGCCTGGGGGATCATTGGACTCATAAATTGCGGGGTGCGTCATCAGATTTCCCGCGCTTCCAAAAGGCAATGAACCTTGTGCGGTAACTCTGCGCTGGTTCAGGACCAATCAGAGGTAATTAAGTGGACAAGGCAAATAGTCCGCTCTAGAATTTTGATGTAAAGAGACGTAGAATAAAAACGGGACGCACCCGATTTAGACAGAGAGACACAGACTGAGAAGATCCCAGACCTTGAGAATCGAATCCTTCGCGGGACTTCAGGCGTCAACCATGTCCATCCTCCTGCCCCACTTCATCTCTCTCTCAAGCTAAGTTAAATTTTAATCTTGTTGTGAAGTAAATTTATAGTTACTTAAATATGTTATTCAATAAAAGTAATTGTTACCACTATACGATCGGACTGTTAATTTAGTGTAATGTTAATTTGTCAATAGAACTTAACTAATTTTAACTTAAGTCATGATGCGATGTTAAATTAAGAAACTGGGTTTTTAAGAAATTAGAATTTTTGGTTAAAGTCATGAAATTTAAATAAGCCATCATTAGCTTCGCATCATTAGTAAGTGTAACAAAGAATTTCAAATTTGATGGACCGTAAAACGTGGCATTATTAGTAAAGGCGACAAAGCGGTATGTGTTTTATGTGTTCTGGAAGAGTTGTATGCAGAACATCGTCTATAAAACCGTATTTTGAAGCAAATCACAAACCTTCTTGTCAAAAAAGTGAGCCACAAAAAAAAATAATTAATTGATAAGAAACCCTTTGGCAGATGACTCAAATTCAGCATGTATTCTACAAAAAGTAACATCTTACAATTCCAATATAAGTTATTTGTCATCCTATCTACAACAACAGAAGTCACACTAATATTACTTAAATTTGAATTACACGAATAACTAAAACATTTATAGCTATACAGCGCAAAAATTATTTTTTCGTAGTAAATAGAGTTTTGTGTTATTAGTATTTAGCATTATTATTTTCCCAATAATCACAAGTCAAAATTACTTAACGGCACGTCTATACGTCATTAGATACTTCTTAGAAAAAATGGCACGTTGATCCATAAAGATTAGCCACCCCTGCAATATAGTTGTTGCATGGAGGGGGACGCGATGAGAATTAAGATTGAATATTGGGTCGTACGTATCGAAAGTTTGAGAAGCACTGGTGTAACAAATTGATTTATTTTTCAATTATGTTGTTGTTGTTGTTGATTGGACACTCAAACTTGAAACTCCACCTATTAGTCTGAATGATATTGTTTTAAAATTACCATTTTAAAAACGTTTCCAGTGATATCGGATTTACCTTTTTAAAAAGTTTTGAATTAAATTTACTCAAAATTAATGCTATATTTTTTTTTGAAAAAAATACATAGCTCATGTTGATTATATTGGAAATTTGATTTTGAAGTCTAATATGAGAACTGATAATTTTATAGTTTTTGCAAGTGTTTTTTTTTTACATATATATAAAAGTTGAATTAATGCCAAAGTTTTGATATACTTTACGCGGAGGGTGTTACATTTTTAAGCGTGTACTTTGTTCTTTTAAAATGTTCACAAATGTACTGCAATCTGAGCGCAATAGAAGAGGTTTTAGAACTGATTGAGAGTCACGTTTTAACGATGATTTGGTGACGCTGAAATAAAAAAGGAGAAATAATCGTTTATTTACAAGACAACACTTGCTTTTACTAAAGCAGTTGTAACTTTTCTTCCAGAGAATAAAAATAAATAAAAAAGAAACTTGTCATTTTCGTAAAGCTAAAAAGATGTTCTTCAGAATAAACATATAGATATTTTGTAAATTTTAGACAAAATCTCCACCATTTTATGGTATTCTGATAGCTATTTAATGTTATTAATGTGCTTTATTTATCACATTTTTACCATATATATATATATATTATATATATATATATATATATATATATATATATATATATATATATATATATATATATATAAATGCAGTCTCGGACCTGTATTATAGAAATCGTTTCATCCTGAAAAGAAGTTCGTTATGTGAAAAAAAAAGATAATAGAGATTCATCTTTTAATATACTTTAGAAACCACATAAAACGAATTTTAAATTCTTAAAAACTACTATATATTATTAAAGAACAGTAATTATTCACATTTCGTTCCTAAATTAATATTTGTTTATTTTTTAAAATTTACCCATCAAAAAGAAATTTGCGAGTAAAACAAGAAAATAAAAATAATGTGCATTTTCAACTTTCAAACAATATTTTATAATCAGTATATTTATAAAAACACTACCACGTGCGTCCATAAATTCAATTACTGATAAAATCTATTATTTTTTTAAAAATTTTTACTTGAAAATATATTGTTCTAGGTGCGCTAGGCACCTGGTAAAATCAGTTCAATGCCATTTATAACCATACAATGTGTTAAAAGTGAGAATAGTTTAAAATGCATAGAAATTTTTTTGGGGGGACAGTTAGACAAAAAAATCAAATCGCAAAAAAAAAAGTTCATTATTTAGAAAATGCGCTTCGCATTTGGTGATTATTTTACGAAGAAAATAGTAAAATTTCCTTGCTTCCTAAAAAAGGTAAAAACGAAACAAACAAACAAACAAACAAACAAACAAACAAACAAACAAACAAAACGCTAAATGGAGATTTGCAAAATGGAGATCGGACTGTATATGTAACTTATATGTTACTAACTTGTATACTCATTTTTCGCATGAGTGCATTGAAAATATAAACAATACAGATAATTCTATAGAAAAAATTTTAACGAGTTAATTTTACGTAAATTGCAAATTAAACAAAAAAAGCGTTTTGCATATTGCAGATGGACAAAAAATAAAAATAAAAAAAACGTATTTGTTAAGTTTTAAGTTTGTAGATCTAATTGCTGATAAAAAATGATTTTTTTTCTTTTATTTATAACGCTTTATGGGTCGATTTTTGAAAACACCTTCCTAAGCTGACCTCTGTTCATCAAAAGTAACATATTGTTACACATTTTGCGTAATGAATGCTTACAATAGTATAAATAATTTACATCTGGATGTGTAACACGTAAATATTACTTTTTGTTGCATTTGTTTTACTTTAAAATTGTGATATTCTCAAGCAACACCGTTCCTTACATTATGATGGCGATTTAATGGAAACATAGCGAAATGTTGGTGGCAGAGCAAAATTGGCAGTATTTTTGGCGACCTTGTTGGCAACTTGGCAATTGATTGAACGATGCAGAAGTTGATATGCTGTAGCTCCATCTGGTGGAAAGCTGCAACAAAGATGACGCATAAAAACCTTCTACACATTAGAATACATATACATGCCAATTTCCATAGTGATTGGTTGAACGGTGTTGGAGGGAAGTGAGGGGATATGTACAAATATATATCCATTTATATACAGTCGGACCTCTATATAACGAAGTCACTAAATCCCGAAAAAAAGTTCGTTATATAAAAAATTCGTTTGTTATACAGATGTTCATTTTTCAATATTCAATATAAACCACATTAAACAAATTTTAAATTCATAAACACTATATATTTAAAAAAGTAATTATCCACACCTTTTGTAAATTAGCATAAACTTATTATATATATATATATATATATATCTTATATATACCTATAAAAAAAGAAGTTTCCTAACACTTTTATCCACTTCCTGAAGAATTAAATTTTTCTTTGATTTTCAAGCACTTACGTTTTGACATTTTTGAGCCACGAGTAAGAAAGTTCCAGTACGACTGATAAACAATACGAATGAACGAATACTATTTTAAGAACGCCAGACTCCATTAAGGATAAAAGGGGAAATCGAAGTTCTTTCCACTAAACTGGACAATGGGGGTTAAATGTTTCACTTTTTGGATGAAATACCCATGATTCCATTGCTCTCATCGAGTTAAGCATTGAAAAAAAACCAGATTAAGATTTATGACCACCATAAAATGTGCTAAAAAAGAGAATAACTCGAAATGTCCAGAAATACTTTAAAAATAGGGAGGCTAAAAATTGAATCACAAGTGAAAAAATTCGTTATATAGAAAATGAATTTCGTAATTGGGAGGTTATTTTACGAAGAAAACCGTGAAATTTTTATGTTTCCAGGAAAAAAAATCGCTATATAGAAAAAAGTGCAATATAGAGGTTCGTTATACGGAGTTTCGACTGTATATATATACAGTCGATTCTCGATAATTCGAAGTTGGAGAGACCAATGAAAAACTTCAAATTATCAAGAGGGTAGGAAAAACTCTCAAAATACACGAAGTTTTTTTTCTAACACATTTAAATTTAAAACTATGTAATAAAGCAACAATTGTACATAATCTTTTTTAAAGTACATTTTATCTATATATATAAAGGAGAAAAGCGACTCACTCACTCACTCACTCACTGCCTCACTGACTAATCACGATATCTCTGGAACTATTAAACCTACAGACTTGAAATTTGGTAGGTAGGTTCCCTTCATGAAGTAGACGTCAGCTAAGAACGGATTTTGCAAAGTTCGAATCCCAAGGGGCGTTACGGGGGATTAAGGGGCGTTATAGATAATTATTTCCATTACTAAACTATTAAATGTACAGTCATGAAACTTGGTACACAGATTTCTTTCATAAAGTAGAGATTCCCTACATAATGATTTTTACGAAAATCGACCTCCAAGGGGCGTCATACATAATTATTTCCATTTTTATAACCTATTAGATGTACAGTCTTGAAATTTGGTAAGCGGATCCCTTTCATAGAGTACAGATCCCCTACAGAATGGGTTTTGTGAAAATTGACTCCCAAGTGGCGTTGTAGAGACTTAAGTTGCGTTATAGGCAATTAACTCCTTTTTTAAACTATTAGGCGTAAAATCTCGAAATTTAGTAAGCTGATTCCATTCATTAAGTAGAGATCCGCTATAAGA
The DNA here is from genome assembly GCA_019973935.1 of Trichonephila clavipes. Classification (NCBI taxonomy): domain Eukaryota; kingdom Metazoa; phylum Arthropoda; class Arachnida; order Araneae; family Nephilidae; genus Trichonephila; species Trichonephila clavipes. The sequence continues at coordinate 657,851 of BMAU01021123.1, forward strand.
TGGGTTTTGTGAAAATCGTTTTGCGGGGGTTAAAGGAGCGTTATAGATAATTATTTTCATTTTTAAACTATTTGACGTACAGTCTTAAAATTTGGTAAGCGGATTCCTTTAACAGAGCACAGATCCATTACAAAATAATTTTTGGGAAAATTGATCCCCAAGCGTCACTGAGGGGGATTAAGGGACATAATAGATAAATATTTCCGCTTTTCAACTAATAGAACGACCTGCTTGAAAATTAGAAGGTATGTTCTGTTCATGGAATAAAGTTCCACTTACAAAGATTTTTGCGAAAACGGACCCCCAAAGGAGTGGGGTTGCGAGGGATTAAGGAGTGTTATAGAAAATTCCTGTTTTTGAATTTAACTCCTTTACTTGAAATTTGTTGAGCACTTTTTTCTTTAGTTGAATAGAGTTCCACTAAGAATGGATTTTAAGGAAATCAACTCCAGGGGAAGCGGGGAGAGTTATTGGGGCGTATTGATAGACAAAATTCCCATTTCCGAACTGCTAAGACTATAATAATAAAATTTGGTTTGCATGCTTCTTTTGTTGAATTGGAATCCGCTAAGAATGCTGTCAACGAGGTATTGATGATAAAAATTCCGTTTTTGCTCTGTTAGATTTAGACTTGAAATTGAGCACGCATGTTTATTTTATGGAGTAGAGATCCACTGAAAGCTGCTTTGGTGGAAATGAGCGAAAAAAATCCTTCTCCTTTTATTTTAGATATAAATAGAAATTAGATATTATAATTTATGTTTTTTTTATATCAAGGGGCGAGAGTGTAACAGCTATAAATATATTTTTCAATACAATTGAATTCTTAATGCTAGATATCAATAATTAATATATATGTAAACAGTATACATATATACAACATCGTGAAATACCCAGTGAAGCGGGTGGGTAATGGCTAGTAGAGTATAAAAATAAAACAGAAGTTAAAATTCCTATATTAAAAGAATACACTTATGTTTTGAAAAAAACTATTAAAACAATATACATACTATATATAATTAATCCTTTTTGTCGAAAAAAATCTGTTATCTTTTTTTTGTTTTAAGGCGTTCAATCTAACTTTTTCAATAGATTTTTCTAGAACAAATGAAGCCTGTAAAATGTCTGCATCAACATGATTTTGAAGGAAAAAGTTGCGTAGTTTGTTTAGTGACACTTTAGCTTCTGACAGAGTTACCGGAGTCAACTTCTCCGATTCGTCTTTATCACTTTCTGTATTATTGTGATCCAAAGACACAGTTTCAGCGTCAAATAGAGCTCCCCATACAGCAATGTCCGTGTCAACCAACACGTAGTCGTCAAACGTTAAATCTTGCTCTGGAAGAGCTTCCCAAAGGCATGGTTCAGCATTAAATTCTGTGAGTGTATCGTCCACATCAACCAGTTTCGATGACTTTTTAAAACAGCTGTGAATTGTCAAAGGAGTAACAGCTCTCCAAGCCTTGCCAATAATTATCAAAGCTGTTAAAATAGAAATAGTAGTTAAATTCTGCTAATTTCCAAGGTTATCCAAAACGTTTTTAACGACTTCACGCCGATAAAAAGTTTTAAAATTATGTATGATGCCCTGGTCGAGAGTGGCTGAAGTTTTGAGGTTGAGTTTGGAGGGAAAAATTGAAGTTTCACATTTGATAAAGGTGGTGCGTTATTGTGCAAAGTACAGTTATCTAAAAATAAGAGAATATGTCGTTTCTCTCTTTTCATATCCGAGTTCAGTGAGAACAACCATTCATTAAAGTGGTCGGTGGTCATCCATGCCTTCTAGTTTGAGCGGTATTTGGTAGGGAACGAGTTTATGCCCTTGAAACACCGAGGTTTTGCATATTTTCCTATTACGGGAGGAGTAATCTTTTTTGAGTAATCTGCCAGTAAAACCTCTTCTTGCTATGGTTTCCTCCATGGCATTTTTCTTTTTGGAATGTAAAAGTTTTTTCTGGCAAACACTTGAAAAAGAGTCCGCTTTCATCCGTGTTGAAAATGTTACGTGGTTCGTACTCCTTTATTAGATCCGAAAGCGAGTTCTGCCACTTAGAACAAACCTTAATGTCGACACTTGAGCTTTTCCCGCACATTTTTTAAAGACTATCCCATTCCTTTTCTTAAAATTTGTAATCCATCCCTCGCTACACGAAAACTCGATTCCTAATTCTTTGGCGAATGCTTTAGCCTTTTCCCCTTCAATAAAGAGCGACCCATAGGAATATTCTGTCCTCGACATTGTCTCATCCATGAAACTAAACACTGTTCAAGACGTGGAAAATTACCTTTACTAACGCGTTTTCTCACTCTACTCGAAGATGAACTAAAGATTTTATCTTTATTCTTCAGAATAGTGGAGATCGAGCTCAGTGGCTTTGGCTACATCGACCTTCCTCTCACCTTCTTCAACTGATTCTATCACCTTTTGCTTTTCAGAAATTTTTAAGCACTTGTACGTTTTAAAAGAAGACATGTCATTCCTTTCACGTGATAAGTCGACACTGAGGTGAGGTGTAAAGTAGTGGCCCAAGGTTTATCAAAATTAGCAGGTAGGAAACGTAAATCACCACAACTTTAGTAAAATAATATTTTTAATTTAAAATCTAAAATGAACACAAGGCGAATTCACATTTCACATTCAGCTACGGGATATAGTTAATAGCAGGGGTCGACAACTATGGCACGTGGAGCAATTCTTAGTGGCCCATTACCGCTCTTTTTTTTAAAAAAAATATAATAGAATAAAGTTAAATCCCTGTATCTCCTGTCTTTGCTTCGTACATTTTTGTATAAAGGTTTTATTTCTCGCTTTCAATTCTCTGCCATAAAACGATTCTGCTGAATTATTTTGGATTTAGTTTGAGTGCTTTATTTTTTTAAAAAAACATCTGTTTAAATGAGACTCATTATTAGTAATAAATACTCAACGCAAATCAAAATTATTGTGCAGTTCATGTAAAAGGAAGCATCACTCATTACTGCACAGTGAATAAAAAAGAAAGCAGTTTTTCCTTTATCCATATAAAGCATGGGTATCAACGGAAAAAGAAAGAACAGATGGCTTAGTAATAAATCAAAATTCTGCTTATCAAATACCTAAAATATGATAAACAAAGTAGTTATTCTACCAACATGCACAATTTGGACTGAAAATAAGTTCAGTAAAAAAACCGCTCGTGGGATAATTAGGTACAGGAAGTGAATCTAACTTCATAATAATGAAGGTTCGAATTATCGAGAGTTTTATAGAATAACTTCGAATTACCGCGTGTAGTAGTCTGGCCAACCACAAATTTTACTTCGAAATATTGAGAGTACCAAAACGTAGGGTTTTAGTTCGAAATATCAAGAGTTTTTCTAAGGGCTGAGCATATACTTCGAATTAGCGAGGGTTCGTATTATCAAAAATTCGAATTTTCGAGAGTCAACTGTATATATATATATATATACACATATATATATATATATATATATATATATATATATATATATATATATATATATATATACAGGTATTGACAAAATAATAGGAACACCTGTAAAAAAATGAAAATTTTTAATTATTAAGGTGTTGGGCCACCGTTGGCCTGAATGACTGCTTGCATTCAACGTGGGATTGAAAAATAAAGGCCTTGAACAAAATTCATAGGAATTTGCACACATTCTTCGTGCAGGACAGTCTCGACTTCAAATAGTGTGCGAGGAGGTGGAAACCGAGCACGGACTTTGTTCTCTAAATAACCCCACAAATGCTGAATGATATTGAGATCAGGGGACTGAGGACACCAGATTAGATATTCCACTTCATCAACATGCTCATGTAACCATGTTTGAACCCAGCGTGACGTGTGAACAGGGGCGTTGTCGTCTTGGAACACAGGACGTTCTCCTGGAAAGAGAGTCTGAAGCATAGGGTGAAGATGATCTTCGAGAATGCTTTGATAAGGGTCACCTGTGATCATCCCCCTCAAGACAACGAGAGGCCCCAACCCACGGAAAGATATTGCTGCCCAAACCATCACAGATTCTTCTCCATGTTTCACAGTTGGAACCAGGCAATCAACATGAATTGCTTCTGTTGGTGTTCGCCAGACGAACACATGTCCGCTGGTCTGGAATAATGTAAATGAAGATTCGTCAGACCAGATGACTTGTTCCCATTGCAGTTCCGTCCAGTTTAGGTGGTCTCGGCACCACTGTAATCTCTTTGCAGCATTCCGCACCTAAACTAACGGTTTTAGAATAGCTACTCTGGCGTGGATGTTCGCAGTATGCAACTCTCATTTAATAGTTTTCATGGATACAGGGTTCAGAAGGTGGGTGTTCATCTTGGATGTTATCTGCGGCAGTGTAGTCTTGTGATTACGGGCGATTATCCTCTTCATCACCCGTCTATTACGGTCATTGAACTTCAACTTTCGCCCTCTGTTGTGCTTCTCAGAAGACACCTTACCCAGGTTTGTGTATGCTGTCATAATCATTGACACAGTGGTCCTTAAACACCCACAAGGTTGGCTGTTTTGGACACGGAGGCTCCAGCGAGGCGAGCTCCAATTACCATACCTCTTTTCACGTCAGAGAGGTCGCACATAATCCTGCTTAGCTGGGAACAGAATTTTCTCAAGCAACTTTCACACTGTAAAATACTTGACTGATACCTTCCTTTTCGTCGCCACTAGATGGCACACTGTTGCGACACGTGGAAGCTGTTTATTGGGCGGTTGAAGTACGACTCATTTTTAAATGAGTGTTTCTATTATTTTGTCCTATGCCTGTATATATATACAGTCTAATTCTCTACAAACAAGAGATAAACATTCAAGATATAAACATATCTATCTATATATTTATAGATTGATAGATTTAAGAAAATACTATATTTTTTATGAAATATATTTCCAGATTTCCAGCATTTATTTTATTTTTGTAGTAAATTCTATGAAAAAATTCTTCGATTTATCCACACACTATTTGATGATATTAATCTTCCTTTCCGTAAGGATCAAGATAAATCACGCAAATCACTTTTCTTTGCACTTAATGCTCGAAACAGCGTTTAACTATATCAATGGCTGGGAGCAGCTGACGACGACACAGAACCAGGACTCCGCTTCCGGAGGTTATGGCACAATTCGGAAAATTAAATGGTCTTGATTCTTCTGTTCGGAAAAGGAAACTGACTTCCGAGAAATGAGCTCATCGACTTTGATGTCAGTCGTAATTGCCTCGCTTAGGAAACAGATATTCCGAAAATGATTTTATCTTGCACTTCTTTATGTCAGATATTTTGTGAGAAGATTCCGTTTCTAGTGTGAGGAAATGAAAAGTGTGTGTTCCATTATGATTACAAATAATAAGTACAAAACGTTCAAGCAAATAAATATTTTTAAAATTCCTATCACAAGTTGCAGTAAAATCAATATTTTTACCAGTTTTCGTCAATAACAAACTAATATCCATATGGACATAGTATCGATAATATGGATATACTCAATATGGACATCAGTAGATTTTAGCGTTAAATCATTTTATTTACTGTTTTCTATTATTCATTGCACAATTAATTAATTAATTAATAATAAAATCGTACATTGTCTGTTTGCTTGTGGATAAAACTAGATTAGTTTTGTAAATTACAAATTGAAAATAGAAATTTAAAGATAGATCGTATAGCTATGATTAAAAGAGGGAAAAATAGTTTATACACGAAAAAGGCCCCTGTAACGCCGGTCAAAACAGAGAGAAAAGAAACCTGTCTGTAAAGGCAAAGAAATTGTAGACATTTTGGGAAAGATTATTTTAATAACGTAAGTATAGAAATCCCTCACATACATTCTCACCCAGATGTGCTGGCCTCGAAAGGGGAAAAGGAATTTTCCCACGGAATATAGTTATATTCTTGGAAAATGTTTATGGTAAGTGGAGGGGAAACATACCATCCGACGGGGTGATGAGGTGAAAGAAATTTTAAAAAAGGGAATTTTAATGACAAAATTTAGAAATCACACAAAAACCATGAATTAATGACGTCTAGAGTGGAAGAGGAAATTTCTATTGGCAAAAAGTTATCAACTCGGAAAAAGCCCGTGCAACGCCGGGCCATGCAACTAGTATCGGTTTATTTTTTGTGGAGAAATAATTTTCAAAATGGAAAAAAAATTAACAATTGATAAATTATAGTTCAATAAGTACGTCGTTCAAGTATTTTTGAACACATTGTTTGGAAATGAGGTGTAGGTTTGAGTCCTTGATCTACAGGCAAACTTCCTTACTCGATAAATACAAGGATTTCACATTAAAGGGAATTATCGTGTGAGTTATGAGTATTCATTAACGTCATCCTCTACGGCAACATGAGAGCCATTACAGATGTATCTCATAATTTTAAGTAAGCGAATATTAGCCGCTCACTATTCGGCTACTCGATGGAGATGAACTATGCAATTTTAAACCAAGGCAAGGTGATGAGGTCGACACCTAATCTAGGACCTCCTCTCTTAACTTCCACTCCACATAAACGGGATGACGTTTTAGCATTAACATATTTAACGTGTGTCGACCTTCTCTGTACAGCGGGTTTTGGCGGTACTAAGCTTGAACTTATGACACACCGGTGATGAGTGTTTTACCTTCACCTATTGCGGCCACTTCATAATTTTAAACCATGATCAAATAACGATGACGACATCTAGTGGCAGTTTCTCTCCAAACATTCACACCACGTCAATGGGAGGACTATGAGTCTTGAAACGGCTTTACGTGACTGGCCTTTAAGTGTCCAGGATTCAAATCCATGACTCGACAAATGGTGGCCACAAGTGCACAACAATGACAACTAGACGTTTGCGGCCACGTGACTCATAGCTTTCAGTTTTCCTATTCATTAAAAGATAATAAGGGTAGAACAAGATCAAGGTTTAAATATATCGCTCGTCAGTGGCTTAATACTATAATATCTGTTACCAAAAACTCGCACATATTTTGAAAATGATAGTCTGACAAAAATATATGTCTTAAATTATTTTTTAATTACATTACTGATTATTTTAGAGATACTAAAAATTAATGCGTATTAACATCTGATATAAAGCGATTTCTTTTCTTTTAAACAAAAGGAACTTGTCAGTATGTAGCAATTCTTTATTTGAAAATTGATTTTTCCCGATCTTTATTGGAAATTTCTATTTAAAGTATACTTATTATTATATGTTACATTTGATGAGATGTTTTCAATGACTTAACAAATTTTAAATTGTTACTTGCTGTGCAATTTCTTTCTCTCTCTTCCTCAATGAAATTATTGATGACATATACACTAAAAATTAAAGATGTTTTATTTTGAGCTAAGAACTAAATGAGTCTTCAATTAACTTTGAAATATATGAAACATCTCGAAAATGATTTTATGAAACGGGATTTGATTTCTATTTTTTTTTATTTTAAATAATCCACTGAGACGTATTTGTAAAAAGGCATAATGATATTTTTAATATCCGCTTCCAGATTGAAAAAAAATATTTCCTTACAAAGAGAAGGAGAAATTTATTTTAGGGAGTAACTGTGATTTTATTTTGTGTTTATCATAAGTGCTTATGGAAATTTGTGTGCTCCGAAAAAAAAATCCCAAAGAAGTTATTAAATTGTCATACTTTTTTACGCTAAGCACTACTTTCAAATTATAATATTTATATGAATTTCCAACTTTACAGTTACGTTCGCTGCATTTCTTTAACTGTTAACATTTCGACACTTCGAAATACCCTTTAAAAATATTTTGTACCACACTAGAGCCCTATGTGTCTTGTGTATTTTAATTATGATTTTGAAAACGCTATATATTGTTGCCTTCCTTCATTTTACCCTTCATATGCGAAAAAAATTGTTTGTGAAGTACGAGTAAATGTTTTAATATAAATTGATGAATGTATGGTTTTTTCATATTTCAAAAGTTCATGAAGATTATTCATTCTTAAGAGCAAGTCTAACATATTTCATTTAAAACATTTAGTAAAGCAGCGAATTATCATTTTGCACAAATCAATTTTATTCAAAAATACATTAAAACACTTATGTATTAAAAATAAACTGGATGTTCTTGAATGTTATCAACTTCTAAGGGTGTTAAAGTTTAATCAAAAGATTTTATTTCATTATTTAAATAAACAGTCAAAATCGCTTAACACGAAACTGAGGGGGACTGAAATATTTTTTGTATTAAAAAAAATCTCGTGTTAACGCATATTGCAAAAAAAAAAAAAACCCGTATACCAACAAAATTAAGTTTATTAAAGTTTATCTCATTCACATTCACTCAGATATGTATATATGCATGCATTTAATAAAATTTTTGTAAGAACTTAAAGGAATTTATAATACAAATTTTTCAATTTTTTTTAAAAACAAAATATTTATTCAGTTTTTGGAATGTAATCGGATATTTTTCTTTATATTACTTTTTTAGCATGAAATTGTCAACAAAATGTTTGATATCGTCCATTTTATTATTCATTTCACCATTGGCAAATGCGTCAAAATGACTCCGGTTTCCTTTCATGATGTTTCTAATCTTGATGATGTGGGGACAGAAGTTAGTTATTCATTTTATTTTCATATTCAGAATCTGCAAAGTGATATTTTTTGTGCTTTGAGCAAACTCCAAGGTGTCTTTGTCTGCTATAATTGGGGCTATAGACACATTATCATGTTTACTGCACTGAATTCTTCCTATAATACAATAGAACGTTCCAATCCAGCTGATATTTTCTGTATTTTGTTCATTCTTGGAAGGTGGAAATCGTTTCATGTTAAGAGGAAAAAAATGCAAGAAAATACATAGTAGTTTGTCGGGACTGTTCCATTATTTCGTGTGTTAACCGATATTAAGTTTTAAACATTTTCGCGTTAAACCTATTTTACTGTATATGTTCTCAAACAGCAAATGTTAACAAAAAAGTGTTAATTAATATCAGGTCTGTTAAACTATACTATTTATAAATTCCTGTTCCAAAGAATTTTGTGTATACCTTTCAATTTAGGTTTATCCGATGCAAGTGTTGTAACTTTGATTTTATTGGATTAAACACGTTATCTCACTTAAATGGTAATTCAACTGTTTAAGCTCATGAGTAAAATCTTACTATATACAAGAAGAGAGTTTTTCAAAATCAGTGCACAATTTTTTAAAGTACCGGTGGTCCGAAAAATATGACTACACTTTTGTACGAGGGGTGAACAGGAAAAAAAGTTACAAGTCAAATAAAGAAATACTTATTAACAATAGACAGAAAAAAAAACAAAAGGGAATTAAGAGACATAAGTGCGTATCACGTTTCGACATAATCACCAAGTCTATTTAGGCATTTATCAGAACGCGGAACCAACTTGTTTAACCCTTCTTGTAGAAATCAGGTACCTGTCCATTGAGCCAGGTCTTGGTGGAGGATTTCACAGCACTGTCTTGGAATATTGCAGCGTATCAGAAACGAGATATGCTGCATGCTACCATAGCTCAGTCCCAGCTCTGTAGAGATTTCACGCAGAGTTACCCATCAATCATTTTGAATCATTTCTCCAATTAGTGCCGTGGTGATTTCTGTCGTTGAAGAACTTGGCCGGCAGCTATCTTCCATATTGCGGTTTTCGACATTCTGTACATTAGCTACATGTTGTCTGCTCATTGCAGATGCTGACATTTTCTTTGCCCATAAAATTCAAATCACGGCTCGCGCTTCCAAACGAGAACAATTTCTAAGTTAGTGAAGTTAGTCTTGGTAAATAAATGTTGCTAAATTTTTACCCTCAGAAATTTTAATGCTTTCCATAGTTAAAGAATGAAAATCAAGGAAAGGATTCAATGTACGTTTTTCTTTCTTACGGATCATAATTTTAAAAGACGATCATTAGACAACAAAACAAATTACTGGATAGAAATCAAATTCATTTAAATAAATTACTTTATATAACGACTATTTCCTAAAATCACATTTATAACACCATAAAAAATTTGCACTTATAAGTTGTAAAAAACAAATAACTTTTTTGTTTTATATACTAATTTCCTTAAAAGGTCTGGTGTCTGGTAATAAAACTTGCGTTTGAAGGAAAACACTTGGGGCAGATATAATATCACTCATTTTCATTCTTTATTTTTCTTAATGTACTAATTTTCACACACTTCGTTTCCTTATAAAATCTGGAAAATGTGCAATTAAATGCTCTGATTGTGTCGTAGAATTTTATTAGAATATTATTTAAAATAAATTTATCATAACTCTATCTCTATTATTTTTACCTTTTTTATTATGTTAAATTCCTTATTTTTGGAAAATATACAGAGTATATGAATTACTAACAACTGAATACCTTAAGTGTTAGGTGTCATATTTGTGTTGTATAAATCTAAATTAATTAATTCCTTTTAAATTAAATTTAGGTAATATGTAACCTAAACTAGCGGTTATATAAAATGCATTAAATATTACTGACTCATTTAAAATTCTATAATTTTTTCTCGTAAATTGAAATTATTGATTAGAATACATAATTTTCTCCTAACTATTTTTTAAACAGATAACTATTTTCTTAGGAAATTGCTTCATTTAAAATTATTCTTTTCAATTAAAGCATGAGTAGAGTGTGCTTTATTTGTACCCTTTTAATCCAGTAAATAATTTTAAATACATAATTAGCATAGATGCTTCATTCAAAGAGAAAGAAGAAAAAATAAGAACAGTTACAATCAAAGTAGGTAGGTTATTACAAATCTGATGTACATTTTTGCAGCCATACAAACACTGAAATTTAGTCATTATCAGACTACATCTTAAGAAAGAATTTCATTATTATGCATTATTTATTTTTAAATTATATTTCAAGGATTGTGATTATGATAAATATTCTAACTTAGTTTATTTAAACACACAGAACGGTACAATTATGAATAAACAATTATAATAGAAATAAGAAAAGAAATATAACTTACATAAATTCAGTGCCATGCATTTTTTTACTTGAAGCATGAAATTTAAATGAAAATATTAAAATATAATTTAGAAACTGCTAAAATTTTGAATTGTTAATATATTGAGTTTTTTCAATATTAAACAATATACGGGATATAATAAGCAATATAATCGTTATTAATGATTTTTTGTGTCTTATTTAAAACTCAAGAACACAATAATTTATAACAATTTCAATTGTACTTTATTCGTATTATTAATTGTAAAATAATTTGATATCAACTTTATGATTTTCCTTGACTCTTCTTTATTAAATCTTATGTAATTCACTTTTTGTATGTACTTTTATTTTTATTTCTTATATTTATTAGAAATAAAGTAATGTTTTAATAAGTTTTTTAAAAGTAATAATATTTAAAATTATTTGTAATTAAAAGAACTGAAACTGCATATTTAAGTTATTCGAATTTGGAAGTTGGCATACCTTTGTGTATCCATTTTATATCAAAAATTAAAAAAGTATCATGATTTTTTTAGAAATGATTAGTACCTTATCAATATAGAAAAAGAATGAAAAAAAAACATTAAAAGCACTTACTACCACAATACGTGACTTGCTGCTTTCTATGGCATATTTGAAATTCACAGACAAAATTGCATCAAAAAAATTAAAAGTCCTTTCTTTTAAAAGAAAACTGAAAAAAGCTTCTTTAGAAGATCTTTAGTTAAAAAAAACAGCTTCATTTTTCTATTGCCATAGTCAAAAAAATAAATGCAACTGTGCATATAATTAAAAAAAATAATTTAAGTTCTTGCGGAAAATTTTTACTAAACCTAAAAATGAATCTGGGGAATCCAACAGTTTTCTATTTAAAACTTTTTTATACAAACACACTAAGTTTTTTATTGTTTTCAATTAAAACATTCTAATCTGAATTGTAAAAAAAGTTTTTTGTTATTATTTTTAAATGATCTTTTGAGTAACAAAATTTACTTTCTTATCCACAAGATCTGGTTACACTGTAAGGTAGAACAATAAAATACAATAAAATAATAGTTTTTGGAATACTATAGTTTCAAAACACTATCAATAAAATATGATAGTAGTAATATATAAATACAGAAACACATTCGTCATTTCTTACAATTGTGTGCCCTTTCTTCCCTCTAAAGTAGTAAATTATCTTTATTATATTAATTAAGGTATAAGTTTTAACAAATATTTATGAAAGGACACATTTACCATAAAATCCGGAGTATATATAAAGCGCACTTTGAACATAAAAAATTAATACTTAAATTTTTGGGTGTGCGTTATATGCCCGATATAAAAATTAAAGCTTTAAATGTACTGCTCAAAATAATTAAAGGATATTACGGTTTAGGTGGATCTTGTGGCTGGGAAACTTTTTAGCTGATTGATAAATGGTCGACAAACGTAGTAGGTTATATGAGAATAAATTACACATGTTTGGCAGAAAAAAATGCATTTTATTGTGCATTTGTGTACAAAAGGGAAAAAAAAAACACAATTTGTGAACATGAGAAAAAAAGAATAAGAAAAGGTTTATTCTTCAAAGGAAATCATTTTCGGTTGGGGGTATGGTTTCTACGGACGGCCAGCAACGTTGAGCACCTTTGAGGTATGGAGTCAATGAGGCTATTAATCACGAGTTGGGGTATTCTGTCCCACTCTTCCAGAAGAGCTTTTTCCAGTTCTTAGAGAGTTTGTGGGGGTGGTTGGCGGCCAGCAACTCGTCTCCCTAGAGCGTCCCAAACGTTCTCTATTGGATTCATGTCTGGAGAATACGCTGGCCATTCCATTCGTACGATTCCTTCCTCGAAAAGGAAATATTCCACCAGGTTAGCACGATGTGGCCTGCAGTTATGGTCCATTAAAATGAAGTCATCTCCGATTGCTGCAGCGTAAGGGACTACAATTGGTCTGAGGATCTCATCCCTATATCAGCGAGCAGTCAGAGGTCAATCTAAAATGATGTAGAGGTATGTGCGCCCATCAATGGAGATGTCACCATACACCAACACTCCCCCACCGCCAAATCTGACACTTTCGTGCACAAAGAATTATTCTTACTGCCACGGTCCCTCCAGACGAAAATACACTTATTATCCGGATGAACAGAAAAACGAGACTCGTCAAAAAAAGGAACATTGCTCCATTCATTTCTCCTCCAGTTCACATGCTCTGTTGCCCACTCCCTGCGGTCGCAACGATGCCTTGATGTTAGTCTAACACATACCATCGGTCGGCGAGCACACAGACCAACACCATGGAGCTGGGTTCGGACAGTCTGAGTTGAAACCGTGGTGCCAGTAGCCGAGCGAAGGTGTTGTTGGAGAAGAGTAGCGTTCATATTTCGGTGTCTCCTAACCGTTAACATTAAATAACGATCTTCATTAGGCGTTGTTGCCCGTCTACGACCTTGTCCTGGTCTTCGGCCTGCATTTCCAGTCTCCAAAAAAAAAGAGTCCAGATCCTGGAAATCACACTTTGTGACACTCCAATGGCTTGCGCTACTTCGTCTTGAGTTTGGTCCCCTTCTAACCTACCAATAACTCTCCAAGTTTCTGAATCGGTTAAATGACTTCGCTGAGACATCGTACTCATCGAAACAAAGCTGTCACTGAATGCCGATCATCCTTGTATTCATTTCAGTTGAAAGTCAAATTTCATTCGCTGCCACTGAAGCGACGTTTTTGACGTCGAACTCAAAATTAGCATACTCCCCAGTTTGAAAATCAGAAAAATTTGCATTTGTGATTCTCTTCTTCCATTTTCGGCAAAAAAAGTTTCTCTTATATCTTTATTTTACATAAAACTTACAATATCCTTTAATTGTTTTGAGCAGTGTATAAAAAAGTGATGAGCATGAAGAAAATTAAACTTCTACATGTATCGAAATACTGTTTTTTTTAAAGAAGTCACATTCCTTAAGCATCACAAGAGTAGTAATTTTAGATGTATGCTATGACATAAAAACATAAGAGCAGTGCATACGAGCGCATTTGAAGTTTCTTCTTCAAAAATGGGATCAGTGATTTGAATTCAGTTGGACAGAAATTGTCTCAAACATGATCAACTTATTCTTAAGCTCAAGTATGGATTCACATGCACATTTCCTTTTCCCTATAAACTTTGAAAAGGATATTATCCAGATATTTTCTACATGATTTATGTCAGAGTTTTTGGTTGCTTACGGGAAGTCCAAAGTTATTTGCAAAGAACCATTTTTTGCAGCTTTTGCGTTGTTTGAATGGATGCATAATCTTGTTGGTCTGTGCGGTCTTTTCCGACGAATCCTCTTGTAACTCATACGAGTGAAGCTTAGTTTTCAACACGTGTATGTCATCTTGAGGTTCTGACTACTGGATAAAAGTATTTTATTGGTTCTTTTCCCATAGTCAACCGTTAATCCTACCATCAAACTTCACCTTCTCTTTTGGACAGTCAAGAGAAGTTTTTTGTTATCCTTAATATTATGCATGTAGTATTGAAAGCCACCTAGATAATTTAAATTAAATTTCTTTTCATCTGAGAATATGATAGAATTACATTCAGTAAACCGTGACATCTGATCTTTTTCCCAATCCAATGTCAGACCATGTGTGTTTTGGGGTCATATCAGGTGATGTTATCACATTTGAACTGGAAAGTTTTTTTAGGCTGCTGGTTTATGCTACAATTTGTCTGGAGATACATGTACGGGTAAGTCCTGCTTGTGGAACATTATCTTTACTTTTAAATCACCTTAGCCTTTTTTCCAAGCTTTGCTAAATTTTTCCTTTCGTCAAGCGAATTCATTGTCTGTGTTGTTTTGTCTTCTTTTTAGATAAATGCCTACTTGGTTTTGAAAAATGCTCGAAATCGTATTGCGACCACTTTTATGCAATTCATCGTGCACCTCCATCGTATTTTTCAATACTTAAGTTTGGCTTTTCTAAAAGTCTTGCTAGTATATACCTGTAAGCATTCTACAGAAGAAAAATTAAAAGTTATACAAAAGAATGATTTTTATTACAAAAAAATAATAACATTGCTCAGTCTTATCTTATATTGAGGTCTTTCAAAGAGCACTATGCCGAACACATCTTACAAGTGTCCTACATTTTTTATAACCTAGAAATAAATATATAGCATATTTTCTTAATAATGAAAGGGGGGATCAGATATTAATCTTATATATTTGTAATGGCTAAGTACTATTAGAAGAGGTACTAAAATATAATATTAGTTCAATATGCTACAATTACGCTACAAATTTACGCGAAATTTATATGTCAGAGTGCATATACATAGATATATCTGTAGATAGATATACATATAAATATAGATAGATAAACAGGGTGTTCAGGATCCGAACGACGAACTCAGAGGGGTGGTAGTAGGCAGAATGGGGACGATAATTCTTCATAAAACGGGGGTCACTAATCCCGTTTAGTCGGACTAATTCACGAAAAAAGTTATGAAGGGTGCGAAAGTCGAATGGAACGAAAAAGTGGAATATGAGGTAGCAAATGCATTTATTAGTTGTAGAAAGCATATTTACAATACGAAAAATATATCCCACCTCGACGTCAGAAACGCAACAAGTGATTGTCACTAAGATAATTCGATGATGCGGCCTCGTAATTCGTAGCAAATCCGATACCGACTAATGAAAGACTGCCAGACGCATTCATACAAACTCTGTGTGCAGGCGATGTCAGATGAAGCGAAGATGACGTGTACCGTGAGATCGCTAAACTGTAGCCAATGGCGTTTCACACACAAGCGATGTCAGGTGGCCCCAGAAGAAGAAATCCAAGGGAGTTCCATCCATTGAGTGTGGTCACCAAGCATTAAATCAACTGCATTCAATCCACCACCCGTGGTATGTAGCATGGATGTGGTTACGCCAGTGTTTCTCAAACTTTCTATACTTGCGACCCAGTTTTCAATTATAATTTTCATCGCACTCCCCCCTCCATACTATAACGATGTATTGAATTTAATAATAATATACTTTGTCGTAAAGCTACTATATGAGTTTAATTATAAACCCCACAAATTTTCAAGATAAGTATTAAATTTTGCATATACGGGATAGGTTTATGAAATTATCATAGGGTCACTGTTCTTATTAAACTTGTTCTTATCTTAATTGTTAAACATGTTCTTAACTTAATACTGTTAAATTAATTGTGAAACACATTGTACAGTACTGATACATTTATAAGTGTATTATGTCAGTGTAAATCTGTATTTTATGATGTCAGAATGTATTTTGTTTTGCTTCCTTTCAGTAAATTATTAACTTTTTTTAAAAATAATCTTTTGTTTTCAACTTTTCGAGACTCGCCCCCCCCGTGTAGGGTTATCACCCCCTAGGGAGGCGCGTTTCACAGTTTGAGGAACACTGGGCTACGCACATCAGAGAAAAATGTGTTGGGGCACCATCATGCGTGAACCATACTTACTGATCATCAGTGGCTGGCACTCCCTGCAGCACCTTCTTTAAAAGTGGAATATTTACATATGTGCAATTTCCTTCACGCTTACAAGACGGTCCAAATTCCCGCATTTACTTAGTCACTCCATTCGTCTAGCTCCTCCTCCTTCTTATCGGTATTTTTAGCGACTAAACGTGGTTTGCGTCTCCTTGTTCTGTGGTGATTTCTTGCCCCTATAGTGTTTACTATAACCCTTACGAATTGTAGTGTTGAGCTCCTGCTACTTGATTATTCTCTCTCCTACACTGGAGTGATGTGTCTTTAAATAATCCTCTTTACTGCAAAATCTCTATGCGTTACTTCAGAATTCCGACTGTTTTGATATACTAAGCTTTAAGTCAATTTTCCACACCTTACACACACGCACACAAACGCACGTAGGAATACCCATACATGCACACGCCCACACTCACTATTTATGGTGTTAAAATAAAATTAAGAATTGAATGATATGATTAAAGGATAGAGTAATAAAATATTTATGCAGATAGTTTCGAAAATTTGTAACACTCAGTTACTAGTTACTGTGAATGATCAATGGTCGAAGAACAAGATGGTTTATTTCGCAATTCAAAGAACAAATGGAAGCACTTCAAACCTTTAAATAAAAGACTTGAGCGAACAATTGAGGCGCTTTTAGTTTAGTGCGTATTGAACGTATGGAACACACACACAAAGGATTCTCTCAGTTTTAACAAATATTTAAAATAAAGGTTCGCACTAAAGCCCTTTATTAGAGTAATCTATGGTTTTGTCTTATCTTTAATTCAATGAGGTACTGATAAGTGTGTTCAAGAGATTATATTAAGAGATATATAATTTGATTTTGTAAAAGAGTTTATCCCTCAACATAATGATACTTTGTGAATGAAAATATTTGAGTTCATAAGATTTTTAAAAGGAAAAATTGACTTCACATACTTTATTTTATAGAATTATTATTTATATTCTTAAAATATTTTAAACCATTAATTGTATAAGTAAAAATCATCAGGACAATAAGCTTTTGATAATAAAAGATTAAACATCTTACAATTCAAAAGTTGATTAAAACTTTTAGCTACTATAAAGATAAATTTCGTAAAGTCATAAAATAATAATCCTATTTTAAAATTATGAGCATATTTTAAAGAAGTTGTATTGAATAACTTGAATAAATGGCATGCATTCTTCCCTACAATACATGCCACAAAAACCTGGAAAATATGGTTTAAAACTATTTGCTTTGTGTGACTCATAAACGTTTTACACTAAAAAAAAGAATCGTATGTCGAAACACAGCCAGTCTGCTCTGAATGTTTAATAAATGATTAAAATATTTTTTCTACTTTTTACTATCCTTAACATTAACTACAAAGTTTATTACTGGTATATACGTTTTACTTGTGTTTGGGAAACAAAAAGTATAAAATAATGTATTTTAAAGTGATAATTTTTCAAGTATAGTTTAATTTAATGTTAGTCTCACTTGAATGCAATAAATTTAATAATTTTATTTGTATGATAAAAAACACGTTATACTTTATAAATATATATCCTTATTGACTGGCTTTTTTGTTTGATAATTAAATATACTGTGTCCTGTACGTGTTAAAAGTTTGGGGTGTTCTAGAAACCCCGCGAGCAACGACGGTAGCAAAAACAGGCAGGAAAGACCCCGGGTTAAGGAAAAAATTAAACTTATTGATTAAATAGTTATCAAATAATACGTTGTTATTAGTTCTAATTTTCCATAATGTATAACATCATAAATATAAGATTATGTTGCTATATTGTTGTATTGGCCTTATATACTCGGATAGATTAGATTGCAACCTTGCTAATAAAAGAAAAGAGTAAAAACATCAAGAAAAACAGAAAAAGCCATAAAGATATGCTATTAAACACTACTCTGAGGATTACATTTATTCCTTCGATATCTCTAACGAATCTAGTGATGGCAATTATTTTGTGGTGTGATCAGAAAATCTAACCAAACAACCGGAAAAGCTTAGTGACATTTTTTCCCCATAGGAATACTGCTGTCTCCGTGTCTGCAAAATGATGCCATAGAAATACAATTATATCGCTTAGGAATAAGGAAATACTAGCCTAGAGGTCAGTATTAATAAAAGCTACGATAATAACAGAATATGAAAGATTTTAAAGGACACTGATTCGATGGGATTACCCAAACTATTCTTATTTCTATCTTGCTATCATACTTATTGGAGTATGATATTGTATGCCCTGTTTACGATGGATTTACATGAAATTCTTCCGTGAAGGGTTTCATTTAAGAGTGCTAAGGTAATATTTACGTAGGCGCACAAATCCTTTCGGACAATAAGGACTATTTAAATATTTTAAGGATTTAAAGTACAGTAGAACCTGTTTTTGTGTTGTCATTTTGTAAGCGATTTTATTTTTGAGCGATTTGTTTTGTGCGATTTTTATTTTTGCGCAATTTTTTCTGCTTAATCTTTTTTTTTTATGTATTGTATGAATTTCAACGGCTTTGGCGCCACAGTAGTCCTTTCTATGTATGTGCTATTGGTGTAACGGAGAATGTTAGGAGCCCTTTGCAAAGTCATGTTTTGCCTTTAATATTTTATAAATTAGGTAAATACGTACTTGGCGTTAGTCAAGCCTTGGGCCCCTTAGAGTCCCCCCACCCACGAGGAAGGAGTTGCGGATGTGTACGTTACGCCACTGCAATGTACATATATACAATTCAATTAACGGAAATACACTTTAAGATGCTCATTTGTAACAGTCTTCCGACAATGCACGTTTAGTTGGTTTCTCTCATCGTGCCAACAGCCCGCACTTGATTGAAAACAGAACTTTCAATGACAGTGGTATTATCAATAATTTGAAAGATTTTGTAGGTAGACAAAAAGAATTGGATTCTTTGACAGCGAATAAAATAAAAGCATGGATCCAGCTTTCAGACAAATTGGGAAAGCATTTTCTTAAAATAGATACCGATTCCGAAAGGAGTATGAAATTTCAAAAAGAATTTTGATCACGCATGTCGATTACATGGCATTAACGTGCAACTGACCAACCTGTTTACCTAGCAAATACTTATCTCTTTTACTTTATTGTGCCAAAAAATAAATCAATTGAAATTGCCTCTTCTAATGACGAAAGTGATTTTGAACTTACTCATCACAGAAAAATGAGCTATGGATCACGATGACTGGAAGTGAATTATGAATGTGCATTTTGTGTGTAAAAACTTCTCCATGTGACCAATGAGAAACTAAATGTTTTTAAAATGTTTCCATGTGTAATCTTATTTTTTTTGTTATGGAAGTACTTTCTCATAAATTTTGTAAATAATTGGCCTATTTCCTAAGAGTGAATTTTTTATGCAGTTCCTCTCCACTGCATCAAAAAAATCTGTAGTATTTCGACGAATTTGTTTGTTATATGTAAGAACTCATGAAATACTTTCTTGTGCGGTTTATATTTATTTGATCCCTATCTACCACACAAAAACAGGCTTTACTGTACAGAGTGTATTAAGACTTCTCAACGCACTACCTGCCAGCACATGCGTTCACTGCAAAACGTTAAAGTAACTCATGGGAAAAATATAAAACTGAAAAAATCATAAAATGTCACGTGAGCTAGAAGATACCTGTAAAACTGTTTTAAAAATATCATTACAATAAAAGAAATTTTTGAATCAATATTTTTTGTCAAACGATAAAGAAAAACTGACATATTTTAAAAAACTTTTGAATTTTATGGAAACTATTTTATAATAATAATATTTACCTATTTTTACCTATTTTACCTATAATAAAGAGTTTTGTAAAGATACTAAGCAATTATTTTTGAAAAATTCACATTATTTTCAGAGTTATTATTCCTCGAAAAAGTAACCGTTGACTTAAGAAAAAATTTTGCACTCTGTTAGTGTAATAAATAAATAAATTCACTACTAAGTTATGTATTTCCAAAGTCCTAGTTCAGGCTTTTAACAAAATTCTCAACCATATATAGGTGAAATTCACTTTTCTTCTGAATGATTTTGTCATTCCCTAGCCAGATTTAACCCCTTCCCTGTTGTTCAGGAGCTGAGCTTAGGCAGGCGAAACGTACCATTCTGTCTCATCCCTAGTGTACCTTGGGCAATGTGAAAATTTACATTGTGCAATCAGTCTTCCTAAATATTTCACGTGTGCTTTTTATAGTTTAGAATAACTCAGAAAGTGTTGTGTTAACAGGTCACGCCCTTCTGCTGAGAACCTACCTTCACACTTCTCCGAAAGACTGTGGACTATATTCCTCCAACAGAGAAGACAACTAATCCAACTCGATAATATATTATTTGCTACTCAAAGAGAGACAGTAAAGGTAAGAAGGCAAGAAGTCAAAAAAGGTTCGACTGTCCAGGTAGTGATGTTGGGTTATAATCAGTACCTTGCTTACGAATTTATCATACACGATGAAATTTTGATTGATAATTTCATAATCACTTATGTACATGCAAAAGATGGGAATAAAATTTGAAATTCAAGGAAAAAGTTAGGTATTCTAAGACTTTTATTTATAGTTAGTGAGAATTGAGTCTCAAGTCATAATCATTTTTGCTATACAGAAAGCCAAATTTGCAGGTAAATTACTCATTAATTTAAATATATATTTTTTACATGAATTTTTAATGCAAATGGTGCTATTATGTTTAAAAGAACACATAATTTGAAGTAAAATTAGTTTAAAAAAATTATCTTTAAATTGATAACTATCATCTAAATTGAAAAAATTTGTTTTCCACAACTACAGTGCTGGATCATTCTACTAATAATAGTGCATACATAAAATGATTTTTATTACTTTTTAGACAGGTAACACTTTACAGGTAAATTACTCATTTATTTAAATATATTTTTTTACATTAATTTTTAGGGAATTTTGAATACGAATGGTTCTGTTATGTTTAAAAGAACGCAGAATTTCAAGTAAAACTAGTTTTGAAAAATGATCACACATGAAATTGACAACTTTCATTTAAATCGAAAGAATTTTATTTCAACATTTAGAGAGCTGCCTTATTCTACTAACAATATTGCATACATAAAATGATTTTTGTTATGTTTTGTACGTAATGCATGCACACTTAAAAATTGCCTATAATTTTAAAAAAATGTACACAATACATTATTATTTAATCAAAATGTAGAATATACTAAAACGTTTAGATTAAATTACATTTTTAACTTAACACTAAAACATCTTTATAACATTTTTACACGCACCACAATTTCTCACACGTGATTTGAAAACTAAGCTAAAGCTGCAATTTTTATTAAAATAGGATGCTGTAAAAAAAATAGATATAAATGTACAATAAACTGCTTCTCTGATGGCATAGTTGTCTCAGGTGATCGGATCATTTCTTATATCAGAGGAGTCGAGCAAATATTACACTTGGAAATAACATTTCTTTGATTCTGCTCTGTAATCACTAAAAGTTCGGTGGTGAAATAAAAACTCCGTTCCTCCCAAGTTGCCTTGGAAGAATGTGTAGTCTTGTACTTAATTCTTCTATTGTATACGATGCCAAAATAGATAAGAAAAATATTTATTTATTGCCCTAAAATTTGCTTTTAATCCTTTTTTGTGATATACAATTTCATATTGGAAAACGTACATGATATAATGGAAAAAGCCAAGTTCTTTTAATATGTATTTGATGATTATCTATGCATTAGCTTTTTAAAGACTCTATACTGGAGATCTCCAAGCCTTTTTGTCTCGTAGACCAGTTGCTAGGTTTTTCGGTTTGGTGTAGACCCCAGCTTAGCTAATATTTTAATTTTTTTTTGCAAATTGATATGTTTCAAATATATTTTTGAAAATTGGTAGTTTTACTGTAAAGAATTCATAATTCTAGCTGTAGTGAGGAAATCTTTAAGAAACACATGCTATTTTTAAACATTTATAATGAAACTAAAAGTTAGTATCTGTTAAATAAAATAATTACATAAAAACAAATGCTTCTAGCGGGAGAAATGAATCTGATGCTTTAAAAACAATTTTACAACTTTTTGGCATCAGTTCAGTTCAGTTAGATTTTATCTTAAATCTTTCCGATTAGAAATGTCCAAACTATTTTTGTTTGTTTGTTTGGAGATTGGAAACGTTACCGAAACCCCTTTCTTATAGGAAAAATAATTAACTTTCTCACGACATTTCATAAGCTTACTTCAGAGTAAAGGAGTTAATGATTAAAATTTTCGTCATTTTCTTCCCATAACAGAGCAAATAATTGCATAATCAATGCATTACTTCAGTTTACTGTATTGGTAATTTGTTGAAAGTAATAATGCAGTTTATCTTTCAGATTTTTAGCAAAAAAACGTTTTTGTCGATGGTGCGGTGAATTGCTAACGTACACATTGCTATTGTAATACATATTACTAACACATTATAATTGAGTAAATTTTTCGATCTTCGATCAAAACACGGATAGTAAGGATTGATACACGAGAAAAAGTTTTGTTTGATTACTTTCAGAAATTCCGAAGTTACTAAATTAGCAGTAAGTAGTAGCCGTAAAATCCTGCGTGTAACGTGCACCTATACTTTCAAGCTGTACTTTTAAATTTTTAGGTATATTCGTCGTACTCGCGAAGAAATCTTAAATTTATGTGTGCAATACTCTTATGTTTTGAAGTCATTTGTCCAAAGTATTATTCCAAACATGAAAAAAATAGTTTACCTTTTGAAGTACAACCCTTTTAGTTCATAAGGAATGTCTTTACTTTTAAATAAACAGTTTTTCTATGTATAGAGAGTCTAATTTTTTATGCTCGTCTCTTTTCTTTATTTTTAAAGCTCTCATTTTTATAACGCGAACCCCTAAATTTCGATATTATTTTTTGTTTCAAGAGTGCTTGTTATACCCGAATATTTAGGGTAGTAATTTTCAAAAATCCCTGTCTTGGAAGTTCAAATTTTTAATATTACCGTGTATAAGAAAATAAAGCATGCACTTTTTCAGGACGTAGACTCGATTTATCCCGATGAGATTGAGACATAGGAATTGAAGCATTCTGATCCTAAAAACGCACCAAAACTGACTGATTTTGGAAAAAAAAATCCAAAATATCGTTATTTAATTAAAAAAAAACTATACCATGCCCTAGCAAAATAAATGGTCTGTCTTATTCTGGATTTGTTTTTAGTCTGATTTTGGTACAGAAGGAAAAATGCCAGTTTTAAAAACGAAGGAAATCTATTTTTCTGCAATCCTTCGGAGTCTCTGCAAGGTAGATGGCGGTACAATCGCCAGTTAATCGTTTACTTTAATGTTTTTAATTAATATCTTTTTAACTAATTATATTTCCAAATTTTAAATTGTCAAAACGTATTCCTCGTATTATTTCTCATTTTTCGGTACATTTGGCGTGTTTCTGCTTTTAGAGGTTTGTGAGAAGATACCTCACATATATAGAATGTTTGTTAATCTTGAATTTTGTTTACTTGAGAGTTGTCGTAGACATCTGGGGAAAGATTTAGACCATACATAGAGAATCAATGACCCATACCATTTTGTTATTTAAATGACATATATTCATGTACCAAACTATAATATAAATAAACAGGCTGGAAATCCCTCATGTTGTTTGTAGTGAATATAATGTGTAAGTAATTTACATAGATCTTAACACTAACGTAGTATATATTCATCATGAAGCAAAAATGTATTACAAATTCTTAAGTATCTTATTTCAGTTTGATAATTTTTACATATTAATCCCCCCCACGACAATCTCAGAAGTATATCAGAGTTTATAATATTTAAATTATTTTCCTTTTCCTGGTTGGTAAATAATTTACATATTATTATAGTCTCTCTCTTCTTTAATTTGGAAATTTAAATTTAAATCCAAAATCAGCTCTATACTATACAGGGAAAAAATGATTTTTTTAAAAAAATTATTTTTTTTTAAACATAGTTAATACAGTTGCTTGATTTTCACTACTTCAAAACTTACAATTTGTTGTTGTTTTACCTGGAATTATAAGAATATGTTGCTCAAGTGTCGTTTAGGGAAGGGGACTTTGGATTTGGTGATTTTCATCTAGATATCATGGTGAGATAACGAATTCTTCCTGGCTTCTAGACACTATTGCTAAATGAAGTAGCTTGTCGACAGATTTTTGTCACGAAAAGATATTGACATCGCCAAGATCCCCCACCTTATACTACACTTTAACGGAATATATTATTAGGGTTTTAAGTACAAATATGACCATTAATTATGATAATCAGAATCACACAGAAATTGAACTCTAAAATAAAAATTTTTCTGTAGAATTATCACACACATCTTAAAGAAGAATATGCAAAACGGAAAACCATCAGATCTAATAATGAGAGCCGCTCTTTAGGGCAAAATTAATGTCATATACAGGTTTTTCGTCATGTGTTCCATTTACCGCAACTCACTGTCGCCTACGAAAACCTGAGTAGAGAATTCAAGTTTTACACCACAGCTGTGGTTTTGTGTGATGTTTTCCGACTTGTCCAGGTTTAGTTTGCAGTCTGATTTCGCCGGACATAATATGTTATTTTGGTACCCGTTACCACCAAGAGAACACCATTGAACGACACCGTTACGGTGGTGCAGGATGGCTCGTTTGGGGAGGATTTTACTTGGTTTATGAACTGATTGTGTTCAGAAAGCAAACGACTGACAGGCCACAGTCATATCGGGATGTCATTCTGGAACAACATGCGTTTGTTTCGGGGCACCATGAGTGCTGAATTTCTGTTTATGGAAGACAACGCATGTCCTCACCGTGCAAACATTTAAGATGAATGCCTTCAATCGGAGGTAATATCAACGTATGCTTTCCAGCATAACCGGACTTGAACTGAATAATGTTGGAATATGCCCGGCAGACGAATTCCCGTCAATATCCCACCTATCTACCGATCATTCGGAGGGCATTCTTTAATGAGTAACCAAATAAATTCCCCAAGATCAGATTTAATTTTACTTTCGGCATGCCTAGGCGTTGCAAGGTGAGACATCGTCTGGGAGATTACGTATTAACCATCACACTAAAATACTGTTTTTGTAATACCATTTTTTTTTAAACTTACTCCAGGGAGTTAAAAATCGTTTCAATTTCTATTAATTATGTCAAACATATATCATCTGTTTTTTTTTTTACCATGTTTATTTAATAAATAGATTTTACAAATAAGTCAAATTTGTTTTTTTCTGAATATTTGCCTGAACTTCATTATCCTTAATTTATGTACATGAGTGTAAAATAAGGTAAAATATGTCGTAACATCTATTTCGATTTCTTTTTATTTCAAAAAGATTGTCTGGGTAAACTAAATACGGAATTAACTTCCTAATAATGAATCTATACTCATGTCCAAAATTAATGTCAGAAACATGTTTTTCGTCATAATTTTAAAATACTTCCAGTAGAACTGATAGAATTCGTATTTTATATATTTGAAGAAAGGGTAGTACAATGTCAAACTTCAGTTTAAGAAAATATGTTATTTTGCGTTAGTTTTTACAGAATTACTAGATGGAAACCGTTGAAGCATTTGAGGATTTTGCCACCAGTTTTATGAATATTGTTATAAAGCAAACAAACTAGTCTCTTTGCAGTCAGAATGAGTTCTACTAATCGCTTAGATGATTCATTGAGATGGTGAACCATTAGCAGACTTGAAGATGACTGTCTAAAGTGGAGGTGGTTCGATGTTTACACGTGACTCGAAAGTGGTCTCCCGATTATGGAAACAACTCCAAATAAGTGGTATTGTACCCAGGAAGATTGGTCAAGCTTGCCGCAGAACATCAATATCTGCACAATTCAGCGCACGATGACATTGATGGACAACGGCTCCTCAATTTAGTCGAGGACAACGCAAGAATGTGGACGTGTTCGTTTCAGTGATTCTTCAAAATATACCCGACAAAGTGATTCTCGTCGAGTCTTCACCCGAAAAATAATGGAGCTCGCTTTAATCCCTCCTCAGTAACAAAAATCGACAGATTTGGAGGGAAAGGAATCCTTTTGTGTGGTGGCATATCGTTGGGCAGCCGTACAGCTACTTGTACAAAGCAGAACGTTTTCGATGCGGGTACTGTCACAGCGAGAGAGGGATGAGATTCTGGAAGCGTACGTGATGTTTTTTGGGTATTATTGGGACGGGGCTTTATCACGTCATCTTACTATTCCTCTTGGGGAATCTTTAGGGCCAGAATGGCATTATTTCAATCCAACCATGTCAAGAAGAAATCGCGATATGCAGATTAGTGAATAGATATATAAGAGAGCTTTAACATTCACGTGTTAGTTGGATAGAAGCCGAATTGTAGAATAGAAGTCGGATAGTAAGAGAATGGTATAATAATAGTAGAAGAATACAATACAAGATCAGATAGAAAGCCGAGGTGCTGATCACTGTGAGATATTGGTAGGAGATTAATTATAGATCGGATTTTAGCTCATTAAGGAATCTACAGTAGATAAAGATTCTGAGGTTAATTTCTCATAAAGATAGTGGCTAAGATTTCACGCGCTACTTACTTCGAATTGATAATAACGTAGTATCACTCCTGGTCATATCCCTCTAGTAAGACTTGTGTTACGTTGATCAATTTATATTTAGACAATAATAAATTAGATTCATTATGAAGAATTTGAGTGATCTATCATTTATTCCTACAAATCTAAGACGCGTAGATGAAGAGATGATACCCCCAGGCCGCGGGGTTTCACACTGTGATCCCGGACTACCACTTTATGGACGATAATTCGCAGCCACATAAAACTGACATTGTTGATAAATTTCAGGAAGGAGAGGATATTTGCCGTATGGATTAACCCTCGAGGTATCCGGATCATAATTCTATTGAATATGCTTAGTGTGGTCTAGGAATAGCTATTTATCAGCTTTGCTCCTCTTTCAGGACCCTCAGGAATTTAAAGTCCCACTTTTTGAAAAACGGATTTTGTTGCGTCAAATACTTATTGATACCTCATAAACAGTATGACAGCTCATTGTGAGTCTTGAATAGCAGTCCAACGTGGTCACACTCCGTATTAGATGGATTTTTCCTGACATAAATGCTTTATCTCTGCTTCATGACTTTCCATTTTCTTATATGGCTTGTATCTTAATTCACAATTAAAATCTTGCCCATGTTGTTTTGTTGCTATATTCTTTCTGGCATTGTAATGTGTCTCTGTGCCACACTTTATGGCAATATAGTAAATAGTTTATTCGTTTTCACAAATTTTATGCTTCTGACCTTAATTTTGGACATGAATGTATTTTATTAAATAACAGAAATTATTTTTTAAGTTTCACTAAAAAGATTTTATAATGCAATTTAAGCGATAATTTTTATTAAAATATGAATAAATACTTTATTCGAAAATTATATAAAGTTCTTCTTATAACCAATTGCTATGTTTAAAAATTAAATATTTTTGTTGAATGTTCGTGAAATTTGTTTCCACAGCTTAATCAAACTTCTTTCAATTATTCTAAAGATTTAAGCCACAAATTTAAAATAAAGTTTCTGCATTGACAGTTCTTTCAACTCTCATATTTTGGGATAAAGCCTTAATTTAACTAACTTAACATTGTCCAAAAGCTCTTAGGAATCAAATATTCGTACCTGTCAAAGTAAGAGCTGAAATGTCATTTTACTTAATTAAAGTATTTCACAGATTTTCACCTCAAGAAATTAAGCAATTAAGCTTCGTCTTTGGATAAAGGGAATAATAGCAAAAATTTGCTAGCAGAAATCAAATAACTTGTGAAGTTAGGCGTTATCCTATATCTAAGGTTGTCATATTCTACGTGACAGCTGCAACATTGATTGGCTTGCGGCTTTGCTATTTTGAACGTAATAGAATTCGAAACATCAATTTGAATTCCTGACAGTCTCTTTGAACTCGTTATGATTTAAATTAGAATATCCAGCTTTTATCGGATCTTTTCATATTCCCATAAAAAATTAGGAAATAAACATAGACCAGTTCTTTTACTCAAGATTAAAATATATCAAGTGCATTATTTGTAGAGGCGCAAAAAATAAATTAAATTAATGTTTTTACATTATGTATATGAAATATTTACTTCAGCGTTACATTGGCAACAATAATCCACGCAAGACTAACACCCTCTTGTGTACCATTTGAGATAACGGCTGTGATCACCTTCTTAAGCAACAGAAATATTAGCAAAAAATTCTTACTGCAGCTTTTACTTTATTTGAGTTGAACGCGATACGCATAAGCAGAATTTGCTTACAGCTATACTTTTAATTTCACATGTGGACAACTTGTATAAAATATGTAGTAGGATCTACTTCCTATAAAAATAATTAAATAAAAAAATTGCATGAATATATATATTTTAAACTAAATAATTTTTTGAAATAGATATCAATTTAATGTTACAGTCATTTTATACCAAATTCAGTTATTTTTTCATCTACAATGGTAGTTGTGGGGCTTGTGCAATATAGAAACTAATACAATTAATTAACAACATCAATTTTTTTGCTCACAAATGCTCTTAAAAATGCGTAAAAATACATCAAACTAAATTTCTTTGCACAAAGAACTCAAGGAATTAATTGCTAGATTATATTTTTAAAAAATGTTTGCGTGCTCTAATATTTTTCTTTTTATATTTACTTTTCTTCAATTAAATATTTGTCAGTTAATCCTTTTATTTTAACTATTATTTTTTATACATTGTTTGTTTTTCCTTCCCTTTCTCTTCTACTTGTATTATTTTACTATGTATGGGATCGAGCTAAAATGTATTTACTTTATAAGTAAAATGTGTGTAAAATATTTACTGAAATGAAGTAAATAAAAGTATTTATTTTAGTATTTACTTTAGATTGTACACACCAAATGAATTATTTCCTTTATTAAGAACATGGAGATTGGAGTTTTACTTTGATATATGAATTACTACGAAATATAATTAAAGATACAAGGTATGTATAATTAAAGCAATATGATGTATAGCTAGTAAATTATTTGATACATAATAAAAATTAAAATCTAAAAGAGCTCAAAAATCTATTCAAGGATGTAAAATAATAAATAGTATACTTCGCATCCAAATGCTTTTAAGACTTTGGTTTGCAAAATTTAAGATAATTACAACCGTGATTACATAAAGTGTATAAAAACGGTTTTATATTACACCTAATTAAGTATTCAATTATTTATTTCTTTAGTATACATTTTTAGTTACAAAATTAAGTCACTGATTTTTCTATTGTAAATATAAATTATTGGTTATAGCAAAAATTAGCATGATTTCATTTGAAGAAAATAATTTCCTTGATTCACAGTTATGGGTTATCAAATTTTAACATTAATTAAGCAATATATGCAGGTAATAAGTAAGTGAAAAATCTAATGAAAAATTAAATTTTCTGTTCATGTAGTTTTATTAGAAAAGTAATTAAATAACATAAAAATTAATTGAAAAATTATACCCTCATTTGTGAAATAAATATTATTTTGTTCTTGGTTTGATATTGGACTTGCATTTTTATATAGTGATTATTTGATGAAGTATATGCTTTACCCAAGAGAAGGCACGCCTCTATACTAACGTTAATGGTCACGTGAGGTGACGGAGTCACCTCCCAATCCTTTTTTATAATTATTTTTATTGTACACGCGAAAAATCTTAATTTCGATGAATAATTAAAATATAATTAAGAGAAAGCATACTTACCTGTATACTTTGTATTATATATTTACAT
The DNA here is from genome assembly GCA_019973935.1 of Trichonephila clavipes. NCBI lineage: Eukaryota > Metazoa > Arthropoda > Arachnida > Araneae > Nephilidae > Trichonephila > Trichonephila clavipes. Next base: position 688,110 of record BMAU01021123.1, read on the forward strand.
ATTAATATATCAATAAATTGTGAATAGTGTGTCTCAAAATAGCACACTAAATCTACATAGCCTGATTCCTTGCTTGGAGTACAGTACAACGTCATTTATCAGAACATTTATTATCCGGAACGTCAAATATCCGGACCATTGTTTTTTGTCAACTACATGTACTGTATATGAATACGTTTTCGGGCAGTGCCATACTCAACAGTTGTTTCGCGTGAGGCCAAAAGTGATGGGAAAACCCAAGGTCATCAATATTTGAGGAATTTTAGTTGTTTGATTTGGTAAACATCTGCAGGAAATATTAGGTCAGTTTTTTACCAAGTGAGGTCGGGGGCGTGTATATGTGCTCTTTTGTTGAGTTATGGACTGCTATGGCTTCGAATTCAACACGGAAGTGCAACATCTTTAACATTAAGAAAAAACATGAAATATTGAACCGTCTCGCGAAGTGAGAAAGTGAATTGCTTCTAGCACAGGTAGACAGCTATGGATTGGCACGAACAACAATCAGAGTGCTGTCTTGCTCAACTACTGCTGTTCAAGAGAATCAGAGACCTTTCAGCAAACAAACGAAGGTGTATAATAGAATAGCGAAAAATAAGTGATTATTTTCCACAATAAAGGTAAAATTGCGCCATTTTGCTTTTTCTTCAAGCACGTTTCCCACGTGTGCTTTTTTTACAACAATCGTATTGTGTCCAGTTTCATTTACTGCAAAGATCACATTCGGTTTTGGGTTATCCGAACAACCGCGTATCCGAACAGTGTACCGCCCCAATTAATTCGTATATATTAAGTTCTACTGTATATTAAAAATGGCTGAAGAACTAACTATACAAGTACGATCCATAGTTTACGAGAAAAGTACGTAAAACAAAGAATGATGTCACAGCCATATTTCACACATAAACAGTATTATTTGCAAATATTTATAAAGTCACATGTTAAAAGAATTCTCCAAACATGTTGAGGTAGGCTTGAGCAAGCCGTGTAATGGACAAGTGCACAAGTCGCAGCAATGCGGTGCCCACCGAAGAACAAGCAGCATGCAGACGAGCACTTGTAGTCCCTATGTCTAAAACACATCAATTCTGAAAAATGCTGCATAGACAAAAATATAACAGTGTTAGATCTGGAGATCTTGGTGGCCAAATATATTTGTGGACCCTACTCCCAATCCGATGACTGGGGTATACCATATCCAGCTAATCCTTTACAGGAGCACAGAAATGCGCCTGAGCTCCATCATGCATCATCATATTCTCGTGAGTTATGGATCGTACAGGTACAGTTCTTTGGGAAGTTTTTATGTATTCAAAACGAGAAATCTGGCTGTTCTGAGTTTGGGAACTATTTTTGGAATACCCTGTATATAAATATTCATAAATATAAAGAATGATGTGATTTAAAATAGCAGAAAGTTGGATTTTATAATTGTGTTATCAACAATTTGGATGTACAATGACTGATCTTTAATTAATTTTGAAAGAAATTGGAAACCCTTTAAATAATTGTAAGAATAATAGTATCCATTAAGAATAATTGTGTAAGAGATTAATAGTATTTTTATTGCAGTTAAAAAAATTGCATAATTTTCTAAATTTAAAGTTTTGCCACATTTTGCTTTGGAATAGAGAATCTATAAAGTTGATGATACAAAGAAATGGAAGATTAACTACATAAATCCGTGGAGTCAAACCTAATAAAACAGATAAGAGAGAGAGAGAGAGAGAGAGAGAGTAAAGATGAATGTTTCACTTATAATTTTTTTTCCTAAACATCTTTTTGTCAAAGAAAATCTTCATTTTTCCGTTTCCTTTTGCTTAGCTTTTGAGATAAAATTAATTAAATGGATTCCTTTTGTGCTTTATGTAAAACATCTTAGCTCTTATTTTAATTTTAGGGCTAAGCCCATGTTCTCAGGATGGTATATGCTAATATATATATTCCTAGAAAAGAATAGATGAATTATTCGTCTTAGTGGCATACTTGCTGCTGCTTACCAAATATTTTTTTCCCATGAGGATTTTTATCAGAACTTTCCTGAGTTGTATACTTTCTTAATTAAGTTCATAAACTCTGTATTATTTTCTAGAGATAATGTTTGATCTAAGACTCTCAGAAACTCGTATAACTTTAGTTGTATCTTTTTTAAAGGCATTCATGACACAAATGCTAAATCGCTAATTTTTTTCTATTTATTTGAAATTCAACAGAATTTTTATTTGATATATGCTTATATTATACAAAAAAATGGTTTAAAGATATTTAATACATTTTATCCATAATTTCTTTGCTATTGTTTCAATTAAGTTTAAAATATTCTTATAAATTTTAAATATTTTAATTCAAACTCAAGAATTTAATTTGTAAAAATAATTAGTTTTTGTTCTTTTAATACATATTTACTCAAATATTTTTGAATTAAATTAGTGATAAATAAGAAAAAATGCTGAATGTTAGATATTTTATGCGGTTATGGCAGTTGAAATATATCATGGAATATATTCAGTTATAGCTCCGGGTGTCAGGAAGTTATGATAATGAAATGCTGTGGTGACGATTATTGATTTAAAATACTATTCGTATATATTTAACACTAGCTGGTATACCCGTTCTTCGCACGGGTGAATTTAAATATTAAAAAATACAGACTGAAGGATAAAGAAGTTTTTAATGAGTTAATTTTACGTGAATTGTGTAAATTAAACAAAAGAAAGCTTTTTACATAACTTAGCTGAACGAAAAAACCATGTTTGCTAAATTTAAAGTCCTTAGATACAATTGCTAATTTTTTTATTGTTGTTATTATTATTTATGACCCCCCCCCCCTTTAACTTTCTTGGGGGTCGATTTTTGAAAACACCTACCTGCTCAGCAAAAGTAACACATTGTTACAAATTTTATGTAATAAATGCTAAAAATAGTGTAAATAATTTTTACCTGGATGTGTAATACGTTAATATTACTTTCTTATGCATTTATTTTATGTTAAATAGCTGTTACCCACGACTTTCTCCACGTGGAATTTAACAAAAAAGTGTTTATTAACTTAGCAGAGTTTACGAAAACTTTTCTTCTACTTTGTGAATTTATGTTTTTTTTTTTCGTTTTATTTTTTTTCGTTGCTTTTTGTTGAGCAAGGGGCGAAAGAATGCATGACTTTTGACACTGTCAATGGGATGAGGACTAAAATCTTTAGGATCAAAATAGGTCTAAGTAGCAAGTAGGGTGAAACGCGAACACAAGCGAAGCCGCAAGGAAACGGGTGAAAGGGACGCATGACCTTTGACAATGCATTTAAGGACTGTAAAATCATTAGGATCAAGAAATGAATGGGAAATGTCGCGAATGGCAGCAACCTAATCCAAGGAAAAAGTTTGATATAACTGCTAGCAATCGTTGAGACAGAAGGCTCACGAAATAAAATAATTCCTTTTAAATAAAAATAATCCCCATTGAATAAAAATAGTTCCTATTGAAATAAATAATCCTTATTGAATAAAAATAGTCCCTATTGAAATAGATAATCCCTATTTGAATCGGATATTGTTCACTATTTCATTGGTTTTAATTTTATTTTCTCAGAATCCTTACTTTTTTTCTAAAATAAAAGTAGCCTAAATTATTTCTTATAACATTAACTATTTGCCAGTGAAAGTTTCGTCAAAATTGGTCCAGCCGTTTCAGAGATTAGCCGGAACAAACAGAAAGACAGATAGATAGGCAGACACAAAAATTTTAAAAATTGATTTTTTAATGAATGTACCGTATATACTTTTAAATGCATTTAGTAAAAAGCTGTTAATTTCAAATTACAAGTAGACACTTCATTTTTATTTATATGTATAGATTTTCTACATTAGGTAAAAATATTTAGTTTTATTTTTCTTGTTAATTTTATTTGACATTAGCCTCTGTAGTTTGGTTTCAGTAACAAATAATATTAATCTTCTGATGTCATGTTTATTATCCTTAGTACTAATAATGGTTTATTCTTACGCTTATTTCTTTTCCCCACAACCATGCAGTATGAAGAATTACAGATGAAGGTTGGCTTGCCCCTAAAAATAAAAAAGTTTTAACCTACAGTTTCTTAGTTCTTAAGGCTAACGATTTCCTATTGTACTACTGTGGCTAAGTTATTTTTGATTTACATGGTCTCTTTATGCTTCTATTTTTTGCTATGCCAAAATTAAAAATAAGAATAAAAAATCAATACAGTAAATTGATAAATATTTATATGAAAGAAAGTAATACTAATAAACAAAAATAAAAATGATGCTTGGTAAGTCAAAAAGAAATTTCAGACTTAGGAATGGAATTAAAATAGTTTAATGTTTTTACCAATCACACACATTTCGTTTGCAACTCGGTAGGTCAATAAGGAAAAATCCAAACAAAACATAAACCAAAAAAGTTCAAATATGAGAACAGGGCATTGAGCAAAATCTTCCATAAATGAATGATAAATTAACTATTTAAGTTTTGCAATGTATAATAAATTCTTAAAGAAATACATTAAAAAAAACTGCACTCACAGATTATTTCAAAGAAATGGAAATTCTTGAAATGATTGAACAGTCACTTTTACCTAAGTAAACATCAAAAGTACGTAAACACACGTCCCCCATACCAATTTGTCAAGAAAAATGTAGGTTAATAAATCTTGGTAGATTATAAGTTGATTAGTGGTCGAAATGTAAGAATTTAAATGTTTGTTTTTTCATGTTTTAGAATCCGAGTAGAAATTGTAAACTACAAGGAAAGTGTGGTTGTTTTGTTTGTTTTTTTTCTTCACAGCAAGACCGTCGAAAAGCTGATTTTGTGATTATAGTGTTTTGTTGCAGTTTTGGAATCAAACTCTACAAGGTGATTACTCTATCTATATGTTGTATATATGTCCTCATGAATCTTATTGGGTAATCATGATCAAAATATTAATGGATGAATATTATCCAATTTTTCTATGAGAGTTTTCGATGTAAAAAGTTCATTACATTATTTCTATAAATTTATATACGGTAAGTGCTACTCCCAACCTGAATTTTAATTACATGTAACTTAAAAAGATCAATTTTGTCATAAATAATTATAGCTATTTTACCGTTAGTTAAATGCGTGGTAAATTTAAACACATCTATTTATCTATCCGGAGTATTATGTTATATGATCTAAATTCCCTTCCAACGAAAAAAATTAAAATTATCCATTTAATTGTAAAGTAAGTAAAATTCGTTAATAATATGATTCATTTAAAATAAGAGTGTATACAGAGGTTGGGCAAACATATATATATATATATATATATATATATATATATATGTATATATATATATATATATATATATGTGTATATATATATATATATATATATATATATATATATATATGTATATATATATATATATATATATATATATGTGTATATATATATATATATATATATATACATATATATATATAAGGATACAGATAATATGATAAAATAAAAATATATAAATATACTAATATTAAAATAAAAGAAAAATTTTCGCGCAAACAAGATTCAAAATCCATACAAATTGCCAAAACAATTGAAATATTCGAAAATGGTAAGCCTAACAAGTGGAATTTTGAAATGACGAAAATATGCTGTTAGTTGCAGCTCTAAAAACAACTGTGGAAAAAATGAAAATAATTGAAAAGTGAGCACTAAATGCACAGTTAATGCGTACAATAGTCATTCCATGTAAAACGAAACTGACGAATAGAAAATAGTTATTAAAAGAAACATAAAACAACTCAAATTGAAGTAATTTTACCTTTATAAATTATTTCTTCACATTTTTCCGAAAACAATTAGTTCTATGCAAAAAATATTCTTTGAAATAGTTAGATATTTTTTTATATATTTATCAAGTTAAAAAAGGGAACTGAGAAAGAAATTTCGTATTAAATCTAAACAAAGTTAATGAAACGTTCTGTGGCTCACAGTTTGTCGAAACAATTTCCATTAAGTTAATGGTAATTTCTTTTTCAGAAATGTTTAACACGTGACCGATTTCCAGGTAATTTCAGTGTGGTACTGCTGAATCAGAAAAACTTTATTACTCGAATCTGAATCGATGTACTTTTTTTTTCTTTTCTTAGCTTTAAGCGATATAAAAACAGTATATTAATGGAATTTTATATGTTTCAGATTGATAAAAAAATGTCTTCAACTGCATCAGTTTTCTCTTTACAAATTTCAGATTTATTAAGGAATAAAAGTTAATTTAATTACTAAATAATTTAGTTGAGACCTTTAAATAATGCTCATGGAAATAAAAATAACTATCAGCATACTTTTATAGGCATTCCGATATTAATATGGATTAAAAAGTAATTAAATGATAAAATGTTTGTCAACATAGAAAAAAAATAAAAATTATTACTTATAGGAGAATATAATTAATAAAGAAAGTGGCCGGTTGGGTAGTGTAGTTAATTTGTCGCTGGCCTTGTTCGCCAAAGATTGCGGGTTCAACTCCGGCTCAAGTCAGTGAACAAAATTGACGGCGGCCATCTCGCATGATTATGTGGCATGTAAAAAACCCTAGAGTGCCTGTTTGGCTTAGGTACTTTCGGGAAAATTTAAATCTGAGTATCGTTTCGTATCGTCAAAAGATGAGGTGCTTCCTCCGTGGAGGAAACTTGGTGTCAAAATTACATGCGGTGATTGGTATCCACCTATATCAGGGGTGGCGAAACTTTATGGATCAACGTGCCATTTTTATCCAAAGAAGTGTTAAATGAGGTATAGACGGGCCGTCAAATAATTTTGACTTGTGATTTTTGAGAAATAATAAAACTAAATATATTAACAACACAAAACTTCATTCATTACGAAAATATACCTTTTTTACTGTATAGTTATAAATGTTTAAAACGTATAATTAAAAGTAAGGCAAAATTAGTGTGATTTATATTTTTCTGATTCGATGACAAATAACTTATATTAGGATTGTATGATGTTACTTTTTGTAGAATACAAGCTGAATTTGAGTCATCTGCCAAACGTTCTTAGCAATTAGTTATTTTTGCTGTGGTTCACATTTTTTTTGTCAAGAGGGCTTACGATTTGTTTCAAAACACCGTTTTAAAGACAATGTTCTGCATACCACTGTTCCAGAGCATAAAACACACACCGCTTTGTCGCCTTGACTACTAATGTCATGTTTCTCTGTCCACCAAATTTGAAATTCTCTATTACACTTACTATCTTGCTCGTTTTGTTGTTTTGCTGAACTAGTCATATTAAATAACCGTTAAAAACGTAAATATAGCACAGATAAACTTTAAAATACAGTTGTGTGAATTAAATTTACTATGCTATGCGTGGACAAACTTTACATCATAAGCAATTGTAGTCTACGACATAACTAAGGCAAGACAATAACAAACGAGTGTGCTCCCCGACCCCGATCACTCGCGTTTGTTCGTAATACTTCATTGATTGATTGATTGATTGAATATTAACGTCACACTGTTCAGCTACACGAGGGCTTTTGGTGACGGACCACGTAATTTTGAACCATGGTCACGTGACGCGTAATACTTCATAGTGAACTTTGAAATTTTGAAATAAGATACAAACCATTCTGATCACTAGCGTGCCAGAAATATTATGTCGCGTGCCATCAATGGCACGCGTGCCACTGGTTCGCCATTCCTGACCTATATGGTGTCGCACTAAAAGAACACCAACCCGCAGCCCCATTAGAAATTTAAAAAAACTTATAAGAAAATTTATTTAGAAATATATTTCCATTTATATACAATTTATATTTAATTTTTACATACAGTTTATGCACAATATATTTTATGAACAGCGCTTATATTGACATTATAGTTAAAATAAAACTGAACATATATTTGGGATAGTTCTGGTGGTCACGTTGACACATACGGCTTATGGTCACAAACTCGTGAAGTGCGTTTGTGGAGTCGCAGGTTTGAACCCTGGAGTCTCTTCATTTAAAGGGGCTAATGCACTTTAAATTTGTTTTGGCTCTAATTTTTTATGTTGGTAGAAAAGGTAGAATAATTTTGGTGCTGTCCTCGTTACTTGAACTTGGTTTTAAATCATAATATCAGCTCCTAATAGACCTAATCTAACCTTTGAAGGAGATTATTAAAATTTACTTGGTTGAGTGAATGAGTGATTATTAACATCGCACTCTGTTCAGCTACACGATTACTTGGGGTAGTTCTTAAGAAAAAAAAATATTTATTTGATAATATAAGGAGAAGTCTGTCAGGAATTGTTTCTTTTTCTACTTCTGATATATATTGCATTAACTGAACTAACCATTCCTGTAGCTAATGAGTAAATGAGTGAATATTAACGTCGCACAGTGGGCAGTTTTCACAATCTGGCGCACGGAAACTCCAAAAATGAAATTACGTGAATTAAAATAACAACCCACAATTTATGGCCCTCTTGAGTTCCCTAGTCATGTGGTAAACAGTTTTTTGTCAGTACGCGAATGGAAATCGTCAACAATTATCGGTTTAGATCGGGTTTGTTCTAGTTACAAGAAACACTTGCGATAGCTCATTTTACAGTCGCAAGTTCTATCGTTCCGTCTGAAAAGGATTTTGCAGATTTTAGCGGGGGGTTTTGGAAATAAATACCATAAGTAATTAATTTCTTGATTTGACTTTCAAATTAGGTTCAAGTTCGATTAAGTATTGTAAAAACATAACATTTAGTACAGAATTTAACCCCTACTAAAGTATGTCAGTTTTTTTGTGTTTAATGGACTTGAACTTTTGGGATTGACAAGGATTGATCACAATAACACTTAGATCACATAGAGTAGAGATACAGACCTTTAATTTAATACCAAATTTAGCTGCTACTTCCTGCTACTCCCAAAGTTATGATTTTTTTTTAGCGTTGGCCGATGGTATTACTCGGTGTGCCTTATTCAATGTGTGGAAGGAAAAGCAAGGTGGCGCAAAATAAATGTTGTTTTGAGTTTAGTTAGGACTACAACGGATTTTGATAAATATGAGGACCAGCAGTGAATAAGATTTAGAAAAATTGTTAAAAATTTCTGCTCGTTTGAAGGGGAAAAATGGATGAGGTGCCATAGAAATGAAAAGTTCTTCTCCAAGTCGAATGATGCATGGTTGTCGGGGGAGTAATATTTCTATTGTATTTTATTATTTTTAAGAAAAATACATAGCTAATATTTTAGTGTAGTATTTTATGTTTATTTGAGCTTATAATAATTATTATTTCAGAATTATAAACTTCAAAATTGTTTTTCTCAGTTTGTGTTTTTTTCGCTTTCAAAATACCACTTTCCCCCAATTATTTACCAATCACTTCCATTTTTTCCCTGTGTCTTATATGTAATGCATGTAACAAAATTAGGGATCCATTTTTCTTTAAATTGAAAGCTTCTTTTTTTAAAAAAATGAAATGCGGAAAATATTAAGCATTTGGTTGAAATTTAGCATATATATCAACATTTTATTATTTTTTCCTCCAAAACTAATTATGTAAGGTATTGTAAAATCGACCCCTATAGGTGTTTAAAACATCCTCGGAATTATTACAAAAATTTCACGTCAAACAATTAATTAACAAAAAAACCCAGTAAAATTTAAAAAATTTCCGAATTTTTTAAAAGAAAAATTTGCAAAATTGTGTGAATAATATGTGCAAAATTTTATTACGCATAATTTTCTTAAATAAACATTATATGAAATGCTACAATGCAATTTTTAAATACATAAATAAAAAAAAATGCTCAAAGGGTGTCGAGTCCTTTTAAGCACTATCTTTTATCTTTCTTTATATATACACAATGTTATATGTTTGATTGTATTTGCTTAATCTTTAATAATTATTAAATTTAGTTTTTTTAACTTGCTACGCTATTCCTTGTATATACTCTCCCACAAGTAAATTATTACTTCTTTTAATATCCTTAGATCCTTGCTTAAAAACTATTTCCACTTAGCAATCATTTTATTCTTAATCAAATTCAAACTGAACATAAATTAGTGAAGATCCTATTGCTATTATTTGTAAGTAAAAACACAGAAAAGAATGTCCAATTTAGATTAATTACTCTATGATTTTTGATCATTAGATGTAATTGTGAATACTTTAAAGCAGTGCTTCTCAAACTTTCTATACTGGCACCCCCCTTATACATTAATAATGTACTGAATGCAATAATAATGCTTTTTGACGCTAAAGCTACTATAGGCAATCTTAATTATAAACCATACAAATTAGTAACATAAGTATTAAAATTTTGTATACTACTTTTAAGAAAAAAAAATAAATAAAATAGTAGGATAATTATTATATTATTTTTCCTTTCTCTAATTTTTAAATTGAACATATTGCAAAATGCAGGGGCTGCTTAGAAGACAAAATATAGATATCTGCTAAATATAGAAAAATAACTCAGAGGGTGAATTTCTAATCATAAGCATTTTTTCCTTATAAAAACTTTGCTTTGCAAGACAAGCCCATGGAAGTCGTTAATACTTATTAAACTTGTTCTTAATTTAGTATTAATTAATTAGTTATAAAATACTCTGGGCAGCACTGATACATTAAAAGTATACCGGCTGAAGTGTTCGCTCTTTGCCCGAGTTCATTTATAAGAAAATAAAACATTATTGATATAATAGCTGAATTGTAAGGAGAGCAAAGCCATGTGCTCGACAATGTTTACAAAAATGTAAAATGATCTTTTTAAAATGGTTGCTCAAATTATAATTAGTTTTAAGCGAATTGTAATTTTAAGCCTCACAGAATTAGCATTTATATTTGATGTTAAATAATGAACAATAATATAAAATTCCGATGAAGAATAACTGTATTATTTTTAATATTTAAAGCTAAAAGACTTCAACATGTTTTAATCCGTCAGCAGGCACGCACTCTATACTGTCGAGCGGGGTTATTGAGTCATCCTAATCCTATTTTTTTATAATTTTTTTATTGTACACGATACAAATCGTTATTTCAGTGAATAATCTAATTAAGAGAAAGTTTGCTTACCTACTTTTTTTCAAGGACTTTTCAATTTTTCTTTGGTAACAATTAAACAGTTTTGCCAGAATTAACGATTTCGTAATCTGTGCATCCCGCGCGACCACTTCCGGGTAAAAAAGTGTATTCATTATGATTATATAAAATTGTGTAAAACATTTTGCACGTTATGCTTTATATGTATAGAATACTCGTAAAAATAAATCTTTTGGCCACGTAATTATTCAAAATGTGAGCGTGTGTGTGCTCTCCGTGGCTTTCCAAATATCATAAAACTCTATTGCAGGGCAAAAAGCGTAACAGAGAAACACATTACTTACAACTTCCCTAAATGAGAAACAAACACATAAGAGAGGGGTCATAACTAACTGTACGAATAATTTAGAAGGTTAAACAGATTACAGCTATAATGTGCAGTATTCCAAAAATAATGACAGTGATGAATTTTTCATGTACCTAAATTTTTTCGATTATGCGTCTGGGATCTGTTTTTTCTCTTAAAGAGTTGTATGTTAGGTTCAAACAGAAAGCGTGGTAAAAAAATCTCTGATAATGGGATTACAGCAAATCAAATAAAAGTTTTTTATTTGGTTGTAGGATCAAAGATAGATAATTAGGTATTGAAGAAGTTTTTATTTTTGTTGACTTAATATCGCGCCTATAAATTATATCAGAGTAAAAGTGCATTTTTTGTTATGTCTGAAAGTATTTTGTTTTAATTCATTCCAGTAAATTAATTCTTCACAGTTTGAGAAACACTGCTTTAAAGCTATAAAAATATTTTCCGTGCGCCAGATTGGGGAAAACTGTCCACTGTGCGTCGCAAGTTTCAGCTACTCAAATGCTTTGGTGATGGACCTCGTAATTTTTAACCATGGCCAAGTGACGAGGACGACACCTGATTTGGCCCTTCCCTCTCCTAGCTACCACATCACACAAATGAGAGAACGTTTGAGCTTCGACAAATTTAACGTGCATCCCCCTCTCCCCTACACGGCGGGTCTTCAGATGAACAAGGTTCGAACTCATGACTCACCATTCACGAGTCCATTACCTTGATCACTTGGTTACTGCGGTCATATCTGTAGCTAACGAAAAAAATACATGTAGTACTTAATAAATATGTATTTGTTAGGAAAAAAATTCGGAATAATCTGTGCAGTCAATTATGAGTTTAAGAAATTATTTATAATGTACATTATCAATTTTATTTACTTCAATTTATGTATTATATGTATGATTTATTTTGTTCCTTTGAATTTACTTCTAACATAAGTAATGAAAAAAATATTAAACGATACGCAAATAAAAAAAAAAAGATAAAAATAAAATAGAATAAAATAAAGTTGGCTATTTTCTGTTAAAGATATAAAAATCAACTACTACTACATTTGTCGTATGAAAATATATGTACTAAAAGCTTATGAAAAAACTGCTGTAAATGTCTTGAAACTGGACTAAAACAAGGTTCCTCAAACTGTGGGGTGCGTCCCCTTAGAGGGGCGTGATAACCCTACAAGGAGGCGCGAGCATATCGAAAAGTCGAAAATAAAATATTATTTAAAAAGTTATCAATTCACTAATCGGAAGCAAAACAAAAAATTTTTTACATAATAAAAAATAAAATACTTTTTACTCTGATATACTGTACTTACACGAGTAAATGTATCAGTACGGCACAATGAATTTGATACTAAGATAAGAACACGTTTAATAATTTCTAGTGATTTTTTTCTATACAAAAAATAATTGCATGCAAATTTTAATACTTGATAATTAGCACAGTTTATTACTAAAGGCGTATTGTAGCTTTAGCGTCAAAGTATTATACATTAGTACTGCATCAATGCATTATTATTACATGGAAGGGTGGGGGCGCGATTAAAATTATGATTGAAAATTGGTTCGCGAATATCGAAAGTTTGAGAATCACTGGACTAAAATGATGTTCACCTTTTTTATTATTGTACCGTCGCCTCATTAGACGAACTCTTTGCGACGTTACTTGGCAAGTTTGATGCTCGGGGGTGAGTAGAATGACCAGATAGGTCATTGTATTATTCAAAAAATAATCTCTCTCTTCTCTCACGCCTGGGGGCTAAACACATGTTGAGCTGATTCTAGAACCAGTTCTGATGATACCACAACTTTTCCCTCTCCAACACCCAGATGACTTTCACCCACAAAGTCTTATAAAAGGGACACTCCTTCTGCACAAGTTATCTATTATTCAATTCATTCGCACCTGTGTGCCACGAATCACTTGAATGGAAAGAATGCTGACCTGTTGTGAGTAAGATATGCCCAGGAAGGTATTATCAGTGTTGAAGAGACTGGTCGACAGATAGAATCTCCATATGGTGTACGAGATATGGCGATGTAGTTTCAAACACTACAGCCTATTTTCTGAATATTCAATAGAGTTGGGACCAAGACGATGGATTCCGGATGAAGAGTCTTCCAACACTCGCTAATCAAAAACTATTGGGGGCTCGAAGAGGACCCACCCAGGGGTTTAAAGAGTCATTTCGGAAAGTGACGGGGGTCTTCTTCATCAACTTTTTCTTCTTCTTCGAACACACGCGAAGAAAGCCGTGGGGGGCAGCCACTCCAGGGAATGATCTGAGGTGATACCAGTGAACATAATTGCGGGGACAGCATACTAGGGAAATGATTATCTGAAGACCTTTGAACATCAATCCGGACTTGTGCTTTTCTCCAGAGAAAGTCCGTGGGGATTGGACTAATTAAAAATAAATTTATATTTTTAATTAATTTGAAATAAAATGACTTTTGGCCAAAAGCTGTTTGATCCCTCTAACTACCAAGAAATGAAGTAATTTTGAGGTCTCAATGGCGTCACATTGTTCTAAGAAACAATTACAAAATAAGTGAATTACTAAAAATATGTTTTCACTTTTGTTATGAAAAAAACTTTAAATCATTTATTTTAATTCTAAATTATTTTATAGAACGGTTCTTTAAATCTATATTAGTTTAATCTGTTTGCAATATATATAAATCTCATTGTTTAAATTCATTAAACATATTTTACTTTATAAAAATAACAGGCTATTTTAATTAAACTTTCCCTCTAAAGGGCCTCCTACAGCACAGACGGGTCTACGGAATGCAACGAAATTTTTTAGATAGGCTACAAACTACATACACATGAGATGAACTTATAGAGTTTAAAAAATGCATATATATATATATATATATATATATATATATATATATATATATATATATATTCTAAAATGTTCACCAGAGGGCGCCTTTTCCGGAACAACTTGAAATTTAACACAATAAACGACCAAAGCGGAATGCAGAAAAAAATTAACAATCCAGAATAAGAATAATGAGTAATAAAACACAAAACCTGGAAAGGCTGTCAGTTGTTGGAGAAAAATGTCCATATGTGCATGCTTGGGGAGAAAAGGAAGTAAATGCAAAACAGGTTATGGTATAAAACGTTTGCAGACGTTGTCATGTTTAAGTCGCTGCTTCCGACTCTACTAATGACGGTCTCTTTAGTTGAAAGTGCGTTATTGGTGAAGCTGTTTTAAGAAAACAAGGGGAATGCTCCTGCTGCCGTTCGTGAATTTCGTCGTAGAAAAAGCATATGACGTGGAATGATGTCTACTGAAATTATCTGGGCTATGAAATTTGACTAGACGGGGAAATAAGTTCAACCCGGAAGAGGCCGGAAATGTGTCCTACCGGTACTTGTTGATGCCGTCAAGACAGTTGTTGACGCACAGTTACAACCATCAGAATTTGGGGACAGTAGTGTGCGTGCAGTTTCTCGACTGGCAGACCATTCTTGCAACACCGTCCGGAAAGTACTCAGAAACATTATGCATATAAGATTTGAAATACCCCGGAGCTTTTTGTTAGGGACAAGACACAACGTCTCTCATTCGCAGTCAGTTTTCTCAACAGAATGACTTTTATCTGCCATGGCCTTGGAATATTCTGTGGACTGACGAGGCTTATTTGTTTCTCAATGGGGCAATCAAGGAAAAAAGCCATGCATACAATACAGTCTCTAAAGCTCACTGTCTGGTGTGGATTCACTGTGATATTTATCCTTTAGCCATTATCCTTTGAGGAAATAGGTGTACCTGGGCCTGTTACTTGTTCCATTACTAGCTATCGGTACCATGGCATGCTGCAAACGTTTGTTGTACTGCAACTACAGCAAAGGTGAGTCCTTATATGGATAATTTTCTTGCAGAATGGTGCGCCTCCACATATTTATGGGTCTGTGAAGTCACTTTTGCTCCAACAATTCACAGTGGAATGTATTATCAGTCGCTCCTTTCTTAAATCATGACCGCCACGTTTGCTGGATCTCACTTCCTATGATTTCTGGTTATGGTACTATTTAAAATGTCTGGTATATGGTGGAGGTGTTGCGACGTTGAATGACTTATAGAACTCCGTAATGTTTTATGTTCGAAGCCTCAGAACTGATAAGTTACGGTCTGCTGTTGAATAAACTGTCCATCGACATGATTTTTTGTAGGTGAATGAGGGTGACCACGTGGAGCATGTCATCGGCCCGATGAACAACTGCTCATGTTGCGCGATTTCATCCTAATGTGTGTTCTTATTTCTACAAATTCGATTGTTTTTGTTAAACTTAATGTGGTTTGATGGCAAGGTGACCAGAAACTAGTCAATAAATATTAATATTGTTTCTTCATTCCGTTCTGGTCATTTATTGTGTCGAATTTCATGTTTTTCTGAAAAGGGTGCCCTCTGATGGATATTTGGAATTAAAAATTTGTTTTTTTGTTATTCCGAGGGTCCATCTCGTTTACAGTCTATGTAGATTTTTTTTGCATTCCGTTCACCCGTTTGCGCTGTAGGATCCTACGCGTTTATAGGAGAAGTTTTATTATAACCACCTGATATATGGCAATTCAATTAACCAAAATTCATAGTAAAACAAATGCATTTTTGTACCATTAATTAATGAACTGATGATATATAAAAATATTTCAAGTGCTTAAAAAACTGTTACTTTGAAGATTAACGCTTACAAACCTAAGTATCACTTAATTCTAATATTACAAGATGTTTGTCTTCGTTTGAACTGGGAAAAATCGAGACCAAACAGGCACAGTTTACTATGTCAACATTTGAAGACTTTTAATTATTTAATTTCTTAAAGTAAGCTGTTTTTTGCATATATGTGGGGGATAGAATGGTTCTTTGTAGAACAGTAGGGAAATTTCTGTTTCAATGTAATAAAATATATAACATTTTGTAATTAAAAAATAATGCAACTGTCATCTTGTACCGATATTTTTTTTTCTTATAAAGCTTAGGTTAGTACTTTAGTCATTAAATATTGTCATGTATTTCTTTCAGAATAGCATGTATTTAAAATTGCACTATAATGTAGTTTTAGTTAATAGTAAATTTATAAAATAACTTAAATTAGAAATGTATTTTCTTAACAAAATTCTTACATAAACTTCCTTCTTTCAAAAATTTGAGCAACACTTGCGTCATTATATAAATGAGATAGGCATTAAAAGTTCCCGGACTGTTTTTATAATTCAAACAAATATTACCAATTAGATTGCTCCTCCGAAATAAGACCTTTGGGCAACAACATACGTTTGTCATCGTTTGTAAAGATCATAGAAACATTTTTGGAATTTTAGCCATTTTAACCATTTCATTTAATTCAGCCGGCGAAGAACTTTTAACGTCATCTGTGGATTGAAATCGAAAACTCTACGTGTTAAAAATCGAAGAGCCGGCACTCTATGCTCGTTAAGATTTTTAGTCTTTATTCATTGACGTATGGCTTCAAATATCCCAACTGATTCTGCTATTTGCTTTATGGTATGAAGCTTGTTCTTATGTTACGCCGTAGAAACCTTTTCAAAGTTTCCAGCGGTGTGGAAAGTCTGCAGACGTACTGAGCATTCGTTGTCTTAGACACTTTCCCTGCCTTCTCTGAAACGTCAATTCTACTCAAAAGCTTGCGTTCGCGATTTTGTATCACTAACGCACACATGCTTCATCATTTAGTAAGTCTCTGTGGCACTCTTTCTCAAGCGAACAGAAAATTTGATATTCATTACCTGTAATATAACACTACGGAAAGACACCGACCACGTGATTTAGGACAAACCTCTTATAAAAAAAGGGGAAGAACGCAGTAACACAGAAACGTTATCTTTTTCACTCTACAATAATTTTTCATGTTGTAGGCTCAGTCCGAATCTTTTGAATCCTACCTCGTACCTCTCTCTCTCTTTATATATATATATATATATATAAGAAATATGTATTATTTATCAAAAACAAGAAATAATAGATAAAGAACATAACAAAAAATAGCATAATAAAAATATAAAAGCAGAACATGAAGAAAAAAATTATAGAGAAATAAAAGAACTACAAAAAGCAGAACCTAGCGAGTCAGAAAGCAATTTCGGACTTAGGACCGAATAAGTGGGGTTAAACTAGTTTAAAGGCGCCAACCTTCCCCCTTTGCAACTCGGTAGGAAAACCAAATAAAATAAAATAAACAAAACTTCAGAGTATGGATAACTCAGAGAGCATGATAAAACCAATCACTACTATAATGTAACAAACTCTCCCAAAACTCTTAATGCAGAAAATCACAAAATCACAAAATAATTATGTAAGAAAAGTAGAAAAATGCTTAAACAATTACATAAGAAAAGTATCATTCAAAAATTAATTTAACAAAATTTCTTTACTCACAAAGCTTTTACGAAGAGAAACAAGCATCTTGCCATTAATGAAGTCAATTATTCACTAAATATATATATATATATATATATATATATATATATATATATATATATATATATATATATATATATATCGTGTGTTCCTGCATAGAACACCTTTCTATGCAGGAACAAAAATTTGGAATTATTAGAATCTTAAAATACAAAATACAGTTTAAAAACATTTAAAATATGAATGACGAAAAATATAAAAGTAGAAATAACAACATTTTAAAATGATAATACAAGTTTTAACCTAAAAATTGTATAAGAAAGCCAAGTACAATCTCGGACTTAGGACTGATAAGTGGGCTTAAACTAGTTTGATAAAGCTAACTGTACCCCTATTACAACATGGTAGAGCAATTGAGAAATATCTAATATCTGAAAAAATTTAAAAAGTTAAATTATTAAGTTATTTGCCATCGCATTTTTAATAATATTATGACATACAGAAACATTAAAATTCCAAAAATATTAAATACATAATGTAATTGGACCATTAAATATTATTGAAAATGTGCCCATTATTAAATAAAAATATATAAAATTACTAAAATCTCTAAAATATGAAAGTTAAATCTGGTAACCTAGTATATTCGTCAATGCAATACCTCAAAAACAGCAATGCACAAACAGCTTATGTACCTGAATAACTGAATATAAACAAATATTAATTGGACAAATTATCCATTACATATGTATATATTTCATGAAAACTGACAAGTTATAGTGTAAATAATTACACTTCATTAATTGAAATTGTTGGGGAAATGATTCAAGCAAAGATTTGAATTTTTTCCATTTTTAGAACTAATGAAAGAAATTTGTTTTCTTCCAAATTGCATATTCATTTATTTATGCTATTAGTAAGGGAATGTCACCTATCACATTCGAAATGACTTTATATGACACAATAAAATGATATAAATTTACTTTATTTGAATCTGTATCATCTCTTTTGTAGTTAATAGAGAAAAAAATGTCCAATACATATTGCTAGATGAAAAAAAATGTTCAAATGGTTTGAAAAAAAAATATGTATGCATTTTACAACCTAAGGTTATTGTCTTTGATAACCCGTGCAAAACTCTAAATTCTTTGACTTATAAACCATAACATTTCAAAAAATAGAAACTTAAAACAATGAGCAATTTCTTGGAATAATATATTGGTTGTAACGTTTCCTTTTTATTTTATTTTGAGAAAGAGAATTTTTGAGACTTTTAATGAAATGCTTTTGCATTGATAGTACTTTAATAATAGCACGAGTAAGTTAGTTCATTTTTATATAATTTCAGTCAGCAGGAGCTTTCAATAAGTCTACTTAGTTTTGTTTATTTTAAACTGCATTTAAATTATGAATTTTTAAATATGTATATAAAACGACGAAATACGATTTTGAATTTAAGTTCCCGATAAAGAATTCAAAAGAAAAGGGGATTTTCTACTTAAATACATGATAAATATTTGAGGTATAAATATGAAGTCTTTCTCATTTTGTCAGCTTTGATGTTTTACTTTTTTGAATAGGCAGTATTACTCATAAGTGTACACAGCCTTGAAACTTTTTTCAATAAATGTCTCTCAAAAGTCTTTTAAAAGAATACTGATCTTTTATTAACCTAGAACTCAGGTACTCCGTTAGTTCTATTGGCGACGGACTTCCTAATCTTGAACTGCGATTAAGTTTTAAGGGTAAGTGAGTGAGTGAATATTAACGCGTTGCACTATTCATCTACTTGAGATATTTTGGCAACGGACTTCGTAATTTTGAACCATGCTCAAGTGACGTGGACGACACCTGAGCTGTCACCCTCTCTTCAAACTACCACACCAACGGGATGACGTTTGAGCTCTCGACAGATTTAACGTGCATCGCTCCCCTATACGGTGGGTATTTAGTGGTACTGGGCTCAAACGCATGACATGCCAGCCACAATCCGATGCCTTGACCATTAGGCTACCGCAGCCACCTCTCTCTCTGGCACCAACTCTCTTAACTTCCACATTACACCACACCAATAGAAGGACGTTAGAGCCTCAACGGACTTAACGCGCATCACCCTCCCCTACTTGGCGGGTCATCACCAGTGACAGGCTTGAACTTGTGGCACACCGGCGGAGAGTCCATTATCTTGACCACTAGGTTACCTGAGTCACTCAAGTTTCAGGATGACATTTGAGTCGGCACTTTACTCTCCTATCACGCCAATGTGAGAACATTGTACTTCAATAGATTTAACGCTTATTTGTTCTTTCACACGGTGGAATTTCGGTGATACGTGAATCGAACCCACGACATGGCATGAACAATGCTGATAATGTGTCCGTAACCATAAAAACTTGTTTATTATTATTTTTTTTAATTTTACAAACCTGTAAACAAACTGGATGTACTTGTATTTCCAAGCACAATAATTTCAAAATGGAATATCCATAAGTGAAGGATTGAATAAACACACTACTTTTAAAAAGAATTTTTGAATAGTCTTGCTTAGAAAATGCATTAAACTTAATTTTAAAAGAATATAAAAATAGTCAAGTTGTTTTATTAAATTTTTTAAATGTAACATTTGTTTGATAGTTTATCATGTAACCATCTTAGTTTCTGTGATAAGGAATATTTAAAAATGCAAGAGGCTCTACTTAATGTACAGCAATAATGTATTAAATGCATCACAAAAGAATAAGAAAACAACCACCAAAATTTTCTCATTAAAATTCCTGCAGAACTAAAGCATTTTAAGTTCTGTATTTAGTTAAAAATGGGGAAAATGTTGAGAATGGGTAAATACTTTAGGAAAACTGAATACATATTTTTCTTTAATTTTTGCTTTCATTTTCCATTACAATAAATAGGCGAAATATATATATATATATATATATATATATATATATATATATATATATATATATATATATATATATATATAAAGAGAGAGAGAGATATAGTCCGGGTTTAAAGTATTCAATAGTAATGGCTTATTATTACGGATTTAGAATATCAAACTAGAATTACCATCGGAATTTAATAAACTGTTCATCTATGGATTGCAAAACATTCAGCAGACATATATTTTGGGCCTAGTACGGCAGGCACTCGCATTATTCGGCAATCGCAGACGATAAACATTTTACACTGACTTCATTAGTAAAAATGTGGACACCACAGCAAAAGGTGGAGTGCGTACTTTGGTTAACACAATTTAAATCATTCACGCTTGTAAAGCGACGTGGGAATGTCTTTACTGCCTCGCTCAATAGATTTCTCTGGACTCCTGCAAAATAAACCACTCCCACGATCAACAGTGTCTTCTATCACAAAAACTTAAGGATACTTGCCAGTTTGAAATACCTAAGTTCCCGTCTCCTTTAAAGTTGTTTCTCATCGATGGATAGATTTTGATGTCGAAGGATCAACATTCCATTCTGTTCGAACACGTCGCTGTAAACGCGTGAGTAATTTAAATACCGTTAACCAAAGCACGCACTGCGCCTTTTGCTGTGGCGTCCTCACCTTTACTAATGAAATCAGTGTAACAAGTGTATCATCTGCGATTGCCGAATAATGAGCGCACGGACAGCCGATCCGACTAGACCTAAACAAACTCGGAGTGTTTTCCATTCAATGGATAAAAAGTTTATTACATTCTGATGGGTAGTTCCGTTGTAATAATCATTAATTCTGCATACTTTTAGCCCAGTCACCCTGTATATAGCGTAAAGTTTAAAATATTAAAAAAGCAAACTAATTGTTTCACCATATTGGGTTGGGGGAATCCATTATTTTTTCGGGAGATGTGGCTGTAGTGTCGATATGTCGGGAAGTATCGATCAAACAATTTCAGACTTATGCTCGTTGTCAAGGCGACATTTCACTCTAAAAAATTATTTTGCTGTTTTTTGTTTGATTCATTCAGTTGTGAGTTACAGGGTGTTGAAAATGGAAGTCAACAAAGAGAAAATTCGGTACATGTTACAGTTTTTCGTTAATAAAAGCGAAAATACAAGCCAGGGGGCTGAAATTAAGAATGGTGTTTATGGTGCCGATGCTGTAACAGCTAATTAAGTGCAATTTTAGGTTCGTCGATTCCGTTCAGGCGTTTTTGATGTTAAAATTGCTCATCGCACAGGCAGGCCCATTATCGAAAATGTTGATAAAATCCCCGAAATAATCGAAGTCGATCGGCATGTTAGTAATCATAGCATCACGCAGGAGCTAAATTTCGAAAATAAAACCGATTTAAGCCATTTGAGCAAAGTTGGATTCAAAAAGAAGCACGATATTTGGGTACCACACCAATTAACACCAAAAAGCATGATGGATCGAATTTCCATCTGCAAAGCCCTGACCAAACGGAATGAAATTGACCCACTTCTTTAACGAATGGTGACTGGAGATGAGAAATGGGTCACATACGACAATATTTTGCAGAAACGATCGTGGTCAAAGCGTGGCGAAGCAGCTCAAACGGTGGCCAAACCAGGACCAACATCCAGGAAGGTTCTACTGTATATTTGGTGGGACTGGAAAAGAATAATTTATTATGAGTTGCTTCCGTAGGGCAAATCACTAAACTCAGATTTCTACTGTCAACAACTGGAACGTTTGAAGCTAGCGACTCACCAGAAACGGCCAGAATTGGCCAACAGAAGAGGTGTTGTGTTCCATCAACGCCACGCCACACACTTATGTATTTAATTGCCAGAAACTAGGTTCCATCGCTAGGTTGGGAAGTTTTAATGCATCTACCATATTGTCCGAACCTTTACACGAAAGGATTACCACCTTTTTCTCGCATTGCAAAACTTCCTGAGTGATAAGAATTGGAATCAAGAGAAGATTGTGAAAATAAATAAATAAATAAATATATATATATATATATATATATATATATATATATATATATATATATATATATATATATATATATATATATATATATATACTAGAGGTTTTCGCCAATAAAGGCCAAGACTTTTATGAAAGAGGCAATATAAAGCTATCTTTAAAATGGCAACCAATCACACAGCAAAAACGGTATATATTTGACACAAGTCGGACAATCCGAAATATGTCAAATAAAGTTTGAATTTTATGCAAAAATAATGGATTTCTTTTCCCCCAACCTAATATGATTTTAAGAAACACTCTCTCTGATGCAGTTACGTACGTTTTCATTAATCCATTCATTTTTTCTCCCGTTTGCCTTACGGGGAATTTTTTTCTCTTTTCATTGTATTGCTTTGTCAGTATTCTTTCAGTTTTAAATAATGAATTAGTTTTTTTGATGGCAATAGTTTGCTATAATAAAAAGGGGTTAAGCAAATGGAATCAAAAACTGTATAGCAATAACACTTTTTTATATTTACAGCCTTGAGTGTAGTTTCCCTGTTAAACATTTTTGTAGGAAAAAAAGTCAACTTACAGGGAAAATACTATCATTTTCATTAAAGTTAAAAACAGTTAACCTAAATGCTTAAAAAAGATTAAAAATGATAATTTTAGTAACATGTTTATATTTAGAATTATAAAATTAATCGAAAAATGCGAATAAAAAAAATGTGTCATTTTTCAGAACCAATTCTGGGGAAAAAATGAATATGTTAAGGGATTAAGGTTTTTAATGGACAAATTGGAATGAAGTTAATAATTGCATTTAGGAAAAAGAACCATATTTATTTAAAATTAAGATTTCATTCTCCTTACTACTAATTTTGTTGATAAACATTTACATTCATATAAACTTTATCTCTGGGAGTAAATACGTCATTCACACAAACGCAACTTCCTGCATTAATTTATTTAAAAAAAAACCGATATTATTTATTATTTTAAATTTCAAACAAAAGCCATTGCAAAATGTATCAGGTATAAATTTTTCTTTTCCCGTTGTAAAAATGAAAAGCAATTTAAAATCATGGAATTATACAACTACTTTATCCTGTAAAATTTTTTGAATTGTACGAGGAATCCTATCGTAAAAATATTTAAGGCAATTTTACGATGCACTTTCGATCAGTTATGTGGGTAGAGAATGCGAGATGAAAGGAAAAATCCGGTTCGTACAATATTTTTACGAGACACTTAATACTGATATTACCTATTCTCATGATGCAAATAATATGTTTTATAATTTAATTCTTGCGGTGCAAGAAAACAAATTTATGTACAGAAATACTGAAAAAATTGAAGTGGAATGCTACATGCTAATTTTTTGAAAAAGTGTTGGTTATTTTAGTTTTAGTTTTAATTTGGTTTTTTCACACAGCTATAAATCAGTAGCATTATAGTTACTTGACATATTCATTTCAAGTATTTTTTCCTCTTACTTTCCTTCTACTTACCTGAAATATGTGAAACAAAAAACATATTTATCAGAAAGAAAACGTTTCTCCACCTCAATTAGAAGCCACATCAATGGAAATATAAGAATTATTTATTTATTTTTGAAATTATATAGAATTTAGTCACTTCATGATAACCGATGGCTTTATTTTGACCTTTATTTTTAAAGTCAAGATAAACAATTCTAATCAAAGTTTTTAAGCAACAATACAATTAACTTTGAATTAAAAGTTGATACACTTTTACTGAAAGAAATTTAACATCAAAGATATTCATAACAATTAGCGATTTAAAATTGAACTAAACAAACTTGGAAAAGTAATTTATTGATTAACATAATATTTTTTATTAAAAGCTTTCTGTATTTTAATTATTTTCACTGAACATATTTATGTTTCTACAGTCTAAAATTATAATTTTTAACCCTATTTTATTGGATTTTCTTTAACTTTCACTTAATAGTTTTACAAACATATTTCTTACGGAATACCATTCTTTAACTTACTCTAATTTTTTTTTATCATTTTCCAAATTTCAAGTGTTGCAAATCTGATCAAAGATCTGACTTATTTTTACTTTATTTCATCCGTGTATTAATCAAAACATGTACTTATATCTTATTATATGTATTTACCTATTAATATATCAACTGTAATTTACTGTACTAAAAATAAAGTTACTATTTTCTATAAATGATATAAATGACACTCTGAAAAAATATTGTTAACTATTTTATTTAAAGCCAAATAATTTCACAATAATTCTTTAAAAATCTATTGAGGTGAAGCTATTGACAAAAATTCATACATAGAGTCACTAACTCTTTTCTAGAGTCACTATCTCTTTTATAGAGTCACTATATCTTTTATAGAGTCCCTATCTCTTTTATATAGTCACTACCTTTTTTATAGAGTCACTATCTCGTTTTAGAGTCACTATCTCTGTTATAAAGAGTCACTATCTCTGTTATAAAGAGTCACTATCTCTGTTATAAAGAGTCACTATCTCTGTTATAAAGAGTCACTATCTCTGTTATAAAGAGTCACTATCTTTGTGATAAAGAGTCACTATCTCTGCGACACAGTCGCTACTCCTGTAATAGAGTCACTATCTCCATAATTTCATTGACTTTGAAGTTCTTCAACTGCCATTCTTCGAGACTATATGGTTATGGGGAAACTGAGGTTTTTTCTGCCATTACTGAATGAGTTTTGACGAATAGCTGTGAAATCTTGCAATTTTATTATGCTCTAATGTTATTTGTGCTGTCTTTAAGATGATTGCCGAGCTCTTTCGAATATTCATCAGTAGTGGAGAAAAATTATTTGCTATGAACTATGAATCGAACATCATAGAACTTAATACCTGCAGGAAGATTTAAAGCTGAAGCAAAAAGATTCTGTTCCAATTAGGTATTTTTAATGGAATGGTTGTAGTCTTCAGTGCCAGCACACAGGCTTCAACTCTTGAACGTTGGACAATGCATCCATTTGTTATTCCTGTGCAAACATTTTTTTTTCTAATAGCTAGTTATTTTGCAGTGCTCAAAAAAAAGAATATATGCAAATGAATAAAACATGTAAGACTTGTTGCAGTAATATATCACTTGCAGTACATTGATGGTCCAAAGAAGTATGACAGAAAATGCATCAAATAATAATTCCGCCATTCTCAATGACTTGTATATGAAAGGCTTACACTTTGAAGTTGCTTTTTTACAGTGTTCCAGGAAAAGAACATAAACAACGAAATAACACATGTAAAACATGTCACAGTAGTATATTACTTGAAACACATTGAGGCTCCAAAGAAGCATGAGAGAAAACGCAACAAACAACGATTCTGCCATTGTAAATGACTTATTTATCAAAAAATTATGTTTCAAGAAAGATAACGCAATGATTAAATAACAACTTCACTTTGCTCGCTCAGACACTAAACTGAACAATTTTTACATGTAACAATAAAATTAAAATAACTGGGGCATTTGTTGCAATTTTGCAGTGGTTGCAACAGAAGATGCATTGTTTCTTGTTTTGTTGAAATAACTGAATTAGATGATCTACAATGGTGTTGTAACAATGAAAAAAACCTAATGAAATAAACGTAGCAAAAAATGTTTATATATATACATATGTATCCTTATTTTTTACTCTTTTTAGTTTTACTTTTCTATAATTGGCATGTATAAGTTTAGAAATCTATTTAAATCTTAATTTTTATTCGTGTTTAAATATTGGTGTTTTGTTAAATATCAAATTTCTATATAACACTGGTCGGAATAGCAAAGTTAAAAATCCGGTAACTGAATAATTCGAGTCAATTTAACTTAACCCGAGAAAAGGATCGCACTTGATACTAACGTTAGTGATCACACGGGGTGACGGATTCACCCAATCCTTTTTTTAAATCATTTTAATGTACATGAAAAAAAGTCCTAATTCCAGTGAATAATTTATAAAAGAGAAATTATATTTACTATTTTTAAGGACATTTCAATTATTTTTTAATAATTTGAGAACAAAAACCAATACGAACCCGGGGTGCCCTAGTGATCCTTCTCTATTTTCGAACCGGTTTCTTGTCATTCCAATTCATCTTTTCCCGTCTGGACCACAGATTTAAAATGTTTTTTGGCGCAGCTTAGCCAAAATTGGCTCTTGCGCCATAAAACCTTACACTCACTCACTCACAAAACCCAATAAAAGTGAACTAAAATATTTCAAATATATGTGACTTTAATGAAGGAGACAAATCACTAATACTTTTCGCTTTCGTTACAGAAATGATATTTGCAGGCAAAACTTTCGTATTTCGTTCAAGTTATTGTGGTTTTATTGTTCAGTGATGATTGGCAAATAGTATATTTTGAACTTTTTCAAGCTTGTGTCTTTTTCACTGGGCGTAGTGTGCCTTATGGCTTCATGTCTTTCTTGGTGGTGTATTTTAGGTAGCATTTGAAAACTTTCCTTTCAACCTAAACGCGTAACATCGTTTTTCTCAAATTTACTTTCGCTATCAAGATTGATATGCATTATTTCATCAGATCCCCTTGATTGTGATCAGTTTTAACTTCATGCAACAGAAATTGCATATGCCCATTTCCTTTTTTAAAAATTCGGTTTGTTTACATTTATAAACCACCAAGAGTTGTACAACATAACTATAAAAACCTTAAGTTGTTCAAAGGGGGAAAAGCCGCCTGTTCACAGAAAAAAATATATTTTGGAGCAAAAGTGGTTGCACGAAGAACTCAATCTTCTCAATTACATTAAGATTGTGTGTAGACAACGTTTACCACTCGCAAAAAAAGAGGGAGGTATGTCACAGGTTCATTGTAGTTCCTATGAAGAGTGTCGTATAGGAGGATACTGCTGACAAGGGCATCGGTAACAAATGAATAGTTTTCCCAGAATTAAAGATTTCGGGAGCAGCCTAAGGTGACTCTATGACCCATGCGTCCGGTATCAGATTAAGTAAAAGTAATCTACTTCTCTAGCAGTGATGGATACCTGAACTCTTTTTCGATCTGAAGATTGAAAAATGTTCTTAATTTTATCCAGCGAAATATTCCCTCGGGATTCATCAACTGCTGCACCAGATCTGTGATATTTTGGGGATGTACTTATGTGGCGGCCAACAATTATCAAATCATATTCGATTGATAAAAAAATCCACTTTTTGGGTAGTTTAAAATAATGGAGTAAATCCATAGTTATGCAAGTCGCTTGAGGTTTAACATGATCTTGTTGGGTGAGTCAAAGTTATATTAAAGTCGCATGGTTATGTGATGAGGGTGATATTTGAGCTTAAACCCTTCTCCTAACTTCCACACAATACCATTGGGAAGACGTTTGAACCTAGACCGATTTAGCGTGCAGCAGCAGGTTTTCATTGGCGCAAGACCCTAACTCATGACACGTCAAACATGAGTTCGTGACATTGATGACTGGACTACCGCTGCCAATACCTTGATGGAAAGAAGGCTCGAGATGATGTGCCATCGAGAACAATACAATTAGTCGTAGAATGACATTATTGCATCGTTGAGGTATTTAAATTGAATACAAGACGGCTAGGAGGGAACGTTTGTCAAAAAAGTGCACTCCATAGCATTACACCAGGTGTAATGTCTCTAAGAAAAGACTAATTGAGACAGCTGACCCAGTCCTTCCCGCGATCTTCCTCTGTTTCATGTCTAAAGGGAATTCAACGCCGAGATTTATGCAATGTTTGGTTATTCACAAGATGATGATTGTTTAGACAAATTTGTCGATGCTATAAGCTTAAAGATATAACTTCTAAAGGCCACTGTGTTAACTACGCCACAGCCAGGTACCGTAACATGTTGCAAAGTATGACGAGTGATAGGGAAATGGCTGTAGTATGTTCAATAGGGGACAATGATGCAACTTGGGTGGTTTGGTCTTTTCATACAATCATCTGATATTGCTTCCCATTCATGCACTTTTGTTTTTCAGAGCTTTTTTCTGTCAATAAGCTTATTGAAGCATTTTTACATAGATGTTTCTATACTATGAAGGTGACGATATTATTGTCTGATATGACCAGCAAGCCTTATGTATCCCATCTCCTCAATTGGCCATAAGGTCTTCGAACATGTTTAGCTGCATTATTTGTTGTAATCCCAAAGCTGAAGTATTTGTTATCTGGTTTCTGATTTTTTTATCACTCAGTTGTTATCGTGTAATTCAGCACAATTTTCTTAACATTTGCAGGAAAATAATTTTTAACATCTGAATGCAATAAATAAATACCTTACTACTTAATTAAAACATATGTGACCTCATAAAAGGGTTGTCTGATGATATTCTTAAGAAACTTCGTAATTTACGCTTGTTTGAAAAAGAGAAATTATCTAGTAAAACTTATTGGAGGGGAGGGGTGGGGGCTTTTTTGAATAACATCAAAGCATTATTTAATTTATGTAAATAAGCAGAATAACTTTTGAATGTTGTTTTCTTTCTTGGTCGTATTGTTTTGCATTCTGAATACCTAGAAACGTCAAATATATATGAAATGCAGGACCTAAATAAATGTATGCTAAAACTGATTCACTTGAATGTACTTAGAATGAAAAATGCCAGATCAAAGTTCTAACATGCATCACACATTCATAAAAAAGAGATTGTAAAGGCCAAATGTACTGTAAATCTCTTGTGCGGAAAACTATTTAAATACATGAAAAATGTATAGAGTATCCTCTGGAAAATAATGGATATCGTAAAATAAAAGATTAAAGTCCGAGGAGAATACATAATACAAACTACTACTGTCAAGATTCTGAATCAAATTTGGAGAAGAATTTTATTTTTGTCGCTTTCAATCTTCTAATTTAGACATAAGATTAAGTAAAATTAATTAACTGAATAATGGAAAATCAAATAAAACCTTATTACCTATTTAATAAAAAATAGGTAATAAGGTTTAACTGGAAATGAATTTAATTTATTGAAAATAAAAGTTTATATGCATTGCAGGGCAGCTGTATTGGATATACTTGATTGGTACTAAGCGGCACCACGTTGCGACTTGAAGATAGTAGTGATTCATATCGCGGTTTGTACTTTTCAAGATATACCAAGCCATACAGGCCCACGTTTTCACAAATGTACGGATTTTGAGTATGGTCAAACAAAGAAGGATGACCATCATAAAATTGAATCATTTAATTATTCTGACTAATTGTGAACTCCCTAACCCCAGTTCCACTGTCTTAACCTATTTGGAAATTCCTTCCTTCCAAAGTAATAAAATGAATTTGACTTGGCGAAACCCTCCTGCTCACCACTGGTACGGAGCTAAGAGTTCTGTCCTATCTATACAGTGCAGGAGTTACAGGGTTCATCAGACGGACTTGGCGAGCTTTAGCCTGCTTAGTATGACTTTTGTGCAGGGGGTAAAGTCTTCCTTTACCTGTCCATGCTCTCTCCTTGCTTCTCCTGCTCATCTTCTGGACTGCTGGGGCATTTCCCTGCGACAGTTGTATGAACAGCAAGACCTGGTGTGTACCACTATTACGCGGAAAGGTTAAATGGACTCGGTGAAGGCTTTCCTGCCCCAAGAGAATTGAAAACAACAACATTCTGACTAACTACGGTACTCATTAAAAGAAATCATATGATTCTGAAAGCTTCCAGTTTCGTGCCCATTAATCAGGAATTTGTTTATTTTATACATTTTCTGTAAAGGGTAATGATTAAATAATTATGTATTCTTATATACTTATAGATAAGTATATACGATTAAATTGTCAATAAATCTAATTATTTAAAATTAATATATATATATATATATATATGTTTATATATATATGTATATGTATATATATATGTATATATGTATATATATGTATATATGTATATATATGTATATATGTATATATATGTATATGTATATATATGTAAGATATATATAAATATATAAATATATATATATATATATATATATGTATATGTATATATATGTATATATAAATATATATATATATATATATATATATATATGTATATGTATATATATGTATATATAAATATATATATATATATGTATATATATAGTACCTACAAACTATCACACAACGTTGTCAATGTTCAAGATAATTCGCTACGTTGGCAACCCTGATTTCCTAAGTGTCGTAAGCCTGAATTGACAATAATATGCTCCCTTATACATAATGTCGCCAATACTATTGCATTAATACGTAAGTACCGTTTGTATAACTTATATAATGCCTTATACTATGTAAATCTAGGAAAACATGAGAGCCGTTTACTTTATTTAAAACTTTCTGAGTGATCCAAAGAAGAAGATTCGTACTCTTTCACAATTAATGCCTTTATTTTCTCGTAATCCCCTACTTGTCATCACTAACATAAACCAAAATATTAGCAAATTTCTCGCCAATTAACTCCATTAGAATTTAGGATTTTAAATCTCTTGCCACATTTTTGTACTTAAATGCTTTTTCTACTTAATCAACAAAAACGTGTTTAATTTCCTCTTGTCATGGGACGTAGCCTTATTTGAACAGCTTTAAGGTATCCGACTACGTTTGGAACCATGATTTTAAAAAAAAATGCTTAAATGGATAATTTTCATGATATTTAGTGTAACTCTGATTAGAATACATGCATAAAATTGTTTTAAGGCCATTTTGACAAAAAATATTATTTAAATATAATATTTTGCCAAAAAAATTAACTTAGAATAATCTTTTTTCCAAGTGTTCTCCTTTTGTGAAAAATGGTTTTATTATAAATATTTTGCCTGTATATAGCTCAGACCTCTG
This sequence comes from Trichonephila clavipes, assembly GCA_019973935.1. Lineage (NCBI taxonomy): Eukaryota > Metazoa > Arthropoda > Arachnida > Araneae > Nephilidae > Trichonephila > Trichonephila clavipes. Next base: position 719,603 of record BMAU01021123.1, read on the forward strand.
TACAATGGCTCGACTATGATTTTTGAAAAATTCACATTATTTTCAGAGTTACCACCAAGTGAAATAATTATTCGCGTTTTTTTCTTAAAATTGCTCTCCTCTGTTGTCGTAAAATCTGAATAAACCCACTTCTAAGTTAATTTTTTTTAAAATTCTAGTTCAGTCTCCGAACAGAGGTCTGAGCTATATACAGTTAAAATATTATTCTAATAGAAGCATTTTTCACAAAAGGAGAACATGTGGAAAAAAGATTATTCTAAGTTAATTTTTTGCCAAAATATTGTATTTAAATAAGTTTTTTTTTTTGCTAAAATGTCCTTAAAATAATTTTATGCATATATTCTAATCTAAGTGACTCTAAATATCGTGAAAATTATCCATTTATGCGCTTTTGAAAATCACGGTTCAAAACGTAGTCGGATACCTTAAGGAGTTTGCCTAATGAAGGATTACTTTGAACAGCATAAGAAGTAGAACTTACACATTTCTTTTTTTTTCCGAACCTAACCTATGGAACTCGTCTTCATTTTTTCGTTGCACAACTGTGGTCGCAGGGAAATTCAAGACAAGTTCCTCATCTTTTATAAATTCTGAAAATTTCAGAAGTATTTCGTTTAGTTCAGCGATTTCAAGCGATTTATGCACTGTTTCACCGATTTCTTCTTATGCAACCAGTAAATCAACTTCTATAATATTTTTGAACACTATAGATCCTAAACAATGTTCAATGTAAAATCAAACTCTTACCTTTACTAGATAATCCGTTAAGACTTCCGGTTCGCAAAGGAGAGCGGTAGCTTGATAACAAACTGAAATATTCTTATGACTACCACACATACACTGAATGCCTCATCCATTTTCCGACGTAAGAATAATCTTTATTATTATTATTATTAAAATTTTTTTGATTGCTCTCCTCTTCTCCTGTTAACTCACTGAAGTTGAATGGAAGTGGGGGGCTTGATAATATTAAAAGAAACAATTACAATATTTAAAGAAAGAAAATAAAACTTCGTAAAAAGCAAACATGGAACTTTTACTTAAAAAAATGCGCACTTAAAAATTCATCAATTCAAAACTAAGACCAAGTTACTGATACGAGCATGATTTCCGAGTAAAACCGTAAAAAACAAATAACATAACTCACACGAACCTGACACTTCATTTAAGTTCATGCTTCAGCAAAACGCGCCTAAAGAAGTTATCACTTCAAAAAAATATCGGTATTGATGCAATGAGAGATAAATTATTTAAATCTTCAATGTCAAGGGGAATAAAACAGATTAGAGAGATAGTTTGTAGAGAAAGAAATATATATTTTTCTTCTTCCGAAACTTCACACATAATATGTAAAAAACCATTCAAAAATAAATATTACAGATTAATTTCTCCATTTTTATATGGTGAATAATTCTAATCATTTTCCTCCTGAAACAAAATTATTCAAATGAACTTTATATCATCTCTATGGGAACGTGTATGCTGTTTTAATTTCAGTACATGGCCTGTGTATTTTCTAGAGATAATATGTTAATATTCTTCAAAAGAAGTTGTAGTGGGGTACACACGCATATTTTCTTTAATTAATCTCTGAGGGAGCTATCTCTCTCTTATTACGATACTTAATATTAAAGTTTCACCTTGTGTGTAGGAATTATGACATATGGAAATGAGTGTCTCAATAATATCAGTAGAGGTATAGTGAAAGAGAAGAAGGAACGTGGAATGAAAGTGAGGAGGAACAAACGGAAGGTAGAAGAAAGGCTAAATGAGGAATTGACGTCTTCCTTATAGAAGTACTAGCTGGTATACCCGTTCTTCGCACGGGCGAACTGAAAAATTAAACAACACAGATTGAAGGATAAGGAAGTTTTTAATGAGTTAATTTTACGTGAATTTCAAATTAAACAAAAAAAAAAGCTTTTTGCATATCTCAGCTGAAAAAAAAGACAGAAAAAAACCACCTTTGTTAAATTTTAAGTATGTAGATCTAATAGCTGGTAAAAAGGATTTTTTTTTTATTTATAACTCCCCGTAAAACTCTTGAGGGTCGAATTTTGAAAATACCTCGCTAAGCAGATCTCTGCTTAGCAAAAGTAACACATTGTTAAAAGTTTTGTGTAATGAACGCTTAAAATAGTGTAAATAATTTATATCTGAAAGTATAATACATTGATATTACTTTCTGTTGTATTTATTTAATGTTAAAATTGTAATTATCGCAAGCAACGCCACTTCTTAAATTATAATGGCGATTCAATAAAAAACATAGCGAAATGTTAACGATAGGGTCAAGTTGGCAAATGCCTAGCTACTTTCATAGCTCAAGCTTTATTAGAGATTTGTAAGACCCACCGTGTAGAGAAGCGATGCACGTTAATACTTTATCCAACCGCATTATGATTTACTGCAGTTTTTCTCATACAATTTTTTTTATCACTACATTTAAAATTAAGGGATATACATAAACAAAATACTCCACTTTGGAAAATTTAATCCGTTAGAGCTAATAAATTAATTAAAGATAGTCCACTGTAAAATTAATGATATACGCCGTTCACTTAAAATAAGTAGTCAAATAATTTTCTAAGAACTTCATTAACATACAAAAACATAAGACACTTAAATTTTAACATCAACTATTTTTTGGGACAAAAATAATAATCTTTACAATCCGCTGAAAACGCCGTCATCTGAAAACCCAATATCTGCTACAAAACTATTCGCCTTCCCCGCTAAAATACTCATCATAGAACCCATGCTGCCATATATCTTGGAAAAGTGGAATTCAAAGAATATTCCTGCTAAGTATTGGTAGAATATACCTTCTAAGATGGTGTGGTGTGGTAGTTAGGAGAAGGGGGTGCCAGTTCAGGTGTCGTCCACGTCACTTGACCGTGGTTCAAAATTACGTGATCCGTTGCCAAAAGCCCTCGTGTAGCTGAACAGTGCGACGTTAATAATCACTTAATCACACACTCCAAAAAATACAGTACAGTAGTTATAATTATTTTTATGCTTAAAAGCTCAATCTCTGCCTATTCAATTAAAATTATAACGTTATAATTAACTACAAACAAAATTTGAAAATTGTCCAAATGATGTAGTGTGAAAGAGAAAGTTTATTTACTTTAAGTACCAGAACTGATAAAAGCATTTATTTTGAAGAAAGGTCAATTTCTTACTACCAAATGTCGAGTGTAAGTTACACTAAGATCCTCAATTTCGGCCGCTCTTGCGGCCACTCCAAAAAAGCGGACGGACGAAGGAAGGAAAGGAACCGGTTCGCCGGTCTCTCCCTTCCCTAGCCGCCTAGAGCATATGATTCTATGCCGCCGGCTCTACCCCTTTCCGGAGGGCGAGTCGGCAGGTGCCTGAGATATTTTTCACACAAACACAGCCAAACGCAAACAACTGCTTCTAGCAATCCCCTTCCTTATACACCTCATTATTTTTTATACTGGTAATTATTATTATTTTCATTTTGTAAATTACTTTTAAAAACAAAAATGGGCATTAATCAAGTTAAAGTCAACCATCTATTTTGCCTGATAGGAGATAAAGATCTCGGCATGAGATCAGACGCTCCAGTCTCACGGATTCAACACCTTACTACCAAATGTGCATTATAAAATCATAATAAAAATATTAAAATTAAGAGAGATTTATATCAACCTCTCCCTTCAAAACTTAGTTTTATTCTGAAACAAAAAATAGGCTTATGCTGATCACAGGAATTAATTAGATGTGAGCACCTTGCGTAGCCAAAACAAAAAGGGTTTTTCACAAACAAAAGATAGATATATGCTGTGGTGGGTTTTTTGCAGCGAACGCCAGAATTACTTGCATATGGAAGAAAATTTTCCTACTTTCTCAAAAAATATTGTTTTATTTTGAACACTTCATACAATATCTTTATAAATTATAGCCTATGTCTTATTCTGATGTATAAGCTATATTACTGTAAAGTTTTATTAAAAATCCATTCAGTTGTGTTTGCGTGAAAGACCCCCAAACATCCTCACAAACTTTCGCATTTATAATATATATTAGATTATTTAAGAGATTTAGAGCAGTATCTCCCCTTGTAAGGAGACTACTCTTATAAGATTAAAAATAAATATATACACCTGCATATCTCGTAATTATATATATATATATATATATATACACTGTTGGACAATTGCTAAGGACGGATAACACTATCATCCATAGCAACCACAAAATGAAAGGAAGAAGAATGCGGAAAATTAGAATAAGTGCGGGATATTAGTAAGAAGAAGTATGAGTATGCAAATTTTTTTTCCACGTCTGTTCATCACGTGATAGCGTTCATAAGAGCTTTAAAGGTTTTGACGCGTGTGGACAGATGTTGTTTCAAGTCAAAGTTTTACAGGAAAAATTTATTAGACGAACTTAAAATTTTTGGAATGTCTTCCCGACATCACATAGATGATTTTATGCTTTGCCGAATTATTGCAAAGATCGAAGAAGGGTTAAAAATAACAGATGTTGCCAGGGAGTTCGACATCGCTCACAGCGTTGTTTCACGACTGTGGAAGTCATTTAAAACTACTGGAATGTGTAGTAGACGGCACGGGGGAGGTCGTGTTAGAAGTACGACGCCTGCAGAAGACAGATATATCGTCCTATCAGGTAAAAGGAACAGTCGCACCACAGCTCAGCAGGTGGCAAATCAGTTTCTTGCTGCCTCAGGAAAGCAGATCTCCCAAAAAACTGTTGCCAGACGTTTGAGGGGAGGAGGACTATACGCACGCAGACCTGTTGTGTGTGTCCCATTGACTAGACAGCACCGTACTGCCCATTTGCAATGGTGTCGTGAGCATCACAATTGGACTGAACAGGACTGGGCAAACGTACTATTCTCAGATGAGAGTAGGTTCAGTCTGTCATCGGATTGTAGACGCCAACTGATCTGGCGCGAGAGTGGTACCGCTTATCGTCCAGAAAATATCCAGGAAAAGGACCGCTATCCGACATGCAGTATCATGGTGTGGGCCGGCATCATGATCAATGGCCGCACGCGACTACTTGTGGTTGCGAATGGGACTATGACGAGCCAACGATACATTGATGAAGTTCTACTTCCTCATGTTCATCTTTTCCGTGGTGCTGTCGGTGATAAATTTGTTTTTATGGACGACAACGCAACATGTCATCGAACACTCGCTGTTCAGGATTGTCTAGACAGCGAGGGTATTCAACGTCTGTATGGCCAGCGCGTTCTCTAGATCTAAACCCCATTGAAAATGTGTGGGATGCTTTGGGGAGGCAAGTTGCTGGTCGAAACTATCCTCCGACAAACAAGAACACCCTCATCCGTGCACTCACAGAGGAATGGGATAAATTGCCTCAACAGCTGCTGGATAATGTTGTGCAAAGTATGGTACGACATGCGGAATGTGGCATCACACTCCACGGTGGACATATCCCGTACTGATACCTTTCTTTAAGGTGCCTACTGACTTTTAGATGCATTGTTCCATTACTCCGTACGCAGATCAAATGAACATTTTTTTTCTTTCAGATGTTTCACAGCTTTTGTACTTTCCAGAACAATAAATATTCTTTATTCTAATGTCTGAACAGTGTGGCAACTATATTTTATCCTACTAGGCCTCATGTCTCGCTTAATGTTATGCTACATAGCAATTTGTGATCCGTCCTTAGCAATTGTCCAGCAGTGTATGTATATATATAACATACATATGTATATATATAATAATTACTGAAGATATATATAAATTAAACACACTGCTCAAAACAATGAAAGGATATTGAGGCTGTGGGTGAATCTTGCGACTGGATAATTACTTAGATGATTGATACATAATCGACAGTCGTAGTTCTTACTTGTCAGTGCAGTTGGTGAGAATTCTGTTGTGTCACTTAATTTTTATTTGAATTCAAACTATATAGTCAAATTGACCTCTTTGAAGTGATTTGTTCGAGTGGAATGATATATTATGTTTCCCATTGCGTCAGAAATGAGAGGTGAGATGCTGACTTATTTATGTTTGAAGTTAAATATTTTGTTAGTATTTATATATATATATATATATATATATATATATATATATATATATATATATTTATATATATATATATATTCCCTTTTTTAATGTCTTGCAATTTTATATGTTCTAAATTTAACCTTCTTAATTTTAAGCAATCGGCTTCCAGTGTCTGTTACATTTTGAATGTAGGCAGTCATTTTAATTATCCTGACCTACAGCGGGTATATATATATATATATATATATATATATACTGTGTGCAAAAATTAAGGATGAAGTCGAAAAATTAGCATATCAGCTGAACGAAGAGGCAGAGCGGACAGAAAGACCAATCAGGAGATTAAGTAAGGTGCTGTACGGTAGCACATGCGCAGATATGCAGGTAGACGTAATGGGGGAGTGTCTGAGTAGTATAAAGCATGTTGTCGGTGTAAGATCAGTATTTCTGGCAAAGAGATTGCACGCCGTATAGCAGTTAAAATCACACCGAGTTGCTGCCTCAGCGAGAAATGGCGAATAATCAATCTGTTAGACGACATCTGGATGCTTTTACCCGAGGTCGAATCATTGGGAAGTTGGAGGAAGGCCGCAGTGTGACAAGTGTGACTGCAGAGTTCGGAATTGCTCACAGCATCGTTTCACGACTTTGGAGACAATTTCAAACTACAGGAACAGCTATCCGAGGGTTCAGTAGTGGTCGTCCACGAGGAATTACATCCGAAGATGACCGGTACATTGTCTTACAGGCGGCAGACAGCGGGAGAAATCGCTAGACACACGACACAGGCGACTGGAGGACCGATATCGCGTTTTACCGTGGCCAGAAGACTGCACGGTGGTGGTCTGTTTGCACGACGCCCTGTACGGTGTGTACCTTTAACGCCTGCCCATCGGAGAAGGCGTTCTCTGTGGTGCCGGGAACACCGGAATTGGAGAGACAATGAATGGGGACGAGTGCTCTTTACAGATGAGAGCAGATTCAGTTTGAGTAGCGATTCTCATCGCATACTCATCTGGAGAGAGCGGGGAAGCTGCAATCATCCCTCGAACATCATTGAAAGGGACAGGTATGGAGGTCGCGGTGTTCTCGTTTGGGGAGGCATCATGCTTGGTAGTCGTACAGACCATCACATCTTCAACGCAGGTTCAGTCAACGGGACCCGTTAATGTAACGAGATTCTTCTTCCATATGTGCGTCTTTTTAGAGGCGCTATGGGTCTGCAGTTCCTTTCCATGGACGACAATGCACCATGTCATCGCACAGTAGCTGCCGAACAGCTCTTAGAGAGTGAGGATATTGAACGTATGGATTGGCCGGCATGATCTCCGGATCTCAATCCCATCAAGCATGTATGTGATTTTCTAAGCAGACGCTTGGCAGCTCGTACCTTACCACCAGTAACGATTCGGGAGCTTCGATTGGCGCTTCAAGACGAATGGGCAGCGATGCCTCAACAACTCATTGACACCCTCATTCTCAGCATGGGCAGACGCTGTGAAACCTGCCTAGCAGTCAGGGGAGATCATATCCCCTACTAAAGACCGGATGTTTCTTGCTGGACACTTATCACAGGGATGTTTCGGCCTTCAGTCGCATTGCGCTCCATGCTACTTTTTCAATCAAGCTTCTTTTTATCCCTCTGATTTCTCTTTTAGTAAGTGTTGCTTACATATTACACATGCCCTTACGTATTGGGGATCTTACGGTATTAAATGTGATTTGGAAAGCTTTTGTACAATGTTATATTGAAAAAACCGTCTCGTCCTTAATTTTTGCACACCAGTGTATATATATATTTATATAATTATTGAATATATATAAATTAAACACACTGCTCAAAACAATGAAAGGATATTGAGGTTGTGGGTGACTCTTGCGGCTACAGAATTTTTTAGATGATTGATACATAATCGTCCGCCGTAGTTGGCTGTATGAGAAAACACTGGCACATGTTTGGCAGAAAAATATGCATTTTGTTCAGCCTTTGGGTACAAAAAAAAGATATTTGTTCCATCGAGAAAAAAACTAACAAAAAAGGTGTTTCCTTCAAGGAAAATCAATTTTAGTAAGAAATAAGGTTTCACTGAGCGGTGGTCTGCAAACTTCTTTATGATAAGAAATATCTTTAAATGATACAAAAATAATATGTATCATAAAATTGTAAATCTAAATTATTGAGATTTATTCTCTAATTCAGCATGCATTATAAAGGTAATCGAATTTTTTCAAAAATGTCCAAATGTGTGGAGAGCTGAATCATATTGGTAGAATGGTTTGGCATGCCACAGCTAAAAGGCTGTTGACCCTTGCGCTAGAACATAGTTAATGCAAATTAGAGCTAAAGTAATGTTTAAATAACATATAATTTAATTCAAAATAGCAATTTAACTTTGAATATACACCAAAGAGATTAGTTGTGTAAGTGTGAATGGTGTTTTTTTTCATTAAAAATTGTACCAAGCAGCAATTGTTAATAAAAACACTAAATACAATTAGATCTGAAAGCCTTTTCCGAATTTTTCATTTTGTGCTGATGTATTACTGTACTACTGATTATACGACAGTAAGGACAGAATGTTTTTTGATGTAGAAATTTCCAGTCAGAAAAAATGACGATTGTACATAGCGTTTTAATGCTTAAAATTATAAAACAAGAACTTTTTAATTTAAAACTATGTTTGATATAGACTCATAAGATGCTAATGAAGTATATATTTGTAGAAAATAATCCTAATTGACGGATTTAAGAAAGATACAGTGCAATTATACCACAAAATCAAATTTATTTTTCTTGGTGACATTTTTTGATGAAAGAGTGAAACAAATAAATAATTATAAAAAAGATGCAATTATATCTATTAAGAACGTAGCAAATAACCTATAATTAAATAACTGTCCTTCATTCTTTTATAATTAATAAGATAACGTGAAGAAAAACTTTAGAATTTTCACATGCCTTAAAAATTTATTTGAGTAAAACGAGTTTTAGAAATGGCAGAGAGTTTGTATTGAGTCTGAAATAATGAAACGTTCTGTAATGAACTTTTTTGGAAGTTTTTTTTATTATTACGTTAAGGCAAATTCTTTGTTTTTTATTTTTGTCGAGAGGTGTTTAATGGGTGAACAACTTTTTGGTAAAAGAATATATCACTAAAACAAAAACAAACAAAAACTCTTCGATACATAGTCTTACAACGAATTGCTTTTGAACTCACAATTTTTTTTGTTTCTTAATACGCATTGTTGCGTATTTAAATGGCTTTTTCATATAGAAAAGGATTCACTCTTTAAACGAGAAGGTTCTAGCAAAGTAAATGAAAATTGTATTCTGTAACTCTGTAATAAATAAAAATTTCCTTTTTTTATTAAATCGATTTATTTAGGTTTTTTATTAAACACACAAAAAAAGTACAAATTCAATTTTCAATTAAACACAGAAATACACAAGTACATAATTACTGTTTAATTCCACCTTTGAACTTTGCTCTACTGTAATGGCCTTTTCATAGGTTGTAAAGCATATTCTAGTCGTATATTTCAAATAATCGCTGGCAGCTTTCTACATCTGTCTCAGGACATTTATCTTTGTCTCTAAGTTTGGTACCTTTGTGGCATTTAATGATTATATACTTATAATAAAATATGTTGCCAAAGTAACCATACCTATTCAGTATTATTTACAGGGGTATATACTGTCTTTAAGCGCAAACCTTTTTTCCGGACTCAATATATATTGGGCTGAGAAGACAATAAAGTCAGAACTCTCCGTAACCGGATAGTAAATAATTGTTACGAAACGTTACTTCTATTTTTGTCCCTTGAAAAAATATTCTCTATTATACAAATTTCTTTTCCGTGATGCCTAACAAAATTTTGAAACAAGATTTTTTTTTCTGTTTTGATGTTAAAGAAATAAATCATCTTTAAATTTCTTATGTTTCTCAAGAATAAAAAGGAGTATTATTAGGAAGGGTTTTTTTTCATTAACTCTTGTAAAATTCATTTTTAATTCTAATATCATACCTAATACCATCAAAAACCTAATCAAAATGCCCCAATCCCTTAATGATAGAAACGCAGCTGAAAATAAAAACTCAACTAATCGTATTTTCACTGGGAATTTATATAGAATAAATACTTTTTATAAGAAAAAAGTGCTTCTTTCATAAGGAAGAATTACACTTACAGTAATATTTGGTTATAACGTGTACTTTTAACACAAAAAACAGGATCAAAATCTACGGATGCGCCGTATACACCGGGTATCCGGGTATAAAAATGAAAGCTTTCAAAAAATAAAGGTGAACATAGACAAAAGATAAGATTTCTACATATAGTGAAACACTGTTTTTTTCTTGAGAACTTAAAGAGTTGTAGTTCTAGAAATATACTATTTTCTTTTAAAGCTTGAACTAATACCTCTAATAAATGAAGTCAAAACATTAGAGCATTGCGCAAATAATTTTCAGATTTCTTCGTAAAAAATGGGTTACACGTTATCCTGAGAATAATGTGTAACAACTAAAACTTTCAGCGTTAAAGTATAGGTGCACATTATATGGAGGTGCACGTTATACGCAGGATTTTACGATTTTTTTAATTATTTACAGATATTACATAATTAGGATAGTAAAAAGAAAAGAGGGTAATGACTGAATGTAAGAAGTCACAAAGCCTCTAATTATAAATATAATATACCTTTGTTCAGGAAGGTTAGCTCAAAAGAACAAATTTCCCAGTATTAGTAAAAATAGATGCCGCATAAATAATGGTTTTTACAGGTTATAAGTACACAGTAATGGGATTTAAAAAAACTCATATCATAAAACTAATGTAATAAAAAGAGAATTTTGCATCGTGTCTCTATTTATTTTTAACATGTAAAAAAGTGCTTAGTTTAAATAACTTGCTCAAAAATCCAACTGTTTTTTTTTAAAAAAAAATTATTGTTTTGGTACATAAAAGTATTGGTAACCAAATCATATATTATTAATCTTTTTTGATTTAAATTAATCAAAAGGAAGTTAATAAAATTGCTTGAATTTATTAAAAGAATAAATCAGATGTATCATTTTAAAATATATTGTAGGATTCATGATAAAGGGGAGAGAGCACCTTCGATTGGCCCAAAGGCTTGAGACAGCTAAAGGGAAAAGACTGACTTAACTCCAGGTGCCTGTTTGTTTATAGCTAAACATAATGTTATGGCTTTTACGTCTAGGGTGAGCCTACCAGGAGAAAATTATCCCGACATACTTCACCCATACCACCCAGCTATACCCATCCGCCACATCAAGACAACAGAAAGGACTTCAAAAGGACCTGAACAACCTAGGGAATACCAGACTGCTTTCTTGAACTTTGTGAGCGATCATATAAAAAGCTCTCACGTTTCGTCAGAGTCAGAAGATATTTCTGGATAGTCTCTGGTGTTATTCGGAGCTGTTCTTTCCTGACCACATCTTGACTTGTTTGAATTTTTTAAATAACCAGGTCCTTCTAGACCCTCTTCTGTTCTTAGATTTTCTAGATTTTTGTGGATTCATGGAGGTTGTCTAGCATTGCTAGACAATCTGGGATTAGAAGCAACACCAAATATTGTTATTAAGATGGCGATATTTAATTTTAGAAATGAATTCAGGATTTCTTTTAACATCACGTAAAGAACCTAGAGCATCGACCTTTAGTAGGTTAACTCCATATTCAGAATTGTCGATTCGAAAAATTGGACGAGAAGTAACTGGAACAGGTATATATTATGGTACAGAAAGTAAAGCAACGCGTTTAAGGTATCCGACTACGTTCGGAACCGTGATTTTAAAAAAGTGCATAAATGGAAAATTTTCATGATATTTAGTTTCACTCAGATTAGAATACATGCATAAAATTGTTTTAAGGACATTTTGACAAAAAAAAATTATTTAAATAAAATATTTTGCCAAAAAAAATTAACTTAGAATAACCTTTTTTTTTAAATGTTCTCATTTTGTGAAAAATGGTTCTATTATAATAATATTTTGCCTGTGTATATCTGAGAACTCTCTACAGAGGCTCAACTATAATTTTTGAAACATTAACATTATTTTAGGAGTTACAACCAATTGAAATAATTATCGGCGTTTTTTCTTAAAATGGTTCCCCTCTGTTGTCGTAAAATTTGAATAAACTCACTTCTAAGATATATATTTCAAAAATTCTAGGTGAGCCTCTGAACAGAGGTCTGAGCTATAAACAGACAAAATATTATTCTAATAAAAGCATTTTCACAAAAGGAGAACATTTGGAAAAAAGATTATTCTAAGTTAATTTTTTGCCAAAATATTGTATTTAAATAACTGTTTTTGTCAAAATGTTCTTAAAACAATTTTATGCATATTTTCTAATCTAAGTGACGCTAAATATCATGAAAATTATCCATTTATGCGCTTTTGAAAATCACGGTTCCGAACGTAGTCGAATACCTTAAGGTTGTTTAAAGAAATATAACGGTATAGTAGAGAACACACAATTAATTTTGATAAGAATTTGTTTGATATTAGTAGGGTAGATATAAAATCCGAGAAACTAATATTAAATCTCAGATTAATAATAACAGATTAATAACCATTGATATTAATCTGAAGGTCAGCTGGTGTAGTTGAAGTAAGAATCCCTAGCTGTTATTAACAGACAATTAGATAACTCTCATTAAATAATATTTACATGAATAAATACGGCAAATAGAGAAGCATTTGTTTGCTAGAAAAGATACAAAAGTTTTTCGAGTTTGATTCATAAGCACGAATTGTTGTTCTGTATTCGAAACTGAAGTCACTCTTGAACAATTCCTCGGTTTTAATTTTCTTCTCGGATGGATAATTTTGTAGGTAACTATATATATATATATATATATATATATATACATATATATATATATATATATATATATATATATATATATTAAATATATATATATATATATATATATATTACATATATATATATATATATATATATATATATATATATATATATATATATATATATATATATATATATATATATATGTAAATAATTTTTCAAAATTATTCTCTTATTTATTAAGGTATTGGAAACATTTTTCGCTTAAAAGACTAAATAACACTCGTCATTCACCTCCTGGTTTAGCTCTAAGTAGAAAGCAACATTCGTTAGATAAGAGATACATTTTCCTTTTCGAAATTTTCTGAAGAGGGCAAATATCCAACATGGGCTGCTTACGCGTAGGCGTTGTGAGTGCAGCAAAAAAGGGCTGTATTGATAATGAAACGACGAGTTACCAGCCACAGGTGTGTCAGAGACGTAGCACACACACACACATTTTTTTCCAAAGGAGAGTGGATACTGTTACGCATTGTTCATCAGGACCAGTTAGGTACAACGTCTGATACGAACAGCAACTATAACAATAGAGACCCAGTATCTATATGTAAATACGGAGTGCATCTAACAATGCTACGCATGATCTTGCGCCGCTTGCATCCGACTCGTGTCTCTTCGATGACTTTACTCATCGCCATTAGCTCCTGTAATGGGTCAACAAGCAATGGCATCTGACAGTAAGAGATAGTGAGAAAGCCTCTCTTAATCCAACGAATTAAGTTTTTTGGTCAAACACATTCACTGTAATTTAGCTAATTTTCAACGGTAACTCTGGCACATGGATAAATAATTTGCTGGCTAAAAGACGATGATTACAGTTTTAAGATGTAGGCGATGTTTTCATGGGGCACATTCGGGTCTATCATCCTCATAAAATAAAATATAATGTCCATGAGCTGTATTAACATCATTGTACTCTTTGTGGACCCTCCATGTCTCAGTGTTCCAGGTGAATATGATTTTTTTCCTACAAGATAATACTCCATGGCATATAAGCTGAACGACCATGTGACATTCTGTGGTGAATTTCCAATCATTTCTTAAACTTCGAATTCAACTGACACGGATGCAATCGAATATTTGAGATTCCGCAGGGAAAACTGAATTATTACTGCTTCATTACTATATCGTAGATTGGCAAGAATTTTAGCACTAGTTCATGAATTGCCAGTACAAGATATTTCAGACTACATAAACGATCATTGTTAAGTCTTTACAAATGTTAGTAGTTTAGAGGGCAAAAATTGCTCTCTCTCTCTATTGCATGTGTGTGTTTAACAAATATGTTCTCTATTACATCCAAACTTATATATTGGAGCTTGTACTTTGATGTGTATTTTCAAATGTATTCTGATACTTTCTAGACATGCATACTTTACATATTTTGATTTTTATACAATTAAGGGTTCTAAAAAATATGTTCCAAATTAAAACTCAAACAAGAGAACTGAATAAAACTTAAACAGAAAACGAATTATGGAACTCCAAATATGTAGTTTTTAAATATTCTTTTCTAATGTAAGTATTTACTATATATTTTGGTTTATTTAAGAAAATTAGTGTTTATATGTAAGCTAAAATTTGAGAGATAACTTCGTCATTTTTTAAAGAAAATATTGCTACGAACTACCTATAGCAGTGTTTCTCAAACTTTCAATGTTTGTGACCCAATTTTCAATCATAATTTTCTCCACTCTCCTCCCCCCCATACAGTAACAATGCATTGAATTCAATAATAATATACATTGACGTAAGGCCACAACACGACTTTAATTATAAACTGTACAAATAATCACGATGAGCATTAAATTTTGTATGTAATTTTATGACATATCCATACGGCAACTGGTAATTATTAAACTTGTTCTAAGCTTAGTATTTTTATATCAACTATTGTGATTTACATTGTGCAGTACTGATATATTTATAAGTATATTATATCAGTGTAAAACTGTATTTAATTTTTTATTGTGACTCAATGTATTTTGTTTTGGGCTTCCTTTCAGTAAATTAATAATTTTTTTTTTAAAAATAATTTTTTGTTTTCGACTTTTCGATATACTCGCTCCCCCTTCTAGGGTTACCACGCCTTACAGGCTGAGAAAAGCTGACCTACACAGTTAAAAAGTTATTAAAAATTATTGTTAGTTAAAAGACACATGATTTAAAAATAAGTAATAAACGTATACTCATGGCCAAATTTAAGGTCAGAAAAACAAAATCTAGGATAAGTAATGAACTATTTACTGTGTAACCACGAAATTTAGCACAGAGACGTATTGCAGTATAATGAAGAATATATCAACATAATCATATAGAAAATATTTTAATTTTGAATTAAGGTACACGATACATCAAAAAGTGGGAAATCAGGAATCAGATATAAAGTATTTTACTCATTAAAAGTTTGTCTAATTTGAAGTATGACCACCGGACACTGGTATACAGGCTACATAACGAGTTACCATACTGTTTATGAGGGTGCCAATTAATTTTTGTGGCGACAAAGCGCGTTCTTCTAAGAGCACGGTTTTTGACTTCTAGGGGGTCATGGGAGGTGGGTTACGCTAAGAAATTGATTTTACTAAACAATGCCAAATATATTCATTATGACTTAAATCCGGTGACCTCGAGGTTCAATCCATATATGGCGAACATCCTCTCCCTAATGAATTTCATGTACAATATGAGTTCTGTTTGGTCGCTCATTTTCGTCTATAAAAATGTAGTCCGGGCTCATAGTACCCAGAAAATCTACATAAAAGTTGCCAGGATCTATTCCATATAGTGATGTGCGTTGACAGTACTCGTATCAAAAACGCACAGACGTGTGCTGCTGCTGAACATTATGCCCCACACACAAGGATTATTTTGCCTCGAAATTTGTCTTTATTTCTTATGTAGAAGGTATGAAACTGAGCTCTGCTTTCTGTCCAGGTGAAGACTAGATGGAAATCACTTTTTTTAGGGGGGGGGATTTTGACTCAACACTGAAATGAATACGCCCCCCATTCTTGCGGTGTCTACGACTGATGTTATCAGTTCCACAAAAAACCTGTCTTTCCTATTGGATTCAGTCAAGGAGACACATAAGACTGGAAGCTTGGCGTAAAAGACAGTATCTGCAAGATGGCTGTAGATCATTTGCCAGGAAATTCCTCTTCCAGACACAGCAGCCGAAACACGAGAAAGCTGAGGAGTCATTGTTCACCTGTGTTGTCATGCACTTAAACCTAAGTAGTAATCCTACGTAGATGTTGATGTTCTGTGGCGGCTTACCATCCTGATGACAGTACTACTTGTTTGGAATTGATCCTTCAGATGGAAGAGTTGTTTTGCCAACGGCTCTCCATCTCAAGGAACAATTTAAACGGTTATGAGAAGTTCTCTTTACTGCTAACAGGATAAATTGCTTGTTTTAATGCAATATTCACAAAAGTGCAGAAAAGAAAATCTCATGCTGAAACGGTTGTAAGATTCTCCTTGATTATCAGCGTGAGCTAGAGGTGTTTGAGTAAAGGAAGAACTATGAGATGTCATGATCTTAATATGACATTAAGATTTTTAAATTAAACTTTAAACAAATTAGATAATAATAATATATGTGAGAGAATCTACAGTGGCTAAACATACAATATATATATATATATATATATATATATAATACCGAAATAACGTAATCCGCACCACTATCAATAACAAACTCGCTTAAACTCAATCACAGATCAGGATATTAAATACTCACTCCTACCTTATTGTCGAACGATCAATCCAATCCTACTTGAAGTTGCGGATTTACTGGAGTGCAATGATATTCACCTTGACCTAAAGGCTCTCTATTACGTATAACTTCTGTTGGTTGTCATCTAACCTTTCCAAAACCTCTTCACGCTTAAATCACGGATGATCATAAAATTCCTCAAATTGCTACCCAGCTTACTCTAACCTCTGATATTTAAAAGCTTCCTAATTTGCATCTTTCCTTCACGCTTCACTTCTTGGGTTTGGTTGAAAAAGAGTTGCCATTAATTCTGTCCCCAAAGAACCCAAAGACATATAATTGAAAAGACGCATGAGCCCGCCACACGGTCAGTAATTCTGCAAATACTAACCTAAATTTTGCTAAACAACATCTTTTCTTAAACTAAAGTTTGATATTGTATTCCCCGTTTTTCAAAATATATAAAATACAAATTCTAAAAGTTCTTTTTCTAGGCAACTTAAAATTACGGCGAATAACATGTTTGTGACCTTAATTTTTGACATGAGTCTGTTGACTGTCAATGAGCTGAACGTAGACATTTATCAAAATAATAGTAAAAGTAAAGTATTATACAGCAGATATAATAATGCTATGGACACACAATTTTATAAAGTCTATATTAAGCCGCGTACCTTAGGTTATGATATTTGTTAGTCCGTTTAGATTGATATTGAGAGCAGAGAATTTAATTCTCTAGAGCAACATAAATATATATTAGTACCTTTTCTTGTAATTCTGAGACATTATCAAGACCTAGAATGACCCTTGAGCAAGCATTTCATTTTACTAATTTATGTGAACTGAGTTAAGACTTTAATATTCACTTTGCTTAAATGTGCTTAAGCCCAAATTGATTCATATAATGAAAAAAATAGTAAAATCTAGACTTTACAGAAATTGTCAGGCATCATCATGTCTATGACCAAATGGTTAATTTATCCGATGAATATAAACATATGTGTGTGTGCTTTTGAATTTTAAGCACTGTTTTGCTATTCAGAAAACAGGATGTACAGCATAACAGGAAATACAGTCGGACCTCAATATAATGAAGTCGCAAAATCACTAAAAAGTTCGTAATACGGAAAATTCGTTATATAGAGGTTCGTCTTTCAATATTTTTTATAAACCACATAACACAAATTTTAAATTCATAAAAAGTATATATTAAAAAAGTAATTATTCACAACCTTTTATAAAATAACGTATGTTTATTTTATGTAACTTGCCTATAAAAAAATAAAGAAAAACTATAAGAAATTTTCTTTTGACGCCTTTATCCCTTTCTCGAAGAATCATTTTTTTCTTTCTTTGAGCTACAAGAAACGAAGTTACCAGTACGACTGATCAATATTACAAATGAACGGAGACTAGTTCAAAAACACGAGACTCCACTGAGAGTGAAAGGGGATATGGATAATGTTTCCATGAACTGGACAATGGGGGTTAAGGGCTGCTCTTCTTGGATGAATTGCTCAGAATTATATTGCTCTCAGCGAGTTAGGCACCTAATAAAACAAGTTCGAAATTTATGACAACCATAAAATGTGCTAAAAGAGAGAATAGCTCGAAATGTCAAGAAATACTTCAAAAATAGGGGGAGAAAAATTGAATCACAAGAGAAAAAGTTCCTTACATAGAAAGAAAACTACGCCATTGGGAGGTTATTTTACGAAGAAAATCGTGAATATTCTTCGTTCTAGGAAAAGATTGGCTGTATAGAAAAGAGGAATATAGAGGTTCGTAATATGGTGGCTCGACTGTATTTAAAAATGTACGTAAAAAAAAAGAAAATGTGCAGGTTTTATTACAAAGTTTTATGACATGGAAAAACAGGCTACATATAAAAATATAATCAATTTGATCCAATTTTTCATACATTGTTTTAATAACCTCCAAAAATCGCGATTATTCTCAGATAAAATCAAAATTAATGCAACAGGCCGTTTGATGTATTTATTTGATAAATCATGTTCATTATTTACTGGATATGCAATTACTAATAAGAGTGAAAAATACTAACGCATTTTAACACACACAGTGTCTTCGGGATATTCTAGATTATCAGATAAAATGCTTCTAAAATATTCTAAGTGAAACAGATAGAGCTTCCGGCCAAACAAAAGTTTTAAAATACTTAGAATTTAATTATTCTAATAATGACGAATCATAATACACTCTGTCGCAAAAAAATATATGCACCCAGAAGAAATTGAGCTACATTCACGAAATTTGGTATGCATGTAGTGTATATGAAAATAAACAAATGATTAAAAATTCAGAACAAAATATCATTTTATTAAGCGGTTACAGCTTGCAAAAAGGTTAAAAATCAGTAAGTAGTAAAGCTACCTCTGGCAGCTATACAAGCCGAAATTCGGCGTGGCATCGATTCAATTAGATCACTTATGACCCCCTGTGGAAGATCCTGCCATAGTCTTTGCATCTGCGCAGTTTATTCTCCTGTATCTCGGGACGGTTGCAGTTGCCTTCCCAGCGCGTCCCAGACATGCTCTATTGGCGAAAGATCTGGTGACCTGGCAGGCCATGGTAGGACGTCATATCCTTGAAGACATTGTTGGGAGAGTCGCGCAGTATGTGGACGAGCATTATCCTGTTGATAAATGGCACCTGGGCGACTTGATAGCATGGGTAGCACAATCGGCGTTAAAATATCGTCCACGTATCTGCGAGCTGTCAAAGTGCCTTGAAGGACCACTAAAGATGATCGTGTGTCCCAAGAAATTGCTCCCCCCACACTGTCACACCTTGTGAAATTGCTGTATGCCGCTCGACAATAAATGCCGGATCGGACCGCTGGCCGGTGCGCCTCCAGACACGTGTGCGGTGGTCATCAGCACTGAGACTGAATCGGGATTCATCACTGAAGATGACACGTCTCCAGTCTGTCACACTCCAAGTTGCCCGAGGTCGGCAAAAATCCAGTCGACACTGCCTATGATGTGGGGTCAGTGGTAAGCGTCTTAGCGGACGTCGGCTCCTCAAGCCAACTTCGGTCAGTCGTCTCCTTATGGTTTCTCTTGATGGCACTGGATGTCTGGAAGGAGGTAAGTGGCGTTGAATCGATGCTAGCGACGTTGTTGGTGCCGAAGTGGCCACTCTTCTGATTGCACGATCCTCGCGATCATTTGTGTTCCTGGGACGTCCTGACCCTCCGCGACGGTACACTCTACCTTCTGTGATCCACTGTTGCCAACACCGAGCAACTACCATATCGCTTCGACCGAAGTGGCGGCCGATACGTCTATTCGACCAACCTGCTTCTCTGAGGCCTATTATACGGCCCCTATCAAAGTCCGTCAGCTGCTCGTACTGCCGCCGGTTACGTCTTAGAGGCATCCTAAGTCTCAATATCGTCTATCAAAGTCATCAGATTCGTTTGGATAGCCGTACGGCGCTCGTACTCATGCTTTTAAACTCTCCCAGTTGCGCAACTAATATGCGCATAGCATACTTAGCCTTGTCTCATTGGCTTCGAAATTTTAATCATTTGCATATCTCTTACCAGACTACATTCTTGCCGAGTTTCGTGATTGTAGCTTGATTTCTTCTGGGTGCATATATTTTTTGCGACAGAGTGTATATATGCATGTGTTTTAATTAAGAAAAATATGTTGTGACTTATTTAATAAGTAGTAAATCGATATACGCATTTAATTAATGAATCCATGGAAAATTATTGAACATATTATACATAAAGTATTTCAAACAGGGTTTATTTCAAATACTTTTAACTTATTATAACTTCCCTTTAAGCAAATTAATAATGTTTACTTCGGAAACGTGATTAATGTATCTGACTACGTTCGGAACCGTGATTTTAAAAAAGTGCATAAATCAGTGTTTCTCAAAGTGTGGGGCGCGCCCCCTGGGGGTGCGATGACCCTACAAGGGGGGCGCGAGTGTATCGAAAATTTAAAGATTTTTTTAAAAAAAATAACCGGAAAGAGAAGTAAAACAAAATGCTTTCTTCCATAATAAAAAAAAATACACACAACAACACTGACATAATTTATGTTTATTACCTGGCTTTTTTTCCGTCATCAAATAGCTATCTTTGATCCCAAAACCAAATTAAAGAAAAAAAAAACATTTTGTTTTATTTGCTGTATTTCCTCAATGAGAGATTTTTTTATTACGTTTTAACATAAAATATTACTCGTTAAAAGAAAAAACGAAACCCAGACCCTGAGAAAAATTCTAAGAAGATAAACAATTCACCACTGTAATTATTATTGAAATACTGTACATTAGTTGTAGAAAAAGAAAAGGAAGTCATGATTCACTTTTCAGCCAGGCTGCATAGTACGTTTGCTAATCATTTGATTGACCTTCAATCTTATGGTATGGTTATTATCAATATTAGTTCCCTCCCATCTTTTATGCGTTTGCTTTTCGCTTAGGGAAATTGTAAATAATTGAGTTTTGCGATATTTGGAAAAGAATTGATTGGTTTAACATTTCTGTAGGATAATTGAAAAGTGTCTGATTTGCGTCCTTTATTATGTGGTCTTGTACTTTTGAATAATTTTAGTTCAGTTTTATTGGATTTTTTCTCAAATCATCAAAGAATTGAATAGTCCTTGAAAGAAGGTAAGTATACTTTCTATAAATTAAAATATTCACTAGAATTCCGATTTGTATCCGGTACAGTAAAAATAATTCTAAACAAATGATTGGGGTGACTGAGTCCCCTCGCACTACCATTAATGTTAGTATCGAGTACGCGCCTGCTCCCGGGTTAAAACATTTTGAAGTCTTCTTGCTTTAAATGTTAAAAAGTAACACAATCATTCTTCATAGGAATTTTATATTCTTTTTCATAATTTAACATTAATTCTAAATGCTAATTGTGTGAGGTTTAAAATTACAGTTCTTTTAAACAGTTATTTACAATTATAGCATTTATCTAAAAAAAAAATCATTTTACATTTTTGTATACAATGTCGTGCACACAGTTTTACTCCCCTTACAGTTCAGCTATTATATCAAGAATAACGTTTTATTTTTTTAAAAAATGAATTCGTGCGAAGAGTCGGTGTTTCAGCCAGTATACGTTTGATGTATCAGTACTGAAGAAGGTATTTTATAAATAATTTCTTATTACTGAATTTGGCCGCGGTAGCCGAGTGGTATAGGTATCGGATCGTGGCTTGCCTTGTCACGAGTTCGAGCCCAGTACCACTAAAGACCCGCCGTGTAGGGCAGCGATGCAAGTTAAATCTGTTGAGAGTTGAAACGTTTTCCCGTTGGTGTGGTGTGGTAGTTAGGAGAGAGGGGTGCCAGCTCAGGTGTCATGCACGTCACTTGACCATGGTTCAAAATTACGTGGTCCGTCGTCAAAAGCCCTCTTGCAGCTGAACAGTGCGATTTTAATATTCAATCAATCAATCTTATTACTAAATTAAGAACAAGTTTAATAATTATTAGACTCTTCCACGGGCTTGTCTTGTAGAGGAAAGTTTTTCAAAGGAAGGTTTAATATCAGAAATTGACACTTAAAGAGTTATTTTTCTATATTTAGCTGAGATCTATATTTTTGTCTTCAAGGCATCCACTGCAGAAAATCCGGTTTGGAAAAGGTAGGATGTTGAAAATGGTAATAGTATACGAAGTGCTTTTTGTTTTCAGTTCAGATAATTCCTCATCCACCTCTACCCCAAATTCAAAGAGCGATTTATTACAAATTGCCTTTTAATTTTTCACTGGATGTAAAATATATGAAGATTTCTTCTTCGGAAGTTGAGAGCCCTTCTGGAGTATCTTGAAATAGATCCTAATCCACTCGTAACTTGCTACCAAGATGTCCTCATCCAGAAAATACTTTTTAAAATTCTTTGCCAACATAGCTAAATGATTTTACATGTTTTAAAAACAACTTTCACATGTTGTTCTACAGATTTGTAAGTTTTAACACATATCGAGCTGGGGCTTTTTTTCCATCATTTACTTTAGTAGTGGTAAATCCAAAATTTAAGTATTTTTGAGAAGATCGCCTTGATTTAATTTTCGGAACCATGCTCGTTCGTCTGTGTACTTGTTGATTATTTATTATGGTCGAATGTTTGCTTACGACTTAAAAATGTATGTATGATATTGTTTTAATCTACTGCCGTAAATACTTAATTACCGTGAATTAGAATTAACGTGGAAATTAAAAAAAATGTACATTCAAGCTAAATTCGGTAGCTATAGGTGTATTGAGTCGACCAAAACTGACTGGAATTGTACGAGGAAAAGCATTTTTACATGTTTTGCGCAGACGTCCGATAGGTTGCCCAGACTCACACAAACGTACCCTATAATGCCAGATGTGATGGATATGATAGAGAGCGACATTGACTAGACTATTTTTCTAATGATATTTGTACTTTGAGAAATGAATGCTGAAGGAAATAAATCTTTAATTAAATACATCATTTTGCGATCTGTTCCAATTTAAAAATTAGAGAAAGAAAAATAACATAATTCTAAGTAATATATATATTTTAAGTAATTTTCTTAAAATATATATATATTAATTAAAGTTACATATAAAAAATTTAATATACTTATAGTATTGATTTGTACGGTTTATAATTAAGATCGTATTGTAACTTTAGCGTCTCTCTCTCAAAGTGCATTTTTATTGCAGTAAATACATTATTGTTGTACAGGGGGGCGAGACAAAAATTATGATTGAAAATTGGGTCGCCAGTATTGAAGGTTTGAGAAACACTGCTTTTAATGTATGAGTGGTGCACAGAGTATTTTATGACTAATTAATTAATACTAAATTAAGAACAAGTTTAATTATTATTAGCTACTTCCATGGGCTTGTCTTACAGAGCAAATTTTTTGAAAGGAGTTTTAAGATAAGAAATTGACACTCTGAGTTCATTTTCTATATTTAGCTGATATCTATATTTTGTCTTTTAAGCAACCACCGCATTTTGTAATATGTTCCAATTTAAAAATCAGAGAAAGGAAAAATAACTTAGTAATTATCCTATTACTTAACTTTTTGCTTAAAAGTAACATATACAAAATTTAATACTTATGTCATGAATTTGTACGGTTTAAAATAAATATTGTTGCTTTATCGTAAAAGTGCATTATTATTGTATTCAGTAAATTATTATGTATAAGGGGGGGGGCGATAAAAATTGTGATTGAAAAGGGGGCGCCAGTATTGAAAGTTTGAGAAGCACTGGCATAAATGGATAATTTTCATGATATTTAGTGTCACTCAGACTTAAATACACGCAAAAGATTATTTTAAGGACATTTTGACTAAAAAATCGTTTAATTATAATATTTCGGCAAAAAAGTAACTTAGAATATTCTTTGTTCCAAATGATCTCCTTTTGTGAAAAATGATACCACTGATACCACTTTTTGATTATCAATGCATTAAAAGACGTGTTTTTGACAATTTTAAGGTACTTAATTCCCTAAAAGAGAAAAAATTCATACCACATGCAATTTTCTCAGTGTTTTTATTACGGTGAGATATGCAAATGATTTGCTTCTCAGCGCATAAATACATTACGGACCCTTGTATCACCACCATCGGCACACTAAAAAGAGGATAGAATTCTTTTTGTAGTATCTAAATTGCTTTCTCCGTGTGTGTAGATATTATACGGGAACAGCTCAATATGCTAAAAAATATGAACCTTATTTTAACTAATTTCTAAGTAAAGAAGATTGTTTTTATATAGGGAACGCGAGTAAACCATCCCAGAAACCTGTGATTGTATCAAGAGTAACCAGGCAACACCCATGTGTACTAAAACAAATAAACCAACTAAAATTAATAAAGGGTGTTTTTTTAGAGGTATAGAACTTTAAATTGCAATAAAACAACGATTTATTATTCGATTGACATGAATTTTTTTTATTCGAAAGATAATCTTGTGGCATTACATCTTAAATATGATTTCTGGCATATGACTGCCACGGCTGGCTCGGATGTAGTCCAATCTGGACGTCCAATTTTCGATGACTTTTTCCAACATTTGTGGCCGTATATCGGCAATAACACGGCGAACGTTGTCTTCCAAATGGTCAAGCGTTTGTGGCTTATCCGCATAGACCAATGATTTTACATAGCCCCACAGAAAATAGTCTAGCGGTGTTAAATCACAAGATCTTGGAGGCCAATTCACAGGTCCAAAACGTGAAATTAGGCGGTCACCAAACATGTCTTTCAATAAATCGATTGTGGCACGAGCTGTGTGACA
This sequence comes from Trichonephila clavipes, assembly GCA_019973935.1. Classification (NCBI taxonomy): domain Eukaryota; kingdom Metazoa; phylum Arthropoda; class Arachnida; order Araneae; family Nephilidae; genus Trichonephila; species Trichonephila clavipes. The sequence continues at coordinate 744,550 of BMAU01021123.1, forward strand.
TGTTGCGTCATCATGTTGGAACCACAGTTCCTGGACATCATGATTGTTCAATTCAGGAATGAAAAAGTTAGTAATCATGGCTCTATACCGATCACCATTGACTGTAACGTTGTGGCCTTCATCGTTTTTGAAGAAGTACGGACCAATGATTCCACCAGCCAATAGAGCGCACCAAACAGTCAGTTTTTCTGGATGTAATGGTGTTTCGACATACACTTGTGGATAACCTTCGCTCCAAATGCGGCAGTTTTGTTTCTTGACGTAGCCATTCAACCATAAGTGCGTTTCATCGCTAAACAAAATTCGCTTATGAAAATCGGGAACAACGGCAATCTCGTTTTGGGCCCATTCAGAGAATCTACGCCTTGCTTGATCATATTTTAAATGTAATGCCACAAGATTATCTTTCGAATAAAAAAAATTCATGTCAATCGAATAATACATCGTTGTTTTATTGCAATTTGAAGTTCTATACCTCTAAAAACACCCTTTAGTTGCTGACAAATGGCTCCAATTGCACAAATCTCGTCACAACACTACACGAGCAGATTGGCATAATGTGCACAAGGCACTAATGGATCGCTCTGTCGCATCAGGAATCATATTACAACAACTATTGTCTATTGCAGTGTTTCTCAAACTGTGGGGCGTGCCTTCTGAGGGGGCGCGAGCATGTCGAAAATATAAGATTAAAAAAAATAATTTACAGGAATTAATAAAAACAAAATACTTTCAGACATAATAAAAATACACTTTTACTCTGATAGAATTTATATATATCATCGGACGAATTAATGTCATCAAAAATAAAAACTACTTCAGTATCTAATGAACTATCTTTGATCCTATAACCAAATAAAAAAAAATTATTTGAATTGCTGTAATCCCATGGTGAGAGATTGCTGTAGGCAGCAGAATAGATTTGCTCAACATCTGTTTGACCTTCTAACTTATTGATACCGTTAGTTATGACTCCTCTGTTATATGTTTGTTTGTCATTTAGGGAAGTTGTAAATAATCTACTTCTGTGTGGGGGGAGTTCCATGTAAATGCGTTTGATATTTGGAAAACCACAGAGAGCCCTTTGAAGGATTACTTGGCCAAGATTTATTTTTAGAGTACTCTCAAACATATAAAGCATAATGAAAAACGTTTTACACAATATTTTAGCAGTAGCATCCATATTATATACTGAACACATTTTTAAATTGGAAGCGGCCGCGCGGTGCTCATATATATCATGAAATTATTAATTCAAGCAAAACTGTTTATTTGTTACAAAAGAAAAATTGAAAAGTCCTTGAAAGTAGGTAAGTATATTTTCTCAGTTAAATTATTCACTGGAATCACGATTTGTATCATGTACAATAAAAACTCAATCCTCCCGCGAGACCATTATAGTTAGTATCGAGTTAATCGACCCCTGCTCCCGGGATTAAACATTTTGTAGTCTTCTTGCTTTAAATATTAAAAAGTAACACAATTATTCTTCATCGGAATTTTATATTATTTTTCATTATTTAATATTAATTCTGATTGCTCATTCTGTGAGTCTTAAAATTACAGTTCACTGAAAACTAATTATAATATGAGCATTTTTTCATTTTAAAATATCATTTTACATTTTCGTCAACATTGTCGCGATTTCGAGTTTATTCTCCTAAAAATTCGGCTATTATATCAGGAATGTTCTAATTTTTTAAAAAATGAACTCGTACGAAGAGTGGGTATACTTCAGACTTTTATCTATCAGTGCAGCATTAGGTATTTTATAACTAATTTATTAATACTAAATTAAGAGCAAGTTTAATAAGTATTAGTGACTTCCATGGGCTTGTCTTGCAGATGAAAGTTTTTTAAAGGAAGGTTTACGATTAGAAATTGGCACACCGAGAGAACTTTTTTTATATTTGGCTGAGATCTATATTTTGTCTTCAAAGCTGCCACCGTATTTTACAATTGTTCCAAATTAAAAATTCGAGAAAGAAAAATAAAATATATATTACTCTTAAAAGTAACATATATAAAATTTAATATACATATCTTATTAATTAATATGGTTCATAATTAAGATCATATTGTAGCTTTAGTGTCAAAGTGCATTATTATTGCATTCAGTACATTATTTTTGTATAAGGGGGAGATAAAAATTATGATTGAAAAGTGGGTCACCAGTATTGAAAGATTGAGAAACACTGGTCTATTGTATAATATCGTTGTCTCCACAAATCATTCCATGTTATTTGAAGCACAAATGAATGTTCACAAGACGTCCTTTTTAGATGGATTTGTATCTGTCTATTGTTCAAATTGTATTTTTAATATACTATGCTTAATTTCTATTCAGTTATTATTATTATGTGAAATTTCTATTTTATATGTATTGTGTGTAAAATATTTAGTGTTACTCTCATGTCAAACAACAAAGTCATCTATTGTATTTATCTTTTGTGCAATGGCAACAAGTTGCTTGCTTCGACTTTTGTAATATAATCTGTGTGAAACGTTCAGTTCTTCTACTGTACCTCGATAAGAGAGGATATCACCGCCAGAAGTTCCTGGCATTTGTATACATTTTTATACGCAAAATTGAAGTTGTTAAATTTTAAAATCAAGAGTCTTCTTTATTAGTTCCGTGTAGTGGACACGTCCTTTACGATGGTTATCTTTATCTCAAAATGACTGGTGCAGAATTCATAATTGTATATTCAACGGAGGATATAGACAACCAAATAGTATAAACTTGCAACTAGAGATAATCCCTTTTATCTATGTAACGCCATAATGGTCAATTTAGAACAGGGGTACTCAACCTTTTTCTGCTGGGCCTCATGCATATGTCAGCTATTTCACGCGGGTCGCATACATACGTTAGTTAGTTCACGGGGGCCGCAAAATGAGGATAAATAAGAGGGGGAGGCAGAAATGTTTTAAGACCAAGATGACATTGGGAATTCAAAGTGTGGAAAATTTATCCAAAATATAAAACTCCTGTTTTAAATTTTTAATTATTATTTGTTCTATTTTTTAAAATTTTTGTCAATAACTCTAAATTAAAATAATTTGAGAAACGCTCCTTCACAATTTTTGCACCAGTAAACAGTTTCATATAATTACCAATAATATAACAAACTGCACAGGGTATCTTGTTACTGCTGTGACATTACAACTGATAAGACCCTTTGTTGCTGTTCGAAGAATATTCAATGAAGCCTATTCACATCACTTGATAGAGATTTCGGAGGAAAAGTGTCGTTGAATAATTCATATGTTCACTGGTATTTTCAAGTACACCACTTTCATGACAAATCAAACAAGTGCTTGTATCTATGTTTATTTTTCACTACAAAGCAGTCAACCTCGAAATCGTTCGAATATTTTTCCCTTGCAAGATATGAAAGATAGTTAAAGATTAGGTTCACTCATAAAATGGTCGCTACTCTACTGTTGTGTGTTAGACCATGACCAAAAAGGCTCAGTGGGCCACATGCGGCCCTCGAGGCACAGGTTGAGTACCACTGAATTAGAAGCTAGAGAAACGCTGCAGGTTTTCGGAACTATTGCCGCAATGATGTATTAGTTTTATATATAAACTCTGTATCATGGTTCGAGGTGGTATTAGATTCCATTCCCGTATCATCTGGTATACATTGTAGATACCATATAATATTATACGTATATATGTATATCTTATGTTCGGTAGCATGTTGTCCTGCCTTACCTTCTGATAACGCCCTAGGTAACATTCCAAAAGGGTAATGCGTAAGCATGCAGAACTCGCACACCAGATTGCATAAATGCTTTGGTCTGCATTTTCTTCCTAGTTTTCAAACTATCCCATTAATAACTGTTTGATGACTGGTTCAGTATACAGCACCTACTGTTACATTAGGTAGCTTTCAAATTGTAGTGAAATAAAATGGGTTGACATATCCCATAGGCAGTGGCGCACACAGAAACATTTCAGGGGGGGTCCGGGGTCGAAAGTTCAATATTCTTGTATCATGCTCCTTTTGATTTTGACGATTTTCGGGAACAAAACACAGTAAAACAAAGTATCTAGTTTTTGAATAAGTTATTAGCATTAATTAATAAAATTAATCATTAATAGCAAGTAATTAATTAAATTTTACGTACTATATACTTAGAATTATAATCAATCGGGAAAAAAATCAAGGGCTTTGGGGGGTCTGGACCCCAGGCCCTCCCCCCCTTGTGTGCGCCACTGCCCATAGGACATCAGTAGCCAGCCTTTCTTTGCTGAGGCGTATAGCAGATATTTTTTTCTACCATGGTGGCAACACTCAATAAAATTTTCATTGTCTTCCTTTACCTCCCGGAAGGACATATTTTAAATCATTTCATTTTATGTTATGTATGTTATCTCTATAATAAATTTAATTTTGTCATCTTACAGTGTGTTTCTTTTTGGTTGCCCATCAGTGTATATTTAATGAGAATAAATAAGATGATATTGTAATCAGAAAAAGAAACTTGATCTTTAGGTGTGCGATATTATTTTTTTGTTATAAATTATGAATAGGAGGTTTTATTTTTTCAATTCGTGTACTATAAATTATAACTTGTTTGTAAAATGTAATTTAATTTAGAACATTGTTTTAGATAAAATTCAGATAAGCATTAAGGTCTAATTAAACTATTCTTTTGAATATTACTTTTGCTTTTTACACCCAATACGAAAATTTTAAAAACTGTGTCTTTGGAATATTATTTTCGGAACATATCATGAAAATAAATGATGTAACTCATATATTTTATACGTCATATGTTTTATGTCATATATATATTTATTTGACTTCGCATAAAACAGCGCACTATTTTGGCACATATGTTTCTCGTGATTTTACTATATAAAATCTACTATCTAAATCTGTATCATCTCAACTCTCCCTCCATTTACATTTCAGATAAAAAGAAATGAATAGAAAAGATACTTTTTAAAAAATATTATCGAGAAACAGCTTGAAATAAAAGTAAAATTCTTCAGATAAAAGTATATGGATATTTTAAAATTTAAGTTTATTGTCTCTGACAGTCATTGTAGATCCTAGACAGATAACTCACGAGACTTGACTTCTAAGTTATAACCAATTGATAAACGAAAGCTTTAAAAACAAATCTAGTGAATTGTTTCTGAAAATATGCTTGTGTATAGCATTTTGAATATACTCTTTAAAAAAAATATTAGTTCGAGAGCATCTGAGGCATAGTTTATGGATATTACAATTTTAAGCAAGTATGTCAGCAAATTATGTTCCATATAAATTCAGGTAACATGAGCTTGGCATTAGATTTAAATCCATTTTTTCCACTTACATATTAAATATGCAATTTTTTCATGAATTTGGAAAGAAGATAATCTGCTTTTTAAATAGTTGTTGGGTGAGTGAATATTAACGCCGCACGAAATTTTGAACCATGGTCAAGTGACGTGGACGACATCTGAGCTGATTTATAATAGATTTATATTAAACACATATTTTTATAAATGAATTTAAATATTTTCTTTAAAATACGACAGAAATTTCCCTCCAATCCGATAGAAACATATATTATGTTTCTTTGAATTTAACGTTAATTGTTAAGCAAATAACAAGATTTGCCTTTTAAGGAAATTTTACTCCTGTTAAAAGCTTTTGTTTACGAATTATTAAGTTGAGTTTAACTTTTTTATTTAAATTCTACTTCTTTTAAACTGCATCAAAACCAGCTAAATACATTTGAAACCTAATTAAATGCTGTCATAAGTATAAATAAATGCGTTAACTGAAGCGTAGATACAATGAAGCAGATTAACAAATAAAATTAATTTTCATTACACACGTATTTAAGTTTTTTTCTCTTGTGTAGTTTGAAACAAATCTAAATATTTTAATTCTGAAATAGAATAAAACAATATTCTATTAAATAACACAGAAGATATATATATATATAAATGTTTCTTTAGCTGTTTATTTTCAATCATTCTCGTTACATTTAACATTTACAGCCCCCCACAGATACGATATATCTTACAATAAATTATAAAGTATAAAATACAAAATACATCCTAATTATATTACTCGTGTAAAATACACTCTGTCGCAAAAAATATATGCACCCAGAAGAAATTGAGCTACATTCACGAAATTTGGTATGCATGTAGTGTATATGAAAATAAACAAATGTTTAAAAATTCAGAACAAAATATCATTTTATTAAGCGGTTACAGCTTGCAAAAGGTTAAAAATCAGTAAGTAGTAAAGCCACCTCTGGCAGCTATACAAGCCGAAATTCGGCGTGGCATCGATTCAATTAAATCACTTATGACCCCCTGTGGAAGATCCTGCCATAGTCTTTGCATCTGCGCAGTTAATTCTCCTGTATCTCGGGACGGCTGCAGTTGCCTTCCCAGCAGCGTCCAGACATGCTCTATTGGCGAAAGATCTGGTGACCTGGCAGGCCATGGTAGGACGTCATATCCTTGAAGACATTGTTGGGAGAGTCGCGCAGTATGTGGACGAGCATTATCCTGTTGATAAATGGCACCTGGGCGACTTGATAGCATGGGTAGCACAATCGGCGTTAAAATATCGTCCACGTATCTGCGAGCTGTCAAAGTGCCTTGAAGGACCACTAAAGATGATCGTGTGTCCCAAGAAATTACTCCCCACACTGTCACACCTTGTGAAATTGCTGTATGCCGCTCGACAATAAATGCCGGATCGGACCGCTGGCCGGTGCGCCTCCAGACACGTGTGCGGTGGTCATCAGCACTGAGACTGAATCGGGATTCATCACTGAAGATGACACGTCTCCAGTCTGTCACACTCCAAGTTGCCCGAGGTCGGCAAAAATCCAGTCGACACTGCCTATGATGTGGGGTCAGTGGTAAGCGTCTTAGCGGACGTCGGCTCCTCAAGCCAACTTCGGTCAGTCGTCTCCTTATGGTTTCTCTTGATGGCACTGGATGTCTGGAAGGAGGTAAGTGGCGTTGAATCGATGCTAGCGACGTTGTTGGTGCCGAAGTGGCCACTCTTCTGATTGCACGATCCTCGCGATCATTTGTGTTCCTGGGACGTCCTGACCCTCCGCGACGGTACACTCTACCTTCTGTGATCCACTGTTGCCAACACCGAGCAACTACCATATCGCTCCGACCGAGGTGGCGGCCGATACGTCTATTCGACCAACCTGCTTCTCTAGGCCTATTATACGGCCCCTATCAAAGTCCGTCAGCTGCTCGTACTGCCGCCGGTTACGTCTTAGAGGCATCCTAAGTCTCAATATCGTCTATCAAAGTCATCAGATTCGTTTGGATAGCCGTACGGCGCTCGTACTCATGCTTTTAAACTCTCCCAGTTGCGCAACTAATATGCGCATAGCACACTTTAGCCTTGTCTCATTGGCTTCGAAATTTTAATCATTTGCATATCTCTTACCAGACTACATTCTTGCCGAGTTTCGTGATTGTAGCTTGATTTCTTCTGGGTGCATATATTTTTTGCGACAGAGTGTATATTATATACTTAATTATATCTCTCAGTGGTATAATTCTTGTAAAATAAACATAAACAAAAATATTAAAACGTGTTAGTAAAAAATTAATTTAAGCACCATTAAACTGATAAAGAAAACAATTCAAAATAAATGCATTAATATTCACAGATAGATACATACTGTTTTCAAATAGTAAGTTTACAAGAACTCTGACGAATGTGCAAATTATCCAAATGAATACAAATTTTTTTGAAGATAATGAAGATGAAAATAGATGGAGAAACCGGTACATGGAGCTGGTTTTCTAGTAATTTAACTAAATCTTAGTTAGAAGATAATTGCGTTGACAGCAACATGGTCCGCTATTGAAATAAGAAGTATGACTAGATTTATGCGTATAATGAAAATCTCCTGCTGAAATTCATCGGCAATTGGTGGAATTGTAGGGGCTACAAGTGTTATATAAGTCACGAAGACACTTGTGGTTTTGATACATGGAATTTGACAAAGAGCATTTTCAGTTGGAAGATATCGGTCGAAACTCCTTAAATTCCTAACCTCACGCCAAGCGATTGATATCCCTTCGGACTTCAAAGAAATACTCGTGAGGTCAGCATTTCAGAACGGATAGCGAGATTCAGCAAGTCATATTGACGGGATTGTACAACTTTGACACTGATTTGTACACTGGTGTGCAACACTTAAGCAACCGGTGGGTTTATTGCCATAACTTCACGAAAAGTCATCTGAGAGACTTAAAATTCAGAAATGAGGGAGAGTATTATGTACGTAAAGGATGACGAAAGCATCGGCGCTGAAAAATGAATACAATTCCCCTGACTCATGATGGTCTATCCAACAGGAAGAACAACAAGCAGACGTTCCTTAATATGGTATATGCCCTACCCTCACTACAATGGTTGCTTCGCACCGTCTCCGCATACTCAGAACCAGCTGGTGCAACATTTCTTGCGGTAGGAGTGCCCATTCTTCAATCAGCATCTGTTTGAGTTGTTGGGGGTTTTCCGGATGATGTAAGCGTGCTGCAATACGTCTCCCCCGGGCGAATAGGCCCTCTTTGTGAAGGCGTCTGGCCACAGTAAACCGCGACACTTGTCGCCCCGTTGCTGTAGGGATTTGCTGAGCAATGACGCTTGCTGACTGCCGTCGGCCTCTTTTCGTCTGCAGGATGATATATCGGTCATCCCCTGCAGTTGTCGTCCTCGGGTGGCCATCACCAACCCTTCTAACAGCTGTACCTGTGGTTTGGAACGCTTTCCAAGCGCGAAACGACACTTTTGTTGATTCCGAACTCTGCAGCTACACTGGTGACGGTAGGCCCCTCCTCCAGCTTTCCGATCATTCTTCCACGTGTGAAGTCGTCCAGGTGATTTCTTCTAGCCATATTTCACGAACTGACTCACTGGCACTTGCAGCGAATATGTTGAATCGTGTCTGCGTCCTTCATTTCATTTTACTGTTGAACAGCACGCGCCGGCATCACGCGTTTTGCGTACGCTCACGTCACTTCTGACTTTTTGTTCCTGATATTTGCTTACGCATGACGCTTCTACTGACTTACGAGTTCACTGTACTGATCTCCAGACCTCAATTTCTGCAATTTCATGGCTATCTCTCTCTGCTCAATTTTTACATTGTTGCTTAAGTTTTGCACACCAGTGTACAATACTGTTTTCGGCTTAGTTTAGGATCCGATAGAACAGATGCATCGATAAGTATGGTGACTATGTAGAAAAGTAATATGTATTTGCGGGTTTTCCTACTTTATGTATATTTTGTTTATATTCTAAATGAACGTTTACTCTGAATGGACTTATTACCTTACTTTTTGAAATCCCTGCTTATATATGAAAATCAGAACCAGTGTGTAATTAAAAAAATTTTGTATAAATTTTTACAAACATTTTATATAAATTGCTCTTAATTTTATTTATAAAGTGCTTATAAAATACCATAAGATGAATAATTTTCAATACAGAACATTTCTATATTTTGGGGAACAACATGATGCTGTCCACATACAAATTTACTAGATTTAAGATCAATATTTAGTTTTTGTTTCATTGAGTATAATCTTTACAATAATTCATTAAATATTAGTATATTTTAAAAACTCAAAATAATTAAAAGATAAATGAATATTAATCAGTTTCAGATGAAAACATTTTTAAGTTTGTTATAGTCATCAAATATGTTTTACGTATTAATTTTTATTTCAGTTTTAAATGAAGTTAAAATTTGCCGCAAAAAATATTTTTTCCCTCTTGATTTGAAATATTTGTACAAAAATAGTAAGAGAGGGAAAAGTTAATTGGGTTCTAATTTTTTTAATGTTTTGTTCACTTGTTGGCTTCCTATAGATATAGGTTTCAGAATTTAGACAGCATGTAAATATATTTTTAAAAAGTGATTCATTTTAATTTTTTGAAAAGAAATATTCCGTAAAATCTGACGTACAACACGCACTTTTAATATAAAAAAATAACATCAAATTTTGCGGGTGAGCGTTATACGACGGGTATAAAAAGGACAGTATTATAAATTTTAAAAAAAGAGATGAGCTTAAAAAAATAAGAATTCTACATAGATCGAAAAGCACTATCTATTTAATGAAATGACGTGTCTTATAAGTTTAAAGAGTTGTTTGCTCTAGAAGCATAGTAATTTTTCAATTCCCTTGGACTATACCTCGAACATACTTCAAAATATAAAATAATTGCATACGTATATTTCAAGTTTCTTAGTATAAAAGGCGGTACTTTTAAAAATTAAGAAATGCAGCTTGAAAGTATAAGTGCGCGTTATGTACCAGATTTTCGGGTAACTTAAGATCGTTAATGAGAATAACGCCAATTTTCTCGGAGAGTGAAACAAAAATTCACGTTTGAGTTTTAAAAATTTTAATATTCTGTAAAGGGCTGCATTTTGACAGTTAGGCTTTTGCAGGCACGTCTAGTTAACAAATGTGAGAGCTATGTAATTGTTGGCACCATCTAGTACAGGTCTAGTGCTCTTCCAAATTTTTGTCAAGAATTTAATCAATTCAAGTTCTTTGCGGAGGCTTAATATTGCCATGATTTAATTTTGCGATAGTAGCAAAGCTGAATTGATACCCTAGGGATCTTTTGCATGCCACATAATCATATGATATGCGTGCCTGTGATTTTTTTATTCAGAAAATCTATCAACTAATGCCAGGGGAGAGAGTGAGTGAATATTAACGTCGCAATGTTCAGCTACACGAGGGCTTTTGAACCATAGTCATGTGACGTGGACGACACCTGAGCTGGCACCCCCTCTCCTATCACACCACACCAACGGGAGGACGTTTCAGCTCTCGATGGATTTAACGTGCATCGCGCTGCCCTACACGGCGGGGTTTTAGCGGTACTGGGCTCGAATTCATGACATGCCTGACATGATCCGATACCTTGACCACTGGGCTACCACAGCCCGACTAATGCCCAGAGTTTGAATGTTTGTTTTTTGAATTTTAAAGCAAACCTAAAAAAATGCATTTCTGTGGACATTTTGAACTCTGCTTGTTCCGTTGTTGAAGCGGTATTGTGGTTGAAAAGATAGATTTGGAGACAAAGCAATTTTTCTTTAAATAGTAATAAATGAACATAAATGAATTTGTCAACCGAATAAGTGACGACTTTGGAAGCCAAAAAGATATGTATCTGAAAAATCCAGTAAAGTCTAGGGTTATTAATCTCTCGAGAAAGTTATAGAAACCATCTCACAAGGGCATCTCCAACCAATATAAGGAAGATACAGAAGATCAACGGAGAGATTAAGTTTGCGACCGAACTGTTACTTTCATCGACCTAATGTGATTTTGAGACTATGGATTTATATAGCTATGTAAACTTAGAATTTGTGCTATTGTGAACTTAAGTAAGCTAGTTGTTTCCTGTTAATTAAATTTATTGTAATTATTGAAGAGCGTTCGGGAAAAATATGATTTACTCCGAAAGAGCTTACGTCTGTTATAATTGCAGGAAATCTTCCTACAATAAAAAAAAGATTCAACATATAACAGTTATTTTTGTTTATTAAACCTCGAAAACCAAAGTTATAGTTTTTATTCAAGGAGTTCCTATTTTACTACATTTTGTTTAAACATATAGTATTTTAATTTAACAAACCCTTTATTCTATTTCAGATAGTGTTACAGCATTTATTTAGTATGTAATGTATTTATTTATTATACTTTATTTAAGAAAATAAATCGCGTTCTGTATTTTTCAGTAGATTTATTGAGATGTTGGTGAATGTATGTCACTTTTCGAACGATTATATTTACCGTAAAATCCGGCATATAAATTGCACCTACACTTTAAAGCTGTACTTTTAAATATTTCGGTATATTCGCCGTTTAACTCGCACCTTCATTTTTACGAGAGAACCTGAAATGTACGTGCGCAAGGCTCTTGTGTTTTAAAGTAATTTATTTGAGATATCACTCCAAGTTTTGAAAAAAAATAGTGTGCTTCTAGAACTACAACTCTTTAAGTGCATAGGGAATATCATTTTTTTACATGAATAGTATTTACATCTATGTAGAAGTCTAATTTTTGCTGTGCTCATCTTTTTTTTATTTTATTTTTAAAGCTCTCACTTTTATAACCGGTGCACCCGCACCCGCAAATTTCTATTCTATTTTCTGTGTTAAAAGTGCACGTTATACGCCGGATTTTACGGTGATTTAATGTTCTTCAAAACTATAAGCTGCTAAGAAGAAAATTCAATACATAAGAAATAGTTATACAGCAAAAGCGTTGTATCGTAAATGATTGTTTACTGTGCTTTTGCAAAAAAAGAAAAATAAATAAATGTGAAATATAGTAGAATTTTTTTTAAAAAAAAATCAAAGGTGCTTCTGAAGAGCATTAACAATATTTTCAATGAGAATATAAAAGAGTTGGAGTAAACATAACACATAAAGCCCACTCTTAAAAACTAGAAAAAAATTATGTAGGATCAACAGGGTGACAAAATGCCTTATATCCATCGCACAAAAAGCTAAAGAGCCAAGTCCATCTCATATGTGCGTACACACACTAACGCACTTATGTTTAATGATTTGTTATAGGACTCAATCTGTTCTTCCTATATGCATGATATTGATACAAATAATTTACAATAGGACCCCAAATATATCTACTTATTAACTCTGAGAATTTCCTACTCGCATGAATTTGATTCTAACCATACATAGAAGATGAAGAGGAAAAAACGAACAAATACCAAAAAAAAAAATAATCGCATATACAAACAAGCAATTAGTTGTTTATTTATCATTTAGCTCTAAGTATAGTAAAAGATCAACACAAATTCTTAATTCTAAATAATTAAATTATTCCTTATTTGAATACAATTAACGGAGTACCAGCTCTCCGATACTGATTTCATTGTTAGATCTAGAGATGCAACACAAATTAGATCTGACTTCGGTGTAATTTTTATTTACTTGCCTCACTATATGATTTACTCTAATAATAAATAAACCCCTATCAATATTGTACAAGAAAATAATTTTATTTATTTAGCAATATAATTATAATCTACACCTAACTTCATTTGTTATAACTTTATAAAATAGAGGTGGTTATCAAAATATAATGATGAAACATTTTTTTTATAAAGAAACCTTTTCGAGAATGGTGAAGTCCTCTAGGACATGTAATACAGCTTGGATTGGCCAAGTAATTGATTCATATATATACCGCATCGTGTTTATAGGAATATATTGCGCCATTCTTTATGAAGATATTGTGAATGTTCTGGGAGAGATGCTAGTGGAAGATATCGATTTTGTATTGAACACTCGAAAATAGACCATAACGGTTCAATTATAATGAGTTCGAGTGACTGCGCAGATCAAGGTAGACATTTAACTTCAACCTCGTTTTGATCAAACCACGTCCTTATTAGCCTGGGAATCCTCTGCAGGAGAAAAATTTGGACTTGACCAGTCAAAATTTCTCTATACTTCTCCCCAGTGTTCTTTCCTTTCTGGGTTACGATTGGTCTAGCAGGAAACCATGGCATGGCTGCCAATATCATGGCAGATCCACTTACATGCTTGGCAGTCGGATTGAGTCAATCGCGATTATATGTTCGGGCAGGTATCTCCAAACGTGCACCCGACTTGTTATAGGGAAAAGTGTGAAAGATGATTCGTTTGATTGATTGATTTAATTGATTTAATATTAACGTCGCACTGTTCAGCTACACGAGGGCTTTTGGCGACGGACCACGTAATTTTGAACCATGGTCAAGTGACGTGGACGACACCTGAGCTGGCACCCCCTCTCTCCTAACTACCACACCACACCAACGGGAGGACGTTTCATCGACAGATTTTGCACAACGGCGGGTCTTTAGTGGTAATGGGATTCGTGACCAGGCAAGCCACGATCCGATACCTATACCACTTACCGCGGCCACATGATTCGTTTGAGCATATTACTTTATTTTATCAATTGACAAGGTTTTGTTAGTGTGACACACAGTTGAAACGACGTTTGGCATTAATATATTAGACAAGTGTTTTGGTAATTGCTGCTTTTGAATAAGTGTTTTGCTTATGAAGGTTCCTCCTAACTGTATTCATCGACACAGTAAGATCTAGATGCTGATTGAACTCTGCGGTAACTTTTGCTACAAAGTTACTTCTTTCCCAGATTACCATCCGCTTCAATACCCTCCGATCTCTTACACCTACTTCTCTATCCGTTCACTATTTTTCTTTGCCGAGCTTGTCTTGCCGCGTTATATTTATGTTGTCATGACGTCGACACCGTATCTCTAGAACCGCCTAAAAGTTGGGCTGTTTGGGTCACACGTGTTTCAGCTAGACGAGCTATAATACTTTAGGCTTTTGAAAACATGAAAGGTCTGACACATCTAACGCTTTTCAAAAAAGTAACAAGACACACAGAACTTCAATACAGCTACTTCGTACAACAAAAATATTTATATTTCTACCTATACAAACCCCCTCTGGTAGCTATTGTTATATTTTAATCCTTACGATTGATTGATTGATTGGGTATTAACGTCGCACTGTTTAGCTACACGAAGGCTTTTGGCGGCAAGCCACGTAATTTTGAACCATGGTCAAGTGACGTGGATGACGCTTGAGCTGGCACCCCCTCTTTTAACTACCACACCACACCAACGGGAGAACTTTTCAGCTCTTTTTAGATTTAACGTGCATCGCTGTCCTACACGGCGGGTCTTTATAATCCTTACGAAGTGCATTCAAAAAGTGTCACTTTTATTCACATCTGTTTCCATTATTTTGTACTACTCTTTCGCATTTCACGTTTCCTCTGGAAGGAGGTAGTAAAATGGTCTCATATGCACGTCTAAACTCTCTTATCGGGCGAGAATCAATGCACTTTTCGTCAGGGACGGGCAAACCTGTAGAACCAGTACGAAACGTGATACACCTGTGCATCATCCGGCTGCTGGTGACATTTGGGGATGATGCATGTGTGACACATCCGTCTCTTCCATGCTTTCTGTTGACGAGTACGTCACTAAGAAAAGATTACAGAAAAATCCCAAATTAGTTTAAGAAAGAAATCTTGCAAGATAACCCCTTATAATTTGCAATAGAATGGTTAATTTTTGGAAAAAAAAATTAGTAGTACTTTCAATTTATTAGAAAACTTAGTAAGAGCTACACTAAACCTTAGTGCATGAGTACCACATAATAAATGTATGTAGAATAAGCTATGCTATGGGTGAGATTCAGTATCAATCTTAAAAGGGTTTCCAACATATTTATACACTTTTTGTGCAGTTGAATGTTCAAATATATATTACCATTAATAAAACTTTTAAGACTGTTTTCGTACTTAGTGTTCTGATTAAAAAAATATCAAATCATTATTTAATCACTTGAGCATTCTTTGCTGAATTAGTGTGGCCGCGGGAGCCGAGTGGTCAAGGTATCGGATCGTGGCTGGTCTTGTCGCGAGTTCGAGCCCAGTACCACAAAGACCCGCCGTGTAGGGCAGCGATGCACGTTAAATCCGTCGACAGCTGAAACGTCCTCCCGTTGGTGTGGTAGTTAGGAGAGAGGGGTGCCAGCACAGGTGTCGTCCACGTCACTTGACTATGGTTCAAAATTACGTGGTCCGTCGCCAAAAGCCCTTGTGTAGCTGAACAGTGCGACGTTAATATTCACTTACTCACTTTGCTGAATTAATGAATCGCTGCGAAATTTATTTACTCATTTGAGATGGAGGTGTCATTTGGAGGTTACTTACTGCTCACTAATTAATACCCTTAAGTGTGTGCGTGTATATTGAATGTAGTGCACAAATACATTTGCTTTTTTCTCTATTAATATACAGAAAATTAAACATTTTTTTTTTCTGAAAAAGCAATTTATAAACTTAGTAAAAGAGTATCTGATGTTTGAAATATCAGTTTACATGACAATTTAGATGATCGATTACATCAAAAAGCATATTTTCTCTAAATAAAGTTTTGGGTACTTATTCAGTTGTTTTTAATAAAGAATTTTAAAAACCATGAATATTTTATTTTAGTCCAAGTATTGCATTTTATTAAGAATACCAGATAAGATTTTTTATATTTCTCCGTAAATGGTGTTTTTTTAGAGGTATCGAACTTTAATTGCAATAAAACAACGATGCATTATTCGATTGACATGAATTGTTTTTATTCGAAAGATAATCTTGTGGCATTACATTTTAAATATGATTTCTGGCATATGACTGCCAAGGCTGGCTCGGATGTAGTCCAATCTGGCCTTCATCGTTTTTGAAGATGTACGGACCAATGATTCCACCAGCCCATAAAGCGCACCAAACAGTCAGTTTTTCTGGATGTAAAGGTGTTTCGACATACACTTGTGGATTAGCTTCACTCCAAATGCGGCAGTTTTGTTTGTTGACGTAGCCATTCAACCAGAAGTGCGCTTCATCTCTAAACAAAATTCGCTTATGAAAATCGGGAATAGGTATTCCGCACAGAACCATTATTTTCGAAATAAAATTGCCCAATTTGAAAGCCTTGTTCAGGCGTGAGTCTATTCATGATGAATTGACAAACCAAACTGAGAATAAATCACTTGACAGCTGTTAAATCGGTCGCCATCTTGGAAAGTAATGCCAACTTAAACTTCTATACCTGGAAAAAAACACTCTTTATAATTAGAGGATTCATAGTTTATTACAATTTAGTACTCTATTGTTTCAAAGTTCCTTCTCTTTTGCGTAGATGATATATATATATATAATTAATTTAATTTCTTTAAGCAACTTTTTTTAAAATTTGTAATGGACCTGACTTTCAGGACGCGAGCGCAAATAATTACTAGCTACCTGCCTAACGGGAATCATCGTGACTCTGTCTCCTTAAAATTTAATACATCTGTGTTTTTAATGTAAGCTGAAATAATTTGTTGTCGTATGATATCTTTCCATTAATAGCAAGATTCATCCACGGAAGTCATGAGTTTGGAACTCCCGTTTGCTGCTTTATATAAAACCCCGAGACTCTTGAAAATCCTTCTCTTTTGTCTTCGTCTCATTGTAGTACTCGAGTCTGTCTTATTTGTGTTTTTATTGTCCCTATTTATGTTTGGTGTGTCTACATATACAAAAAACAGGATTACTATAACAGCAAAAGATTGCTTCATCAATAACATCCATATTACATCAACCATCTAAAATAGGATAATTATTACAATAATCATTACCAATGACAATGATTATGTCATATATATACATTTGTGTGTGTGCTTGAGTATGTGTGTGTATATAGGTGGGTGTGTACTGAATGTAGTGCACCAATACATCTTTTTTTAAGAAGACAATTTTGATATATTAACATAACACAGCTTCAGTAGTTTTATATTTTTGAGAAGTAAATGGAATCAAAAATAACTTGAATATTTAACGTCAAATAATTTATAGTAAAAATATATCGATTTAGATAAAGCAAGGCAAATAAGATAAAAAGCTGACATATATTTTTTGAAAAACGCTCCAGGGAAATCATTGTGAGCATATGTTTGCAAGTTAGAAAAAGATAGTTCCACGTTTCATTAACTTTTTGTATGAATTTGATGCAGTATGATTTATGCTATTTTATTTCAATCATTGCCATTTGAATGTCTTATAGATTTCGGATCTGTACATTATTTTGAAATGACTCGTGAGAATTTTCTTCGATTTTGCGTAAAAACATTGGATATATCCCGAAAGTATAGAGAAAAATAAATGTAAATATTACTAGCCCTTAAGAATACATTTACATTTCTTTTTTTCTTTCAATCACGAATATTCAAATTAATTTGAAAACAAGTAAAATAAACGCAAAATATACTACAAATGCCTAAGAGTCATATTTTTCTAAACAGAAATTAAATTTATTGTATTGGTTGATTATAGAAAAGGCTTCCCAGATGTACTTTTGTGGTAGTGGAATAAACTTTTGAATGCTGGTATTACAAGTTATGTGCTCAAGAATAATGAGAAAACAGTTGTTCAGCTCTCAACAGTTACGGTAACAGTGCAAGAGTCCAAAATGTTTTTTCAACAACACTTTCTTTTTTCATTCTTCTTCCTTATTTTTTATACCTTCAATAAAAGAAAAACTTAAAAAAAGAATTTAGAACAGTATTAGAAGCCCGAAAAAGGCCTTGGATATTCGGAGACAAGAACACAGGGTACAAAATCCATGGTGTACACCAGAACACGAATTGTTTTTCAATAACATTTCATTCCACAAATTATTCCAATCTGAACTTATTTTATTATTTTTTTTTCCAAAAACAGAAGATTAAACACAAGGTTTTCCGGAACTGTAATTTTTCACTAAAATTTTACACAAAATTGCCAATACTTGGAAAATTATTTAGAAACTGTATACAAATTCTTAGTTTTATGCCTCATTTCCAGTAAAAAAAATTATTTAATTGAAAATTTGTATGCTTCAAAAAAGTGCTCCAAAGATAGTCACATACCTTGAAATAAATAACACTGCTAAAAAGCGAGTTTTTTAAACCTGGGGTTTCTCTCAAATTTTACATTTTACATAACATAATTTTTGTACCTTAAATATAATGAGTGAAATGAAAAGTTGAGTCAAATTGAATGCGTTCAATAATTAATTTTAATAACATAATTTTATAAAAGGAGATTGCTGGTTTCAATTTTTCAATTGTTTCACGTTGTAAGCAATTAGTATAATGAGTAAATTTGAATTATTCAAATTATTAGTTTTAATAAATTAATTTTTATTAACTATAATTTACGTTATCCTCTTGCTATCCAAAGCAAACGAGTGTAGAAAATTTCAGCTCAACTGAGAGCTTTAAAATGTGAGAAAAAGCTTTTATAGTTTTGACCCAAGTCGCCAACATGGTTGCCAAAAATGATGCCAAATTGGCTGTAACTGTAATTCTTTGAATAATTAGTTTTAATCAATTAATTTTTATTAATTGTAATTAAGTTATAGTATAGTCATTTAAAGAAATCTTGTATAGAAAATTTCAGCTCATATGGGTGTTTTAAAACGTGAAAAAAATCTTTAAAATCTGGATCCAGACATAGTTACAATGTAAATAGAAGAAAACACATTAATAAAAAATTAAAAATGCATTTTACAAACGTAAATATCGGTATTTAGTTTTCGTACTTTAAAAAATATTTTCTTTAAAGAAAATTCTTAAAATTTTATAAATAAATGTTAACTTCAGTACATCTAGTTAAAAAACGTGGATTCCCTTATCGTACATTCAAAAAGTGGATACAAGATTAAAAGTAAATGTCTTTTACAACATCAAAAATAAAAAATAAATAGAACAGAAAAACTTAATTTTATGTAATCATAATTTTCCTTCTGTATAAATGTACATAGGAATTTTTTTTATATGAGTATAATTCAATATGTTGTTATTCTAGTTTTAAGGTATCCGACTACGTTCGGAACCGTGCTTTTTCAAAAGTTTATAAATGGATAATATTTATGATATTTAGTGTCATTTAGATTAGAAAGTGTATATAAAATTGCTTTAAGAATAGTATTACAATAAAAAATTATTTAAGCACATTATTTTGACAAAAAATGAACATAGAATAACTCATTTTGAAAATATTCTCCTTTTGTGAAAAATACTTCTATTATAATAATTTTATTGCCTGTATATAGATCAGACCTCTCTACAGAGGTTCAACTAGAATTTGTGAAATATATAACTTAGAAGTGGGCTTGTCCATGTTTTACGACTACAGAGGGGAGCAATTTTAAGAAAAAAATCCCAATAATTATTTCAATTGGTGGTAAATCTAAAAATAATGGGCATTTTTAAAAAACCAAATTCAGACTCTCTGGAGAAGTCTTTGCTCCAGAAGCGAAATATTTATTTTAGTAGCATTTTTAGTAAAAGGAAAACATTTTGAAAAAAAATTATTTTTATTAATAAATTTTTAATTAATTTTTTGTTAATTAAATTAATTTAATTCACAAAAAATAATTTTAATTTTTGCCAAAATATTGTATTAAAATATTTTTTTAAACGTCCTTAAAACAGTTTTATACATGTATTCTAATATAAGTGACACTAAATATCATGAAAAGTATCCATTTATGCGCTTTTTTAAAGTCATGGTTACGAACGTAGTCGAATACCTTAATTATATAAATCGTTCTTTTTTAAAATCGTTGTATTATTCTTTTAAAAATTTAATTTCATGAGTTTTAATGTAATCAAAATACAGAACTTAGTAATAAAAGTAATATATAAAAAAATTCTAAAATCCTTTCAATTTTATTTTTAAGAAATTGAAATTAACAAAAATATTTCATTTTAATCTTTTTAATATGAAGGTTTAACTTGAGGAAAAAATAACATTCAAATAAATGCATGAAAAAAATATGAAAACGTATTTCTATATCTGTAGCATAATGTACGTGTGCCACATTTAACCATTTCTAATTACACATAATCATTATAGATAAGTTTCGTCAAAAAATACGTAATACATGATTTAATATTTTATATAAATAATCACATTCCTATCTCCAAATTTATTACTGCCCAACCTTCTACGGCACTGTTCTAGATATCTTAATGATAGCATTCTTCTGTTATATAATATTCAGTTTTATACATAACAAAGAATAAATTGAATCATGATCGAATTTGTTTCGAAGTAAGATATTTCAAATGAAAAGATGCTTCTGTTGCTACCCTAATTTTATACTTCTTTCTGTACTTGAATATAGTAAATGATGAGTGTACCATGCTTCTGTTTCGAATTTCTTATACACTTTCTCTGTCAATCGTCAAAGCATTTTAACATGGCACTGTAGAAAAAATTTGTTCGTGACTATACTCCTCTCAGATTATGTTCAATAGTATGCGTGGCAAAGAATATATTGATGGATTATTCCAACTATTTCAAGGAGAACAGCTACTGCAAATTAAAATTGCTTTGTTCTTCCACTAGTTTGATGCATTTTCTTTCTCTACTGACTTGTAATAAATCATGAATGTACCATGTTTGTACTTTATTGTGTTCTTTCACTGCCTACTATTAGAGCCGTTTGACGCTACTGTTCGAAATTATTTTCAAGAACTATATACATACTCTTTTTTCCGTTAATCTTCACTTTTCAGCATGAGGAAGAATAAATTGCGATACATAAGCGAAATTGTTTCGAGGAGAAAAAGGGCTGAAAATTAATTACTTTTCTTGTTTTTCCACTGGTTTGATGTCTCTCCTTTCTCTTTTGGCATGTAGTATATTTTGAATATATCTCCGTCTATAGCAAATTCATTGTTTTCTTTGACTCCCAATCATCAAAGTACTTTGATGAAACTGTTCCAAAATGTTTTTCTTGACTACTCTCCTCTCTGATACGCTTCAGTCTTATGCATGAGATAACGAGTAAATTGATACATTGTCCAAATTATTTCAAGAAAAGTTTCTGTAATTTAAAATTGCCTCGTTCTCCATTTAGTTTACCGTTTCTCTAGCATGTAGTGTACTCTGAATGCACCACGCTTCGATTTCAAGTTCATTACTCTTCTTCGTTGCCGAATGTTAGAGTACTTTGACAGAACTTTTCCAAAATGGGGTCTTCATTACACTTGTTTTTGATATTCTTCAATATTATGCATAGCAAAGAGCAAATTGATACATAATCGAAATTGTTTCACGGTACATAGGTACCACAAATTAACGTGTCTTTTGTTCATCCGCTGGTTATGTTTCTCCCTTTTTTTCTGACATGTAGTAAACAGTGAATATGCAAAATTTATATTCCATATTAATTGTAGTCTTTCACTGTCAACGATCAAAGCACTTTGACGAATATCTTCCAAAATATTTTCGTGACTACATTCCTCTCAAATAATCTTCAGTTTTATCTATGGCAAAGAATAAATTGATACATTATTGAAACTGTTTTGAGGAGAACAGCTCTAAAGTTTATTTGTTCATCCGCCACTTTGAAATGTCTGCTATCAATTCTGGCATGTAGTAAATACCATTCATGATTCTGTTTGAAATTCCTCGTACTCTTTCACTGTCAACCATCAGAGCCATTTGACGGTCTTGTTGAAAAATATTTTGTGTCTTCTCTCCACTCAGATAATCTTCAATAATTTGCACGACAAGGAGTAAATTGATATATTATGGAATTTAATTCAGGAAGAAGAGCTGCTGAAAAATAAAATTACTTTGTTCTTCAGTTCTAATTTAAAGACTACTTTCCCTTTTCTGGCCAGTAGTAAATAGAGTGAATGTACACACACAATGCTTCTAATACAAATTCTTTGGGCACTTTTACTACAAACCTTCAGAACGCCTTGACGTCACTGCTACAAAATATTTTTCAATCCTATACATGAAAAAGAATAGTTTGAATCATGATCGAGATTAAAGAGTATTTTAAAGCCGTCAGTAAATACATGAATTCATTATGGTTCAGTATGTTTGTTATCCAACACAGACAAAGTACTAGTTTTTGTATAACATATTGTGTATGTTATGAAATATAAAATGATTCCATATATCGCAACGTGTTTCGTATATATCAAACCATAAAATTGCATCTCACTTCGTGAAAGTAGTGGTCAAATAGAAAAAAGTACTTTACGAATATGAATCATCTAAAGGCCTTCTGTCAGCTGTATGATGAATAAAAACAGCATCCTTTTGGACACTATAAGGAGCCTTAGTATGCAAAGTTTTCACAGAAAGTAGAAAAAAGCAAGGTAACAAAGAAAATTGTCTGAGTTGAAAGAGGCAACAAAATTCCAAATCACGTTTTGTGGTCGATTTTCGTTTTTGCAGTGCTTTCAATTTTCTTCTCCAAGTGTAGGGTTACACAAAATTGCTTTTAGAGAAGAAATTCTTTTTTTTAGATAAAGGGCGAAACATATTATGGAAATGTGTGTTAGGGAAATTGAATTAGCTTTTGATGCTCAGCTGAAAAGTAATTTCATATTTTCATCTATCAATATTATTGCGTGTTGCATAAGAATTCACAAAAATGTTTTATTGGAAAAAAATTTCAAAAGAAGACTTTGCATTTTAATCTGTTCTCAATTTTTTTTAAATCTACTTATTTGCTCCGGGAAGGTCACCATGAATTGTTTTTAATGTAGAAGTTTTTTGAATATTGAAGACTATATATTTAATGACATTCAAATAAAAATAAAATTATATATATATATATATATATATCTTTAAACTTATTTTCTTCATTTCTCTCTGCCTCCTGTAGCAATTAAAAATTCTTTTAAGAGCTTGGATAAAGCATAAATTGTATAAACATAATAATTATATAAATTGTGTATTAAATATAAATTTTTTATGCAAGAAAATAATATGATAAAACAAGTTTTTTTGTACTAGTAATGTATGTCTTTATATGTTATTTTTCAAGGTATCTTTTTTTCAATACCATGCATTAAAATGCCTCACTTATCAAATAATCCTGCGCATAACGCGCACCGCTTTTTTTACGAAGAAATCTGAAATATTAGTATACATTGCTCTTATGTTTTGAAGGTATTTATTGGAGGTATTATCCCAGAATTTTAAAAAAAATAATTTTCTTCTAGAGCTACAACTCTTTTAGTTCATCAGGCAAGTCATTCAATTTTAAGTAAACAGTATTTCGATACATGTAGAAGTAAAAAAAGATGGATGCTCATCATTTTTGGTCGTTTTAAAGCTATCGTTTTTATCCCCGGCATGTAACGTGTACCCGCACATTTCAATATTTTTTTGTGTTAAAAGTGCATGTAATAAGCAGTATTTTACGTTACGTACTTCATTAATTTATCCATGTAGGAATGCTGTTTTTTTTAAACAAATATTAGTAATTAATTAGTTTTAAAAAAGTCGCAATGTTATTAATATTGTACAAACACAGAAATTGCAATTATTTGCATAAAAAGAATTATTTATACTTATTTATATCTTTGCACGTGGAATAGTTAGCTGAATACATTCGATGTCTTAAAAATGCATTAACAGCATTTGAAAAGAGAAAATTCTTAAGAAGTTTTGTATTTTATTCTTGCTTATTTAATTTTTTCACAAAATATATTACATATTACCTTTAAATCTTTTAAGATTTGATGAAGTCAAATAATTTAACTAAGTGGTATATAACTAATCCTCCCAACAAAATAATCTTGTAAATAAAAAAAATACAAGAACTAATCTGGAAAATGAAGCTGATCTCAAAGAAATAGCTAATATCTCTAATAGTATTGACTTGTGAGATTTAAACACAAAAATATACTTTCAAAATAAAGAAAAAAGATACTGGAAGTATCAGTAAGGACTCTAAATTAACGTTTGTGTTAGATTTTCTTTCACCTTTTTTGGATATTTTCTGCCTTTTTTCAGAGGGCTGCAACTATCCAATGGTTGAAGTCAAGAAATCATGATTGTGATGTTCAAATTGAGTCAAGAGATCGAATTCCGACTCTATCAGAAACTTTCCAATGGAATAATGGAGGTCGCTGAATGACAAATTAAATAAGGTCTATAGGGAATTTCTGCAAAAGAGGTACAGGTTCATGGTCTTTTTTTTATTTCCTCATATTCTTCAAGATTTAGAGATACTTTTTCGATAGTGTTTTATGTAGTTCTAGAGTAATGCCAAGAAAGACAAGCATGTTATGCATCCTTTTATGTAAATCTCTGATATGAAATTTGCAATAAATATAAATAATTGAATAGTATCACATTCACAACGTAAAATATCATAACAAAGATTCATTCGGAATTTTTAAAAAATTTTTTAAATGAGTAAAAAGAGATTTCTGGTACAAAGAAATTCTGAAGCAATAAATGTAGCAATGTTTCAGTTAAGATATTTATTATCAGGGAAAACAGAGTCCCCTGACTCCAAAAAATCTGTATGATGTGTCATTTACGAGTATATACAATCATGAGACTGCTATTTAATTAGTTTTCTTTATGCAAGTGTTTCTATATGTTCATGCAAAATGAAATTTGTGATTAATAAATAATGTAGAATTCATTCATTTTGATATTAAATGAGCTTCAAAATGCCCAAATAGTACAGATAATAATATTAAATTATTTATTTTTATATTATTAATTCTCTCTCTACTAGAGACATTATTTATTTATACTATATATTTTAACAACTCATAATACAGCTTCCACTTAGTTAATTGAATATAGTAGACTATATATATATAAACCAACTTTCAAAGTTAAAATAGAGACATTTCTTTTTGAATTCGAAATTATTTCTTATCAGATGTGCTCATACACGGTAATTTAATTTAATCATTTCCTTTCTCCCTTTTCGTGTACTTTTACTAATTAAAAAAATGAAAATTGGTAATATCAAGTATATCGATCAATATATATCAAAACCAATAAGTATTGTTGCTTTAAATGTGCCATCAAAAACTTGCCGTTTAGAGGGACTGATGCTCGTAAAATCTGTCAAATCTCAATGCCTTTCTGTCGGCAATGTGTGAATGATTGAAAAGGATATTTTGTGTTTCAAAATTACGAATCAAAATTGCGTTGTCCGTCACTAGTAAGCCTTGCATTGCTTCTTAATGCGGCATAAATTAAAAAGCAAATTAACCGATCTTGTTCTTTTTACTTAATGATATATTCCAGTATTTTGCTACCATATTCCGTGCTTTTACCGTGCGAAAAGTTGTACTTGAATAGCATTACATTTAATAAGTAAAATATCTATCTATATATATTTATAGCTTGCTATTTTTGGTTGACTCTAAACTGGAGAATATTTTTTTTTTTTTTTTTGATCATCCTCGAGTGTAAAAGTTTTCAAAATACCACTAAATATATACATCTGTTACTTATATATACGTATCAAACATATAAACCTACACATCATGAGAGTTTTTACAGTTATACCTAGAGTTACGCTACCCCGAATTAAGCGAACCCGGAGTTACACGATTTTTAAATTTCGTGGATTCGTCTGTTGTGTTTGAACGCTACATAACTATAATAATTTAATTTGTATTATTTATTTCATATATATGGAGTGCGTGTGATTTTACTTGTTATAATTATTATATCGTGTTTTTTACATATATTATTTCTACTCAGATTTCAGAGACGGCTATATCATCCAAAGGAAGTGGAACTGATTCTTCTATACCAAACAAGAAAAGAAAACCTTTATCTTAGGAATATAAACTCAACATGGAATGTAAATCTTTGAGCTGGCAGACTACTTTCTAAGATTTGATGAAATTTGTACATCAAAATAACTTCTGTTTGCAATGTTGTATTCGTGTTATTTAAGATTTTACTAAAAAATTTTGTAACTATTATTTTTGTTGCTCTTTGACCCTAACTAAAAATAATTTATATGTAATTATATACGAGAAATTATACCCCGACTTATGTTAATTCGATATACGTAGGTATTATTCAGTACCACCTATAACGAGTAAGTTGGAGGAGGGGGTATTACTATACTATATATATACTCCATGAGAAAAAAATATTATTATTATAGTTGTATATAGATAAATTAGGAAAATTAGTTTTGTTTGGTGTTTTAGTCCATCGTATATATGTGATTATTTACCATTGAAACACAATCTCGTATGCCACGAGTCTGTTAATCCCGTTTGTCATATTTATTATTCACACAGAAATAATGAGCAACTAAATAATCTGAAAATGTTTTTGTTTACTCAAATCTTAGCACTGTATGTTTGTTATCCATCATATTGTGTTTCTATTTCCAGGAACATTTCACGGCATCTCAAGTTCCTTTTCTGAGAAATTGACTGGACAGTCCATTTTCTGTGTGAAGATGGCCCATCCATCTCAGTCAGTCTTATATTCTATGAAATGGAAAATGGAATTTTTGATACAAAAGGAAACTTGTTCTATTTTGACACATGTTCTACTCTTCATAGAGACACTTCCGTAGTTACTTTTTTTTCCTTATAAATATCTATTCTAGAAAAAAGGAACAGATTAAACTTCTTACGAAAATCTAACTTATTTTTAAATTAGTTAAATTTCCTTATAAATGGTGCATCTTTTGTCGTTGTATTATGTCTGAAATTGTTAGTATTACACATTAGGAACATTTTTTGTTACATTTTACAAGAAGTTTTGATGATCATATGTCAATATTAAAGTATATAACTGCAAAAAATTAAAACGCATAGTACTAGAATCAAAGAAAAATATTTTTACATACATGCACATGGTATATTTTAATTTTATTTCCATTCGATAACTACTTCTTGGTGTGTCATTTTTGCGTTATTGTAGAATATCTACACTATTAAAATTCGTAGGTAGACAAATGCATGTACGTCTATCTTCTCACGAACCTCACGACGCAGAAACTCGCCAAGGATACCAAAAGTTCGGGAAGTATCCAAGGAATCCGTTTTTGCCATTTATATTCCGATATTTCAATTAGTTAAAAATATTAATTAAAAACCTTAAAACGCATAATTAGTGCCATTTTCCCCCAGGGGCAAAGTTCCAATTCTCCAACCTCTTTTTTTCTAAAAGTTTTAAAACACGATCTGATTTTTTATGAGACTCAGCCAAAAAATAATTACAGAATCGGAAAGATCATTTACTTCTCCTCGATACGGTATAATTTATTTTACAAAAGAATTATATTTTCTATTTTTTTACGATTTTTTCTAAAATAAGTCAATTAGGTACGTTTTTATGAAAACGATTTCTAAATCGTTCCGCTTGCAATTTTTTCACGTTAATGAAATGATATTTTACACTAAAAAAGTTCATGCTTTCCTCTTTTAGAATCAGTCATTTAAGAAATTAAATCTCAAAAACTTTTTATTTTACGATTTGTAAAAAAAAATACTCACATTTTTATTTAAATAGTAACTTCTTAATTTATAAAAATAATCTCACGAAACTTTTTTCCGTGCATAGAACAATTTTATCCGTAATCTGTACAAAAATTGAAAAAATTGCTTAAAAATTACGGTTTTTTTTTAAAAAAATTGTGTTTTTCGTTTATTTCCCTTTTTGCGAGAAATATTTTAGCATTATTTTTTGTTCCAATTTTGGTTTACAAATTACCGTTATTTGCAATCGATATATGACGTTTGAAGGTATTAACTTAAAATTGAAGTCTGAAAAAAATTAAAACTTTAACAAAAAACGCAATTTAACAATTGCGTAGGGTTTGGCGCCAGAGAACTCTTTTCCACTCAGCACGTTACGTTTTATGAAATGTTACAGTAGAAAAGAAGATGGGTCTATAGATATTGAAAATCACCAGATTTGGTGAAATTGAATATCAAAACCTTTTTTTTTTTTACGATTTTTCAAAAAATACTCAACATTTTATTTAAATACTTAATTACTTCTTTATTTATAAAAAAATAATCTCAGGAAACTTTTTTCCGTGTGTAGAACGATATAATCCGTAATCTGTACAAAGATTGAAAAATTTACTTCAAAATTACAGTTTTTTTTTTTAAAAAACTGTATTTTTCGTTTTTTTCCTTTTTGCGAGAAATATTTAAAATATTAATTTTTTTATAAAAATTAATATTTTTGTTAAATTTTTGTTTAAAAATTACTGCTGTTTGAAATCGATGTATGAAGTTTGAAAGCAGTAACTTAAAAATGAAGTCCCCAAAAAATTCAAACTTTAACAAATGAAGCATTTTTACTATAGGAATAACTCTTCCTATTATTTTGAAGGTCTTTTCACTTCTTTTTCCCGACGATTTGGCCGCGTGATCGTTTAAAGCTCTTCATTACAAACTGTTGTACCCGGGTTCGAAATAACATCATCACTTAATTATTATGATTTTTTTTAAAAAAAATACTCTAAGTTTTATTCGTGCATTTAATAACTTCGCCAGCAATTTTGTAATTGGAAAGATAATTTATTTCGTCACGATACAGGTTTTTTTTTTTTTTTTTTTTTTTTTGCAAAACAATTAAATATCTCACTGATTTTTTCTAAAATGAATCAATATGGATACGTTTACATGAAAATGATTTTTGAAAAACTCATACTTTGATCTTTTAGAGTTAGTGATTTAAAAAGTAAATTACCGAAATTTTTTTTACCAATTTTTAAAAAATTCTCAAATTTTAAATAATTAATAACTACTTATCAAATTCAATGTTTTTATAACTTCTTCATTTATAAAAATATTTTTATGAAACTTTTTCCCGTGTATCGAACATTTCAAATAATGCTCAAACAATATAAATATAATACATAAAATTTCTACTATTTTCAACATACAACCATATTTAAAAAGGTACATTTTTCTTTCTGGGGCAAAATGAGTGAGGGAATATTAAAGTCCCACGGTTCATTTACTCAGCAGCTCTGATAGCAAGAGGGGAAAAGGAATTTCCATGACAATATGTTATGCATTTAAAAAATTTCGTGCAACGCTGGGGGGGAATAAACCTGCTGACAAAGAAAAGAAACGAAAAAATTTCGAAACAGGGAATTTTAAGTTATACACTCGGTAAAAAAAGCCCGAGCAACACCGGACTAAGCGGAGGAGGGGGATGGAAGTCATTTTGAAAAAGAGTTTTAGAAGTGCTGATTTTGTGAAGGAAAATGAAAATTTATAAAAGTAGGGAAAGCCCGCGCAACGCCGGACCATGCAGCTAGCATATACATATTTATATGTAGATTTGGCCGGTGTTTGTTTATTTGGATTGTTGGCATATCTGGTTTCAGGAAAACATCTTCAAAATTTATTTTCAACTTGTTTATTTACACACACATAGCGTAGATGGACAATCACATTTGTATTTCAGAGATATTTGGTAAGAAAGCGAGAAAACAGACATAAGTGACATAGCTAAAAGCAAGCGGTGACGATTACTAGGGGAAGGCAAACAGAGATAGCGATCACACAATTATTTTTGCTTTTTATACCGGTAGTGAAGACCGCGTGCCTACATTTTAACAAGAGCTCTGGTTGTTTTAAATGGGTGGGAAAGAGATTTCTGAGGTAATAATACTAGTTGATTACGATTAAGATTAAGGCGTTAGTTTGGAACTTAAAAATTAAAAGCTTATATAAATTTTATTAAAACAGCTGATTAAAAGGATGCTACAGATAATTATGTTTATTATATATATATGAAGTATTAATTATATAGCAATTAGAGTATTCTATTCGTTTTGTTAAATTGCTCTTTTGTTGCTGGCATTATATTTATACCTTCTTGTATAAACTTATTTTGATCTTAAGATATGTGTATAACATTTGCCATTACATTTATGCCATAGATATCTTCCTTCATGTTGGTTCTGCGTTGATAAAAAGGGCTGATTTCCTTCCTTCCTGTCCTGATTATTTATATATACCATATACGTATTTAAACCCAACTAAAAATAAAATATTGTATAGCATTAATGTATTTTTTATTATTATTATTATCTTATGGAACGTTTTAAATACATCTATCTTTATTAAGTCGCAAAACAAAGCGTTTGATGCGTCTTAGAATTTTAATGTGTAATTTATATTTTCCTTTATTTTATAAATATACACATTTCTAATCTTTAAAAATAACGTAATTATGAGCTATAAATGAGAAGGAAGTAGATGTATTTCATCAATGTATTATCTGACATCTTTAACATAAATAAGTGTTTCTACAAGTACAATAGAAACCGGTTTGGTGCAGTCCTTTTTTATGTCACTTTTTTGTGCGGTCTTTTTTTTTCATGCAGTGTATGAATTTCAACGGTTTTGGCGCCACTGTAATGTTTTCTATCAGTGTACATATATACACATCAAGACGCTCTGTTCATTGGTTATAGACATTCTCTCGACAATGCACGTTCCATTACTTTCTCGCAACGCAATAGCAGCAAGCACTTGATTGAAGACGAAACTGTCAATGACAGTGATATTAGCAATAATTTAATAAATTATGAAAACGGACTTGAAGAACCGGATTCTTTGAAAGCGGATATACTATATGTTGGGATTCAGCTTTCCTACAATTTGGAAAATCATTTTCTTAAAATAAATATTGATCATTTTCTTAAATTCAATCCTTCAATCTGTTTATCATGACGTTCATAAGCAACTGACCAAGTGATTTGGATTACGATGAGTAGCAGTGAATCATCTATGCGCATCTTGTACATTTCTACATGTATAATGTGGTAAAAGAGCTGTCACGTTTATCGGTGCTTGGGGGTTAGGAGAAAGATGAGCCACATAGCCAATACAATTCTAATTTATTGTTCTTTCACTTAATTTAACAACCCAGGGTAAGAAATGCACACGTCTAAGTATAGGAGCAATTACATGGCAGAAAGGTTACTTAATATTTAATCATAATTCTATTAACTTACTCTTGCAACGTCTGGATTATCTACGGTCTAAATTACCGTAATTCCGTTCTCAGTTGTTCGACCTCCAGTCGTTATTATTCAATTCTACTTTTATTGACTAAATCGTCAACTAACAATCTTGGATTATTCAGCAGTTAATCGTCAAGTAACTCTCAGCTACTTTCCACTAAACTCTAACTTCGCGTACCTAGAAGTTAATGCTTAAATGTAGCCCTTCATTTCTTAAATTTCTTTCATAAAGTTCTTGTGTCTTCTTTTTCGGGAGAAAGTTTTCAATTGAGCAACATTTAAAAGACGCCAATTTACCCCAAGAGGATTAGCGGATGCTCGCGGATATAGACCCGTTAGAATCCAATGAGAAATTAAATGTTTTAAAAATGTTTCCATGTGATTTAATTATTTCTTTTGTCTGGAAGTACTTTCTCATAAATTTCTTAAATAATTGAAATATTTTTTAATTGCAACTTCTTTTATGCGGTCCGTTTCACTCACACAAAAAAAGTTGTTTTTAGTATGTAAACAAAATTGTTTGTTATATGTAAGTATTTATGAAATTTTCGAATACTTTTTATGTGCGATTTTTTTATGTGGTCCCTACCTACCACACAGAAATAGGTTTCTGTATGATAAATTAAATAAGCCGTCTTTTTTGTACATCAGAGCACACAACTTGTCTATTATTTATGGGAATTTAATTCATGACTTTTTGAACTTCCAGTTGCAGTGAGCTATAAAGTTTATAAGAAAAATCCTGAATTGAATACGCATAGCTTTATTTAGTTCAGCAAAAATACGAATCAGCAATTAGAAATCATTGACTGAGATCAAGTAGCTCATAAAGACACACTTTACCCACACCTCTATTTTTTGAGATCATGGATCTAATCAGAAAATTAGATGAGCATTCTTCCGATCGAAAAGTAATCCGATGTCAAGAGAAAGTCTTATTTTACTGCCAGTCTTAAATGTAAATTTTATTTTATTGAAGAATCAAATCTGTTATTTTAGAGCTGAGGTAAGTAATTTATTTTTCTCGTGCACCACATTCTGGGAGCGGAGGACACGGTATAGTGGTACCTTTCTAAAATAATTGCATTCATTGTAAAAAAAAATAATACAAACTGAGAAAAATAGCGGCAGTTTTATTCAATTTATTTACTGTGCTATATTATATCTATAGCTACAAGATCATTTAATTTTAAATCAGCTTATTTAGGCAAATGTACCCCGTCACACTTTTTTTTTAAATTAGGAGTAAGATTGCTTGTGTGTGTATTGAAATGTTTATCATAGTTTGCTAGTTTACGTCAGACAAATTGCATTTATATTTAATTTTATCGATCTTCGTACAAGAAAAATTTTTCACAAATATATGCCGACTGAAATGTAAAGTACAATTTCCCAGCAAATTTCTTTATACATGGAAATTTTTCAGGCTGACAAATATTTGTAAAAATCAATTAATGTTGCATCATAAAACATTTCCTGCACGATAATATCCGAATGCAAGCCAGTAAGTTCAAGTTGTAGTTCCCCAGGTGCTGTATCAATACTAGCAGTAATAGGATAGCAGAGAAAATTGACTTTAGGCTAAATTTTCTTAAATTCCTGATATTGTGTGACCTCTTTCTCCAAACACTGCAGGTGTTTTCTTGTTAGACACACTTTCAGGTATTTTTTTTCCTAATAAAAGAATTCTGTTTTCCTAAGTGAAAAATATAAGACCAACCTTTAATCACGAAAGGGAAAGAAATCTCGATTCGAATTCGAAGTGGATTTTCTGACTGTCTTGGAGAGTTGCAATAAAATTCTGTGCAGGCTACTATTCTCCCCCCCACGCACGCATACACGCACGAATGCATGCACGCTCGCACGCACAGAATACCCTACACAGTGTAAGATTTATTCGAAAACATAAATATGACTCATAGACATAGACGTCTTTATGACGCAAACCTCTTAAGCAAAGCATATTAAATTTAAATTGATGAAATTATGCTCATTATATACATGAGTTCGAAGCATTTATTGTTTAAAAGGTTTTACTAGGGTATGAATTTCGTTCTTCGAATTTCGGGGTATTGGATAACTAATAATAATAATAATAAAAACATTTTTCAATTAAAAAATATTTTAGGTAAGAACCTAATTTATGCATTCATGTTTCTAAAAATATATATTTCTGTATCGTGTATTTTACTTTGTATGTTAACACCTCCAATTAGAAAATCATTTTCAGTAAATGCGTAAAGATATATTTTAAAGTTTCGAAAAAT
Source organism: Trichonephila clavipes (assembly GCA_019973935.1). Lineage (NCBI taxonomy): Eukaryota > Metazoa > Arthropoda > Arachnida > Araneae > Nephilidae > Trichonephila > Trichonephila clavipes. The sequence goes on from BMAU01021123.1 coordinate 778,248, forward strand.
ATTTTTAATTGAAAAATATTGCAAAGTTATATATGAATGGTTTATCTTTGAAATTAAATTGAATCATCGAAAATTCCTTACACGTAATGTTATAAAATGTTTCAATTTTGATAAATATTAATATATGCATTTCCATAACTATATAATATATTTTAAAAGATTTTGAACATGATGCAGAACAACACATATTTTGCATTTATTGAAAAACAGTGAACGCTTTTCCAAATAAATTATAAAGAAGGATAAAATCACACATAACGATAAATATTATAAAAAGAAAAAATCTATGAAATGATTTGAATGAAAACATATTTTTTATTTTGAAATTTATTCTTATTACGTGTGTGTTGGACAGTTTTTGCAGTACAAAAACAAAACCCTCAAAACAATTTGGCTTACAAAACCCAATTACGTAAAGAAAAAGGAACTTTAAAACTAAGCTATGAGCAATTTCTTATGAAAGTATATTATTTGTGACATTTCAAATGTGTGGGTTTTGTGTTAGAAATAATTTTTGAGACTCCGCAGCTAGAGTTCAAATATATAGAAATAAATTTTGTCACAAATGCAAGAAAAAATATTATATCAGAATTTATTTAGATGAATCTAAATATAAAACTAAATATTTTTTAAATGTAATGGGGTTTTTTCTAATTAGTAATACATTTGTATCCTTTTTAACTATTGTGTATATAAGAAATATGTAACTTACCTTAAGATATCCGAATGCGTTGAAAATGACCAAATTCTGCCAAAATAGATATTTGTATTCTTTATTTTATTACACAGATCTATCTTTTGGCTTTAAAAAACATACTATGTTTGGTTGCTACGCTACATACAAGACAAGTTACAATCAGTTTTATAAAGTTAGAAAAACGAGAAGTGGGTCTTTAATCTAGCAGAAGTGGGCATTTAAATTGTTTAAAACCTATCATGGTGGGTCTGATAACTCAAAATGTTACAAATGTATTTCTAGAAAGCTTTTTGGACCTGATATTTATATTATTTTCTAGAGAATCTACTAAAATATTTCTTATTGTAGGAATACATTTTAAGTTATGGCTTGTTATTTAAATAAAGGTCTCATAAAGAATGTCACATTTCTTATAATGTTTACTCAATCTCAGCTTTAAAATTTTAGTACAATTTTTAGATAAATGTATCTAATTTGTTTTGGAAATACTTTTACTAATATAAGTTTAATTTTTTTTTAATTGATTTGAAGTTTTTGCAAAATATTGTTAAAATTTCACTTATAATTGTTATTTTTGTACAATTTTGGTAATTTATTTTAAATATTGTTAGTGAAATTTTAGTATTTATTGGTATTGAGTCTTTAAAAAGCATTTATAATGTTTAAATATGCTACTATTATATGAAACTATTTTATTTTTTAAATAATTTCTACATAAATAATTACATACTTAATAAAAATTTAAAAAATTTAGTAATTTACTTTTTATTTTGGGATTGTTTCTCAACTATTCCAATCTTTTTTTTTCTTTTAAGAAAAAAAAAAAAACGTCGAAAGAAAATTCAAATTAATTCATCTGAATTCAATAAAATATTTGCATTATGCTAGGAAATTTTCATTCTGAATTTTAAAATACATATGCATATAATGAGGAAAATAGATAAACTGAGTATAAAAAATAACTAAGTTAGAAATATATATATATATATACATTTTGGGAATAAAATATTTAAATTTTAGTAACGTAATTAAATGTAATTTTCCTTTTGTTCTACAACATTTTACAGAGTTACCAGAATTTTATTTTATTCCGTATACAAGAAGAATCTCTCCTTGCCTTAATAAAAAATTAAATCGAATTTCTCTCACACACACAAGAGACTTATAAATAAAAAAACTGTAAACAAAAACTTGAAAAAAAGTATGAGGATATATATATTTACTTGTTTGTCTTACAATTAATTAGAATTAAGCCAAGTTATTTTCTTATGTTCTCCTAATATGTTCCTCTTAAAATAAAACACAAATAATTTGTAACACATTCTATCATAAATACGCAAAATACTTTATGCGTATCTGAAAATGTATGTGTTTACATCTTAAAACAGTATATTAAGTTATTTCATCAAAACTTCTTCCTTAACTTAAAATTTTATCATGGAACGCTATATACAGGCCCAATATAATAGCGCCCAAACTCAGCTCAGCCAGATTCCTTGTTGGGAGTACATCAGTAATATCCATATAACTGCACCTGTACGATCCATAGTTAACGAGAAAAAAACGAAAAACAAAGTATGACGTCACATCTGTATTAAACACATCAGCAGCTGTATTGCCAAAAATTATAAAGGCAGATGTTTATAGTGTACGTGCATATCGAGGCAGGCTTGAGCACCCCGTGGAATGGAGGAGTACACACATCGCAGCAGCGCAATATCCACTAAAGTACAAGCAGAATGCATAGGGGCAACTAAGTCTGGCTATAACGTTACTATGTCTTAATTCACCAATTCCTTAAGACATCCCCATCCATTAAAAATTCCAATTATGTGAGATCTGGTGATCATGGTGGTCGTAGAACTGAGCCTCTACGTCTAATCCAGTGACCGGAGTGTGCCTGATCTAGGTAATCACGTATATTAGCGCAGAAATGCACTAGAGCTCTACCATGAACCGTCATTCATTCATCCTAATTTACCTAATTTCAATTCCTACTATTAGCTCACACTCTCTCTATATATTAATTTATTTATCTTGGTTGAATTTTCAATCGTTAATAAAATTCATTTTAAAGCGCTCAATTGAGCTGAAATTTTTATACATGATTATTTTGGATGACAAAACAATAAATAAATTATAATTAAAAAATTAATTGATTAAAAATAACTATTTAAAGAATTACAAATACAGCCACGTTGGCACATTTTTGGTGACTTAGCGACCCTTTTGGCGACATGTGTCGAAAATGTTTTTTTTTCTCACATTTTAAAGCATTCAGTTGAACTGAAATTTTATATACACGATTGTTTTGAATGACAATACGATACTTTAATGATAATTAATAAAAAAAATAATTACCACTCAATATTGGGATTCTGCCATATATATACTTATATAAATTGTAACTATTTAATAAAAAGTAGCGAATATAAAATTTTTCTTTCTCGACATAGTTTTTTTTATATTACTTGTTTTTTTTTTTTTTTTTTTTTGCAAACTATGGATTCTTCAGGTATAATTTTTGAGGAATTTTTATGTACTCCCAACAAGGAATCTGGTTATGCAATTTAGGTGCTGTTTTTGGGATACCTTGTACATTAATATAATGCAAGTTGAATGTTGAAAAAAAAAAGAATAGGTAGAAAGAAAAATGCCATTCCCTTTCTAAAAATATTTTGATTCTTTCTTTTTAAATAATAATAAAATCTTTCATTTTGGAGTTTTTATTTCAGCACTGATATATAAGTGCAACACTATGAAACGAAGTACAATATGTTTTGCATCAGATTACGTTTCTAAAAATTTGAAATATTTTTTATATAAGGATACTTACATTTACTTAAGTTTCCACGTTTCCTTAATTTAATGTACGTTAAATTATGTTTTCAAATTGAAAATACTGGAACGCATGCACATCCATTAAAATTAAAATGAAAAGAGGTTTTAGAAATGTTTTTAAAATTTAGTTCAGTTTTCTCAAATTTCAGTCGCAATTTGGAGTGAAGTAAAGTAGTGCATCGCAATAGTACATTTTATTCCTTTTAAGAAAAAGTTAAAAATGTCTCTTTCCTCAACTACTAGTTAGTTTTGATAAAACCTATCAAAGTAGAAATTCATCAAAAGTAAAATGCATCAAAGTTAAATATTTTAAAATCCGAGGGTTTTTATATGGGCACATCACCTTGGACTATTGGAATGTATATTATATTTTATTCAAAACGCACATGTCACCTATTTATTTTCTTTAGTGCTTGAATATTTTCAAACAGCTGATAATGTTTGTTTTTTTTCCTTGGGTTTTTGAGAATCTGACACTTTTCAGATTTTTGATCACTTTAAAACCTTCATAAACCACAGAAAAAAATATTAATCTACTTTAGTAGTATGAACGTTTCACTTTTCAGAATGGTGCTTTTACACACAGTTACTTAATTTTTTTTTACTATACTCTTAGTTTTCGAAATGAATTATTATGCCACCACCTCTGCACAAAGACCCTGCAAGAAAGAGTTTTCAACTATGAATGGTACATGCAAAAAATCCCTTTATGTACTCACCTAATAGGCATAACATGTTTCCAAAAACATCATTGCATATAGTTAGTTTCATATATGTGTGTTTGTGCGAATACTATAATTCAATGCAATAATCAAGTTGTATGATATATTTCCCCCTTTTTATTTTGTTTTGCATATTATATATTTGCTAAGAAAAATTTTAGTTTCGTGTGTTTTTCTCTCTTTATAATTTACCCATTCAAAAAGAAAACTACATTTTTATGTTAAATTTTAAATTTCCTTTTCACCTGAGAATTATATTAGATGTGAATTTAATATTATTATAAGTTCAGTGCAATCATGAATATTTAGAAGTTTTAATACTTTTTTTAGCTTTCCGAATATATTGGTTGTGTATGTACGTAAATAATTTGTATGTTTGTGTTTATAAAATTATAAAGCAATGTAAAATAAATTACAAAGCAATGTAATATAAAATTACAAATCAATGTAATATAACATTATAAAGCAATGTAATATAAAATTACAAATCAATGTAATATAAAAGTACAAAGCAATGCAATATAAAATTACAAATCAATGTAATACAAAATTACCAGAAAACTATGTAATCTTTTAATTAAATTATTCACTAGGCTTACGATTTTTATCGTGTAGGAGAAAAATGATTATAAAAAAAGGATTGGGGTGACTAAGTCACCCCGTGCTACCACTAACTTTTCTATCGCAAGCGCAACTACTCCCGGGTTAATATTATACAAACAAAATTTTTAAGGAAATACTAGCTGCATGGCCAGGAATTGCACACGCTTTTTCAAGTGTATAGCTTTTTTGCCTTAGAAATTCTCCTTTTCTCTCTCAGTGTCAGCACTTACTGGTGTCTGTGTGATTCTGTATTAATGTAATTAAATTTTTCTTTTTCAAAGTTTCTTACACCTCTTTACCCCATCGTACGGTTCTGTTTACTCTCCATTTAGTCAGGCGTTGAACGAGCTTTTTCCGAGGGTATAACTTTATCCCCGTGGAAATATTCCCTTTCTCTCTGGAATCCAACAGTTCTAGGTGTGTGTCATGTCCGAAGTGAGTGATATCTATATTTTTGTTATTCAAATTCCCTTTTCCGAAATTTTTCTTCCAGTTCTTTTTTTGTCAGACAGGCCATTCTTTATCAGAGTTTGCTTTTTCCATTTTTGATTTTCCCTTTATTCAGCCCGGCGTTGCACACACTTTTCCAAGTATAAAACTCATTTTTCCCCCGGGATAAGATATTTTTTTCAAATTTCCAATTTTGATTAATAATTTACAAAGCTAATCCGGTTTTATTCACAAGAAAACAGAAAATCTACGAATTTGTTGTTAAATAATTAATTTTGTAATCTATACATAAATAAAAATGAAGTGTCTGTCTGTAAATAATAAAAAAAACAATACTGGTTAATTTTTTTTTTAAAAAAAAGAGTTAATTTATATCTATTTTTGTTAAATAATGAATCAAAAAATTCTTACAGTTAGCTATTGAAACGACTACTTACTTTTGGATGCGTGTTCTTAAATTCATACGTAAGCAAACGTATATATTTATGTAAGGATCTCTTCGAAAGAAATGGTAAACGCGCCGAAGATACCAATAGATGGGAAATGAACCGATGAATTCATTTTAATCATTTAATTTCTGAAATTACAATTATTAGGAAAGATATTAATTAATTAAAAACGATAAAAAGCACAATTTGGTCTTCATTGTTACCAGTTTGGCTGAAAAAAAGACTTTCGACGCCAACTTACGTCATTTTTATAACACTAGCACTGTTATACAACAATGTAGACAAAAGTTGAGTTGAACATTTTTCAAGTTTTTAATTCATATTTTTTCAACTAATTGTAATATCGAAGTATAAATAGTCAAAACAGCTACCTCAGAACATTCCCAATCGATTGATACCTATGGCGAGTTTCTGCGTGGTGCGGTTCTTGAGAAGATAGACGGTCATAGATAGATACGTACGGATTTTAATAGTGTAGATTTTGCGTTTATTAAATGTTACGGATTGAAATGGGTTAGAATTTTATTTCCTTGAAGCTTTTCACGTTTTAATATACACATGTGAATTAAAAACCTAATAAAAACTTTTCAAAAATGATCTTATTAAAATAATACTTAATATACAATAGATGCATACACATAAAATGGTGACTGTTTGATAAATAAATTTATATAAACGTTCTCTGTTTAGTTTTAGAGAGTAAAATGATCCCTTAATATTTAAAATGAAATAAATGAAGATGTTCGGAAGAGAAAAATTTTACTATAATCTAAAAATGTTTTCAATTTCTCTAAAAGTACGTAGCATCTCTATATATCTATTGTTTCTTTTAAACCTATATTTGGAAACAAAGCGTTTAAACACACTATTATGAATTAATTTGTCAAACAAAGCAATTAAAATACTGAAATATCATGAAATATATCTCGAGAGACTTTTCTGTTTTGGTTTTATTATAAACTGAAAGATGATATTTCAGCTATATATAATAATTCTCCTGAGGGGCTCTTTTGAAATGTATTGTACTCAACTTTATTTCAATTATCGGGAACAGATAGCTTTTAGTTGTTATGTTTTAAGAGATTTAAAACAAAACTATACAAGAGTATATCTCTTTTTCAAATGCCTTAATACAATTAAGGTGTTTACTTATTCATTTATAATATTAAATGCAATTTAATATTATAAATGATTAAAAAGAGGGAATAGGAACTTATATCAGGCGTTAAAATATTTTATCTTTGCCTTTATTCAATCAGAATTTTTCTTAAATAAATAATACATGAAATGTTAAAACTAATATTTCTATTTACACTGATTTTTTTCAGGACAATATATTATAAGATATGATTAAAATCACGAGAAAATATTTGACTATCTTTTGAAATATTTTGTGATGTGTCATCTATAGAATATTCATTAATTTTTAAAAATGTTACTTTACAAATTTTAACTGTGATTTATATTTTTGTAATAATTATGAGTGATCGAATGTTTATTGGGATCCTACTTTTGAAGCTCTAGGGGATATTGGTGACAAACTTGGTACTTTTGAATAACGCTCAATTAACGAATGCGATACCTGAGCTGAGATATTTTCCAAAATTCCATATTTTTCCAACGTCTGTAAAAGTAATGATAAATTAAATGATGTAATGTTACAAAAATATAGTTTCATGATATGCCCGAGTACAATATTATTTACCAATATTTCAAAATCTAACCCAATATTCATTTGCCTCTAAAATAGTTTTAATACAATATTTTATGTTTTTTAAACATTCATCTTTAATTAAGTTTTATATTGAAAGAAAAAAAATTAAAAATCTCATTTAAAAATGTGATATTTCAAGTAATTTATGCTTTTAATGAGAGAAGATTTTGTCTTCTTTTCATAATATTTCCATTAATTCGATTTACATTTGTCTTTTTCCTCATGACCCATGATATATATCTGTGTTTTTTTTTCTTTTTTGAAAAACACTAAATGATGCCTGTATTTTATATTTGAGAGGATTAATTTTTTATTTATAATTGCTTTCGTTATTTATGTTTAATAAGAAAAAAATTACCTTCTCTTAAGCAACGCAACTCTATTTGTATAAATTATATGACATATTTAATCTTAATTAAGTAAGGATTCCATATCATTTAACACTACAAAGACTGGAATTTAGTATATAACTATATTGTCCAAAAGCAGTCAAAATGACTGCATTGTGAAAGAATAATTATTGTGTAAAAATTTGTTTAAAATTAATTTTTAATACTTTTTTGTATTATTTACTGTCATATAACAAGTTATTAGTATCTATTAACAATAAAAAAATTACTTCACCTGGGAAAAAAATGTATTCTAAAAAAGTCTAACAAGTTCTACCATTATATACGTAATTTTTTTTTTACTAATTGAAATCAAAAACTGTCAAAATGTGTTATGCCAAAATGTCAAATCTAGTGTTAAACAAAAAAAAAAGAGTTTCTTTATTTTAATTAATAAATAAATTGTTCCCAAGATAGGAAACTATTGTATTATATTAAAGCAAAAATTATTAATTCGGTATGTCTTTTAACTGTTTTTTAAACAATAACAATGCGAGTTGGAAAGAGCATCAAAATATATCTTTTGTCAAAAACGTGTTTAATATATTTAAAATCTGAACTCCTTCCTATTTCATATAAATCATCTTACTTAATAGGACGGAGATGGGATGGAATATACTCGTTTATCCAAAGCGATTTATCAGAATGTGAAAAACTAGATTGTTATGAATAAGAATAAGAATCGGTTTAGAATTAGAATAGTGAGTATAGAATTAGAATCAATCATGTTAATTCGATTGCGAATGTATTCCGACTTACCACGATCTTGCTTCCATGCTGGACACCTAAGTACATTTTTTATAGAAGCTTGAGGAAAATATGAGTTATTGAGAAACACACAAAGAACTTTTCCAGTCTATATTTTACCAAAAAAACACACACGCCCACCATTACATGTAGGAAAACATTGCACAACACAATCACAAAAAACGATGCTTCCATCACACACGAATACGAATCGAATGGCATTTTCCCGCCAATAACAAATCCTTCTAGAATGAAAAAGTCCCATTTCGTGGCGCCATCTCTGGACGGTGAAAAGAGTCAACTGTTCTTAACATGGATGAATGCAGTAACCGCAACTCTAGTTGAGAAAATTGAGACTGATATATATATATATGTGTGTGTGTGTGTGTGTGTATAATATATTCCTATAATATTTCTGGAGATTGGTTAAACTAATTGCAAGACGTGGCGAGTGGATGTTCTTACTACAGCGAGCCAAAGACAGGGCGTGACCGGTGGAGAGGGATTGTGTTACGTGCAGCATGGTCGAGTAGGGTAGTATCGAAGAGGCACTCATGGAAATCGAAATTCCTTATTATTCACATCCAGAAAGACATAAAGATCCATTAAGGACGGCATTACACATACAAGAAAAAAACATGGACGACACAACACAGACAAAGACACACACAGAACGCGCTGCAGCCGGTTACATGACTACAGAGAAATGAGCGAAGAGAGAGAGAGAGGTTTCCAGAGACATCGGCTTTTATACCTGACGAAGAAGACAACGTGACATTTTTGTAATAATAGCTCTGATTGGTTACAAGGGATGGGAAAGGGGTATTATGTTGTAATATTATTAGTCGACTGCGATTAAAATCAGGGTGTTAGTTTCGAACCAAATAATTAAAAGATTATTTGAATATTATTAAAAGAGTTAATTAAAAGGAGATGTTGGGGAAATTATTATATATTATATATATATATATATATATATATATATATATATATACATATCCCATTTGGAATGCATACATATATATTTGAAAGAACGACCTACCGCTGGTATATAGATTTAAGAAATTAACATTTGTGTTTGAAAGTTAAAATCTAATATCATTCCAAAAAACTTTAAAATGCAATATTAGTATTTTACATTAATATGCCTTATAATTGTTATCTTTAAATGATTTTCACATAATATTCATTATGTTTAAAGTATATACATGTAGTAAGTTTTAAAACTGTATACCCCATACAATGTTTAGTTTAAATAACTCAGACCGTTTACTTGAAATAAATTGTTTTCTGCGTTGATACGGTAGTTTCAAAGTGATAAATAGTGGCTCAATGTGGGATTTTGGAATTTGGAGTGCCAACTCAGACATCGTTTACGGCTAATGTTTGTGTTGCTTTTGAAGTGCGAAGCTAATCAAATCAATTTTTAATTTTTGTGCCCAAAAGAGATTCTAAGTGACATGAATTAAACAAAAAAATCATAAATGTATACTTTAAAATAAAGTTGTAATTGAAGTTATTTAAATGTGTTAAAATTGATATATGAAATCGAAACACTTATAATACAAAACAAAATAATATTGCTATAAGTTTTTAAAACAAATTCTTTACTAAACGCTATCTTTGGACGCAGTTAAATAAGCCTTTCAAAACACAAATTGTGTTTGATGAATTATAATGAATTCAAACTTTTTATTGCAATAAATAAATGATAAAAAATTAGAGTATTTAACATTGTTTTTCCATATTTTAATTCATATATTTTAAAATGATATTTTTCTTACTTTTTTTAAATAAAATGTTTTCCTTCTCAGTCTGATATTTGTTAAAATATTTGTCAAAACTAAACAATATTTGTAATGAAATATTTTTAATAATTATTTTTTATCAGTTTTAAGAAATATTACCAATGAAGTTATTTCTTTCACTGTCAGATACTTTGAAACTACATAATTGCAATAGAGCTTGTTTCTGTCGTTGATTCATTTACAAAATACATACAACAATTTCGAAAAATACAATTAGAGTAGGACGGAATTAATAACTTAATGCCACATTCTATTTATAAATAAGTAAAATTTATATTATAGTAATATATATATAATAGTTATTTATTTAGTTTTTTCTGACACATATTTAGTATACAGTACCTGTTAAAGTATTGAAATACTTATGGGTTTTATGATAGGTTCAACTGATTTTTTTCAAACATTTTTCATCTTTGTGCCTATTTCTTTAAATCTTTGCTAAACTAATTGAAGTAGAACTAAAAAGTACATATTTGTAAATACAATGCCTAATAAAATGAACAAAGCAGCAATGGGTATTTATTTAAATGCATTAACGCGGTATAAATCTCTTTACAATGTTTTTGTTCTTTTTTAATTTCCTCGTCTAAACTTACACAACGAACAATCAGTGAAGAATGTATACCAAATAACAAAAGTGTTTTTAATTCTATTTATTTGGAAGAAGAGAAGTACATTCAATTACAGAATTTCAACCAGTATTAAAATGCTGTATTCTATTTGTAATTAAAGATATTTCGCATACCTGAAATGCTTCGAAGAACTTTAAATCCTTTTATCATTTGGATTGTCTGTCTACTTTAAATTTAAAAGTGATGAGACTTATCTGATATCCTTGTGAAACAGTGCAAAAAAGTTATGTACAACACGAGTTAGTGTTAAAATGAGCCAATGTAAGAATTGGAATTTGGTTAAGAAAATTAATTTTTAAAGAGGGAAAAGTTAGGTATGCAACATTTTAATCTCAAAGAGTAGTACAAGTTTTCTAATGTTCACAAGATAACATATAAAATATAGAGTAACTTTTTCTCTAAAATTAAATGTGTACTTTAACACACGCACACATATGTGCTCTTCTCTCACTCCGTATATATATATATATATATATATATATATATATATAAATATAGATATGATAGTTTTTTATTTTTATATAATATTCTTTAAAAAGTTTTTTTTATTTTTAAATATTCTTTAAAAATAAAACTTATAAATATTTTTAATCTATCTTTTTCCATTCTATCTTTTCTCTCTCTCTATCTTCCTCTCTATCTATCTATATATATATATATATATATATATATATATATATATACAGAGAGAAAGAGATAAATAGTTAAAAATATTTATTATTTTATTTTTATAAATAATTTATTTTTATAAGTTTTTTTTAAATTTCCTCTAAAAATTTATATTGTTGATAAGAATTTAAATGAGATAAACAACTCTGTAAATGGATTAATTACTGAAATTATCAGAATATTTATTCAAGACTCTGAGTGAAACCTGAAATAGATAACAGGGGTAGTTTGAAGATGAATGTATCAGATATTTTTTATTTTTCAGGAGAAGCTGACGCACAAAATATGTTCTGCCCAAGGAACAAATGAATATCACAAATGAATTTAAATGAATATCTTTCTAATTTTTTTGCTCCTTATTCTTGTTCCAGAAAATAAATTAATTAAATAAACCAGTTTTATATCACATATAAAAGAATTTCGTTGTGTGACTTATGCTTGTAAGACAGATTATCAAAGTTGTGAAAAAAGATAGATGGAGTGTTTTCTAGAGTTATATATTTTGTCACTGTTTTCAAGAGCTTTTTTATATGTATGGGAAATAGGAGAGCAATTTTTAACTATGTTAGCTTATAAATAATGTTAATATTAATATATGTTCAGTCTCGAGTTTGGCAAAGGATTCATATTTACATGAAAGCTTAAGCTACTTTAAAAAAAAAGATTTATATTTTGTAAGTCCCTTTTTTTATTAAAATATTCTAACAACTACGAGTAACATGTAAATTAATTATTGTAAAAATGCTTAGAAATAAAATAAAACATTATCAGAAAAATGAATAATTAATACTTCTTGTGATTTGATAAGTCAGTGTGGAAAACTCATAAAGTTATTTCCCAGTATATTGGGGAAATATGCTATTTTTCTAACCGTATTATATATTGTTTATATATATATATATATATATATATATATATATATATATATATATATATATATATATATATATATATAGTTTTTGTATGATATTAGAAGTTTAAAAGAATTTTATTCAAAAGTGTTCTACAGAAAACGCTTTCTGAGTAAGGTTAGTTAAAATGTTAATATATATATAAAATTTGGATATATATCATTGAACACTTAAAAAAAGGCTCAAAATTACGAGTTTTGTCGAAAATAGTCCTCTCGTTGCTTAATGGTTCTGCATTAATTAACACTCAATAGATAGCATTGTACAAAATTATTTTTAAAATTTAGTAAAATATTTGGTGGGAAAAAGTGAATAATTGTTTAAGGTATCCGACTACCTTTTGGAATCGTGATTTTGAAAAAGCGCATAAACGATTCTTTTTAAAAATATTTAGTGTCACTTAGAGAAGAATAAACGCATATATATAAAATGGTTTTTAGAATATTATTACACTAAAAAATATTTAAATGCAATATTTAAGGAAAAAAATAAACTTAGAATGACTTGTTTCTAAAACATTCCTCTTTTATGAGAAATGCGCTTTATAATAATAATATTTTGCCTATATATAACTAAGACTTCCCCAGAGAGCCTGAACAAGGTTTTTTGAGAAATTCGCATTATTTTCAGAGTTACTACCAATTGAAATAACTATCGGTACAACTTTTTTTCACTATAATGTATTAAAATAATTTAAAAAAATTCGCTGCTAAGCTATATATTTCAAAAATCCTAGTTCCGACTCTGTACAGAGGTTTGGGCTATATATAAGCAAAATATTATTATGGAAGCATTTTTCGAAAAAAGGAGAATGTTCTGAAAATAAGTAAATCTATGTCCATTATTTGAAAAAAATATCGCATTAAAATAATTGTTTATTATAATAATATTCTTAAAACAATTTCTTACGTGTATTCTAATCTAAGGGATACTAAATATTAAAAACAAAATATTTGTTTGTACGCCTCTGCAAAATCGTGGTTTCGAACGTAGTCGGATACCTTAAGGCTTTTAAAACTATTGAACAACAGATGCCAGTGCATTCTGAAACGTGGTCGAACGTAAAGCTTATTATTGAATTTCGATATTCAGAATTGTAAATGCTTCTTAATCTCACCTCAATTTACCATTAAAATATATTATAAGAAAGACAAATAAAAAATAATGTGTTGTGCAATAAATGTATCAAGAGTTTTTCTACCTCATAAATAATGGACGTTGTTTGCTTCTATTCAAGGTAGAAACTAAATGACTATATTCAAACAGTCTGCGTGGGAGATTTCATTTACGATCAATCGTTCTGGCAAATGATGAGTGTTGCTCGTTTCTTCTTTTTCGTTGATTGTGGAACGTAGAAGTATGGAGAACTTAAATATTGTCCTTTTTATGTTATCATGGCTCATTTTTTGATAAGTACTCTCGAACTTTGGCTGGCCGAAACCTTTTCAAAGCAAATTCAATTTTGGTTTAAAACTGTAATGAAATTATTCCACAGTCACAAAATAAGTTCACATATTAAAGAAAATGATAAACCCATCGTAAACTAATATATAATCTAAAGATTATCATATGAATCAAATAATACCATGCATTAGCAAACTCAAAAATATATTCCCCGGTTATTTTCATGTATGTTTATATGAAAATATTAACTACTTGTGAAAAAATCTTTAAAGAAGTTAAAATAATTTGTATTTAAATAAAATTAAAACAATTCCTTACAATACAGTTTTTTGAATTCTGCACATTGTTGTGGAATTGTTTATTTTGGAAAAAATACAATTTATTCCCTCTTTTGTAAAAATTAATCAAAGAAAACTATAAGACACAAAACATTAATTTTCATTTCAAATTATAACATTTACGAGGAATTCCTCCTCTTCCCCTAAAGTATTTGAACTTTTTCTGTAGCCTATTGAAATCGTTATAAAAATGTATACATGAAATTGAATTAATCGTATTTACAAACAAAATGGAAAAAAATACAGCATAAAAGGTAATTATAATCATTCTCCAGGAACTAGGGACAAATATTTTAAGTATTTATAAAAGATGATTATTTTTCGACATTATGCATATCCCCAAATTATTTAATGATGATTCATAACTATTTTGTTATAATCTGTTAACGAGACAGTGGACCATTAAATCTAATTTCTTAAATTTTTAGCTTAATTAGCTGAAAAGGAAATTAATATAGTAAATGATTAATATGTTTCACAATTTAAACAATTTTTTTTAAAAAATCAACTATAAACTGATTTTTTAAAAAAATTAAAATTTTTGAAATAATTTTAAAACCGCTCCTTGTGCTGTAGTTTTAAGATATGTATATAATGTTCCTTTTACATATAGATGAGCTAAAACAAAATTAATTTATGCATGGATTTTAAATTCAGAATACAATTTGACAAAAAAAAGATAAATTTTCTTTATTTTATGAAATACTTCACCAATTATCACACATTCAAAGCAACTCAAAATATGATCCTTTTAAGAATTTAGAAAACTAATGCACAAATTTGTGAATTACATCAATTTTTATAAGTTGGGAAAATTTCAAAGACATATGGCGTAATTTGAATCGCAAGGAGCATTTTACGTATCAATGTAAAGGGAAAATTTCCGAACCAAGAAAAGTACATTTTAAACATTTATTTGAGTAAAATAAAAAAAAAATCATTCATTAATTATTGGTCAAAATGACAAAATTCTTTGACAGATTTTTTCTATGAAATCTAAGAAATATTATTAGTAAAAAAAATGAAAACTTAATTTTGACCAAAGTTTGACATTGTGAAAGTTCACTATCCCTTAGCGCAACTATAAAGCGTAAATCTTATTTCGTTGAAACATCTTTAGCACAAAATGTTTCAATCCTCGTTCCTGATACCGGAATCAGCAGTTAAAATATCAATAGATTGGAACAGCTGATGATGACACGAAGGCACACCCCCATTTCCGAAGATTATGGGTTAACTCGGAGAATTAGATGTTCTTTCTTCTTGGAAAGGAAATTGACTTCCAGGATAATGATCTCATCGACTTTGATGACTATCTTACTTCTGCAGCTCAGGGAGAGGACATAAGGTTTATGATTTTTGTTTATCTTTATGGTGTGTTTGTAACCTCCCAAGTTACAATTTCAATTACAATTAGATGTTAGAAGGTCACTGCTTGTCAGTTCTTCAAATAGCAAACAAACTAACAAACAAGTATTATAAAAAAAATTAAAGTCAATTCCTGCATAGGTCAACAAAGAGAAAAATATTATTTTAGTTACTTAGTATTAAATAATTACAAATAATATAAATATGACGAAATCACAATATTATGTGTCCAAGTAGAAGGCGATTTTCCATTTTTCTTTAAATATATATATGTATGGTGTTGGACTATTATTTTTGTTTGTTACTATTTATGCAATAAATAAATTTAATTATTTGAATAAGATATTATAGTAAATAATAAATAACATTCTCAGAAATTAGGCCGTCCAAGGTGGAATTCGAACCCACGACCTGTGGATTAGAACTCTAATGCGCTATCCATTGCGCCACTGGAACACAGCAAGCAATTTTTCTTTCTTATATACGGTGTCGGACTATTATTTTACTTTGTTACTATTTATTCATTAATTTTAAAAAAAATTGTATTAACATCAAGCGTCCTCTAAAAAATGCATTTGAACGTGAATGGATGAATGAAATGCATATTATTAAAGATTGTGTGGATATTTGAACAAGATATATATATATATATATATATATCTATAGGGGGAGTGTGTGAATTATTACTGTAGGAATTGAAAAAAAAATCAATCAATGTAACATATTTTTTTAATTAATGGCGTTAATATTAAGCAATTTTCTTTATGTAAAAAAAAATTAACTACCCACAATTTAGTCTACATGAAATCGGTATAAAATATATTGTGAAAAAATAGTCGCCATTTTTTGTGCTATGCTTGCAATCAATTGCATTTATTATGCTCAGTAATTTGTATTAATTGCGTAAATTTATGGTCTGAATCGAAATCATTGCGTTTGAAACTAGAAATATTGTAAAAAAATAAGAATTAAAAGTTTA
The DNA here is from genome assembly GCA_019973935.1 of Trichonephila clavipes. Classification (NCBI taxonomy): domain Eukaryota; kingdom Metazoa; phylum Arthropoda; class Arachnida; order Araneae; family Nephilidae; genus Trichonephila; species Trichonephila clavipes. The sequence goes on from BMAU01021123.1 coordinate 794,969, forward strand.
CGAATAAATGACACATGTGACAAAATGATTGGATTGTTATTTTTCTTGAGATGACTGTTAAAAGGACTATATATTTATTTATGCAAGCTACAGATTTGGTTGTTGACACATTTAGAAGAATCTAGTAATTTAATTCTAAAGCAAAATTATACGTTTATGTCATACCATTAGTACTAAGTGTTTCGTGTGTTTTTAATTACAAATTGCAACACCAAGGGATTAGAAGCCGAGCTCTTCGTCAAAGTCTTCTCCATTATTCTGACATGACTCCGAGTATTTTTCTTGAGATGGGGGGCATTAACACATCAGATGTTTGCCCCACTCCTACCAACTAGTAATGACGAACTTGACAAGCATATTGCAATAATGGACTATCTGTGAGGTCTACCCTCTCTAACTCGGTTTTTTTTTCTCTATCCTTCGAAATTGTACATTTAAGCTAGAACAACGCCCCTCTAAAATACTACTTAACTACGTCCCTACCGAATATTGTAAAAGTAGTCAACGTTGTAGACAATTATATACAAACAGTTTCAGATTATTGGTAAGGGTAGATGCCTGAGGAAGATACTGCCACATTAATTCTTGACAGAAGCATTTTGTCACAGCCGCTTTTATGGATAAAGGTTAAGGGAAATTTCCTCTTAGTCAAATCCGAGGAATTGAATCTCATTCAAATAAGCCCAAATGTATCCTTACCATTTGACCTTTTTTATTGGATAATCGTGTACTCCTTTCTAATGTCAAACTTAATAGAAGTAAGATACTAAAAATTTTGCTAAAAATTTTTACAAGTTTCATTCAAGGGGTTCTTCATCCACGAGAAAGTTTAAATCCCTCCCCCCACGAAAAAATTAAACTAATGAGCGGGATCTTTACTTAAATCAACGTGAATAGGATGTAAGGGGTTACAATATGTACAATCTTTCAAATCGCCCCACCAGATGTGTGGAAGTGAGTGTAGTTAGCAATAGTACCATCTGCACATCATTTGTATTAATGGAGTTACTTGCATTAAACACCTATAATTGTGATGAATTTAAACTTTAATCTGTTAATTTTTGTTCTAGATGATCAACAAGTCTATTTTCCTTTAACAGTCCTCTTAAATTCAGCTGTTCATTTAATTACACTATATAAGAATATTTAAATGATATTAAATAAAAAAAGGATTATTAAACGAATTGTTTGTTATTAACTAAGAACAAACGTGAATACAAAAAAATATTATTATAAATCTGTATCACAAATTTCATTTCAATACATAGAGTTATACTTGTGGCGGTGGTATCTATATAAGCCTGTATCAGCCTTAGGACTAAAGTGATCATTCTGGTTCGGTGGTAAGTTACGTTACGAAACCGGAGGACGCGAGTTATATCCTCCGCAATGGCGACCTTGACGCAACCTTCGCGCAGCTGTCGTGGTACCATCTACCCACAGCAAAAGCAATTAAAAAGCCTTCAGATCCACATGACGGAACAAACAAGCCGTCGGATCTCCCTGACGCACACAACAACCAAGCTGTAAGATACACTTGACGCAGCAAAGAAGCCGTCAGACACACTTGAAGCAACAAGGAAGCCATTAGACACACTTGATGCAACAGCCAAGGCATCAGATACACTTGATGCAACGAGGAAGCTGTCATACACACTTGACGCAACAACGAAGCCGTCAGACACTCTTGACGCAATAAGGAATCCGTCAAATACACTTGACGCAGCAGCAAAAACTCCCACGCTCGCCATAACAACTATAATGTTTGTTCGCCTATCCACCGATTCACTGGTTGGTGAATGTGTGGCGGTGGTATCTATATAAGCCAGTAACAACCTCAGGACTAAAGTGATCATTTTGTTCCAGCGGTAAGTTACGTGCTTACGAATCCAAATGTCGCGAGATCTATCCTCCGCATACTTATGAAAAATTCAATTTATTAATTAAAATTTGCGTAACATAAAATGGCAAATTTAAATGTCTCTTAAAGTTTTATTTTTCAACCAAATAACGTAAATGTTTGGCAGATAACATACATTATTTTTAAATATTCTTAAAGTATACACTTAAAAATACTATATTGATTCTAGATCACAGTTGCATATTTATGAACATTGGTACAGGCTTATATTATACAAAATCTAATCAATGTCATCAAAAATACATATCTTTGAACTGAAAGATATTCAGTTGATTTCGATTAATCCCAGCGAGTAAATATTCCACATATTATACATGTGATTAACATTCTTTCTGAAATTTTAAATTTGAGGTAGTGAAAACACTTCGGATTCAAATATTTACAGAAGCCTGAATAAGAAAATCAAATTTGAGCAATTTATATAAAATATACTTTTTTACTGCTTGATGCATTCGATACATTTACTTAAATTGAAACTCTTTCTAAGAAAATTCTTCCAAACTAAACAGAAAATACTCATACATCAGAAAGCACACTCCAGGAAATCAATGTTAACGTATATTTAGAGAGGTTAAAGAAGATATTTCCCTGGTTCGGTAAAGTTTTTATGAAGTAGCATTTGCTCTATGTCATTAAATCATTATGGATTTGTAGCTCAATTTTATTTTACGGAGACTCAAGAGAATTATCTTTGTTTACCAGATTATTAATTGAAACTCGAAACAACAAAAATAACAATAAAATGCAAAAAGGGCGCCAGACACAAAATTGCTTTCATATACTCTAAAAAATTCCCACAATGTCTGGTACTATAAAATTTTTGCTCAAAGTGCACGTATGAGCTGAAATGAGTGAAATGTATTCGGAAGATAAAATGTACGAGTATCATTAATGTATTGAAATACACATCCACATTAGCTCTTGCAATGAATGTAGTGGAACACTCTGGTGTGTTGCTTTCCCTGCGGTAGTACTCATCTTGTAAGAAAATTGAATTTTGCAGGCAAAGTTTTCTTCACAGTACGATTTTGAATAAAATTATAGCAAATCTACAAAATGTTATCAAATTAGCGACTTCTTGGCAGTAAATTTGGTGAAAAACGATATTGACGATACACGATTGTGAGGCCTCTGGGATCAACTCTTCTGGAAATTTACAAGATGCTATGAAAGGGATTTTGAGTCCCACACAGAAAAGTCCCGTCTGTTCAGAAGTTGGTTCAGATGTATGCGTTGACTATTATACAGAGTGTTTTTTTCCAGGTATAGAAGTTTAAGTTGGCTTTACTTTCCAACATGACGACCGATTTAACAGCTGTCAAGTGATTTATTCTCAGTTTGGTTTGGCAATTCATCATGAATAGACACAAGCCTGAACAATGCTTTCAAATTGTGCAATTTCATTTAGAAAATAATGGTCGATTTTCATAAGCGAATTTTGTTTAGCGATGAAGCGCACTTCTGGTTTAATGGCTACGTCCACAAACAAAATTGCCGCATTTGGAGTGAAGCTAATCCACAAATGTATGTCGAAACACCGTTACATCCAGAAAAACTGACTGTTTGGTGCGTTTTATAGGCTGGCGGACCACTTCTTCAAAAAAGATGAAGGCCACAACGTTACAGTCAATGGTGATCGGTATAGAGCCATGATTACTAACTTTTTCATTCCTGAATTGAACAATCATGATGTCCAGGAGCTGTGGTTCCAACAAGACGGCGCAACATGTCACACAGCTCGTGCCAGAATCGATTTATTGAAAGACACGTTTGGTAACCGCCTAATTTCAAGTTTTGGACCTGTGAATTGGCCTCCAAGATCTTGTGATTTAAAACCGCTAGACTATTTTCTGTGGGGCTATGTAAAGTCATTGGTCTATGCGGATAAGCCACAAACGCTTGACCATTTGGAAGACAACATTCTCCGCGTTATTGCCAATATACGGCCACAAATGTTGGAAAAAGTGATCGAAATTGGACGTCCAGATTGGACTACATCCGAGCCAGCCTTGGCAATCCTATGCAAGAAATCATATTCAAAATGTAATGCCACCAGATTATCTTTCGAATAATACATCGTTGTTTTATTGCAACTTAAAGTTCTACACCTCTAAAAAATACCCTTTAAAAGAGAGATTACATCTATGTCTGCTCGTATAACTGCTTAGCGTAGTGTTTCTCAAACTGTGGGGCACGCCCCCTGGGGGGCGCGACAATATCGAAAATAAAAGATTAAAAAAAATTATTTACTGGAATGAAGTAAAACAAAATACTTTCTGACATAATAAAAAAATACACATTTACACTGATATAATTTATATATATCATCTGCGATATTACGTCATGAAAAATGAAAGCTTCTACTTCAAAAACTCATTATATATCTTTTTTTTTATACTATAACCAAATAAAACACATTTTATTTGATTTGCTGTAATCCCATGATGAGAGATTTTTTTTTATTGCGTGAGAAAAAACAAAACCTAGACCCATAATCAAAAAAATTTTTAGGCAGATAAAAAATTCATCCCTGTTGTATTATTGCCATCAGCTGAAGGCAGCAGAATGTATTTACTGCGGTTTGACCGTCGAACTTACTTGTACAGTTAGTTACGTCCCTGCTCTTATGTATTTGATTTTTCATTTAGAGAAGTTGTAAATAAACTATTTCTGTTGCACTTTTTTCCTTGTAAAATATTTTTATGATTTTTATGATAACGAAAAACGTTTTACATATTTTTTAGAAAATCCATGTTGTAATAAATACACTTTTAATTCGGGAGCGGTCACGCTGAGCACAGAGTGCACGAAATCGGTAATTCTGCCCGAACTGTTTAATTATTACCAATGGCCCTGATACTATCCTCCTGTTTGACAGTCTTAACGTGAACTAAAATATATTTGCCACATATCTCCCTCTTTTTTGGGAGTGACAAACGTTTTTTTTTTTACAATCTTTGAATGAGTTCCCCCGGTGTGATAACTTTTTTTCCGTAATATTTTCTGTGTCCTTGAAAGTAGATAAGTATATTTTCTCTTTATTAAATTGTTCACTGGAATTACGATTTTTATTGTGTACTATAAAAATAATTATAAAAAAAAAAGATTGGGGCGACTCATTAACCCCGCTCGACCATTAGTATAGAGTGCGTGCCTGCTCCAGGGTTAAAACATGTTGAAGTCTTTTCGCTTTAAATATTAAAAATAATACAATTATTCTTTATCAGAATTTCTTTTATTGTTCATTATTCAACATCAATTCTAAATGCTAATTCTATGAGGCTTAAAATTACAGTTCGCTTAAAACTATATATAATCTGAGCAATCATTTAAAAAAATCATTTTACATTTTTGTAAACATTGTCGCGCACTTGGCTTTAATCTCCTTACAATTCAGCGATTATATCAATAATGTTTTATTTTCTTATAAATGAAGTGCAAAGAGTGGCTACTTCAGCCGGTATACTTTTAATGTATCAATGCTTCACATATTATTTTATAACTAATTAATTAATACTAAATTAAGAACAAGTTTAATAAGTATTAGCGACTTCCATGGGCTTGTCTTGCAGAGCAAAGTTTTTCAAAGGAATGATTATGATTGGAAATTGATCCTCTGAGTTCTTTTTCTATATTTAGCTTATATCTATATTTTTTCTTCTAAGCAACCACTGCATTTTGCAATATGTTTCAATTTAAAAATTAGAGAAAGGAAAAATAACATTATAATTATACTATTACTTTTTTTTGCTTAAAAGTAACATATACAAAATTTAATACTTATGGCATGAATTTGTACGGTTTATAATAAAAATTGTTGCTTTAGCGTCAAAGGGCATTATTATTGCATTCAGTATATTATTAATGTGTAAGGGGGGGCGCGATAAAAATCGTGATTAAAAAGGGGGGCGCCAGTATTAGAAGTTGGAGAAGCACTGGTTTAGCGAACCGATTCTGGAACATTTTAAAGCTTACTTATAACGAGTGTGATTTGTAGTATTGTTAATAATCTGTGATAATAACAAGGTTATTAATTTGTTAATAATCTTGCAATTTGTACGAAGGCAATTTCTCCTTCGGAGTTGCCATCGTTTTGTTCTAGTTGAATAATACATCTATTTTTATTTAAGTAATTGGGGTCATCGCCTGTTTTTTCTCCACGCAAACTTACAAAAATATGCACTATAAGTGTTAAATACTGGCAAACCAACAACTGTATGAAAATTAAAAGTAACTTTTTTATAAATAATAGGTAGAATCTCGATATTCAAAGCAAGCAAAAAGGGAGAGAGAAAATAACGTGTATTTGATGAAATAGTAAACCAAATTTTAAATCATAGTTTTGGTCGATTTCGTATTTGAAGTACTTTCTGTTTTCTATGCAGAGATAAGATTAGAGAAATTGATTTTACTGAAACAAAAAATTACGCAGAAACGTAATAAAATTGCTTTCAAAATCGGATAGGTTAAAAAAAAAAGATGCTCATCTGAAATGTCATTTTATATTTTCGTTCATGGAAATTATTAGTAAGGTTGCAAAACAAAAAAATCTGGATCAATTGATTTTTTAAAAAAAAACCACAAATATTATTTGAAATTTAATCAATTCTTAAACTGCTATTTCAACACATTTCTTTTCCCTTAGTTGCAAAGTGTGATAAAACACGTTTACTTGGGAAATTGTCTTAAAACTAACGGGGATATATAGAAGTTAACAGCATATGTAAACAAACGTTAGTAATGATTTATTATTTTTTTACGTTTATATATTTTGATTTTATCTTGTGTTGCATTTAGAAATATTTTAAATGCAGTCGAACCTCTATTTAACAAAGTCGCAAAAATCGGAAAAAAAAAGTTCCTTATATGGAAAATTCGTAAAAAAGAGGTTCATGTTTCAATATACTTTACAACCCCTATGAAACTATTTTTTTAAATTTCATAAACACTGTATATTAAAAAAGTAATTATTCACAGCTTTTTGTAAATGAATATCTATTTCTTATATACCTTACCCATCAAAAAAAAAATCAGCAAAGATAACAAGAAAAATGCACTTTCTTTTCAACATTAAGAAAATAATTTTATATTAAAATTAATAAACTGTAAGGACATTTTCCAGTTTAAAACCTACAAGTAATTTTAAACATATATTATTTTATAATGTTGTTCATTTATCGAAGATGTTTCTAGTGAACTGGATAATGGGGGTTAAAGGTTGCAGTTCTTTGATGAAACGACCAGAATTCGATTGCTCTCGTTGAGTTAGGCATGTAACCAGTAACCAGTTCAAGATTTCTGACTACCATAAAATATGTTAAAATAAAAAAAATAACTTGAAATTTCCAGAAATACTTTTCAAATAGAGAGAAAAAAACTGAATCACTAGAGAACAGGTTTGTTATATCGATAGTTTACTTCGCTATTGAGAGGTTGTTTTACGAAGAAAATAGTGAAATGTTCTTGGTTCCAAGAAAAAGTTCGCTATGTAGAAAACTTCGCAATATGGAGGTTCGACTGTATATTTAATTATGCATAAATGCTTAACAATAATATGATAAAAAGCTTTTTATTTCTTTGGGCAATGAACGCATTAATATGTTATTCATAAAAATTTGTTTCCACGCATACACAACACACACACACATAAATATATATATACTTAAGTTTATAAATATTTGTATATATATACATTTGTTATTTAATGGATTTTTCGTTCTCATAAAAATGCATTAATTTTTTGGGGGGGAGGGGGGTGATTTCAATGTCTGACCGCTGTATACATTTGACATGTGGTCAAAGGAAGACCATTTTTCGCCATAAGTTCATTTCTCCGTTTGTTGTTCAGTTAGAAAATTTTGACGTAGCTTAAAGATTGGTTAAATCTATCCACAGTTGCGCAGTAAGCGCAGTCACGGGGTCTATTTTGATCAAAAAGATTGCAAACTCGATGTTGAGTAATCATAAAAACAGTGTTGAAATGACGTTTTAATCGTTGACTTGCTTTTACTTGAAACTCAAGGTTTTATAACCTGGTTTAGTTAGTGGTGAATACGACGCTTATTTTCTGTACAGCTATGTTTAAATGTTTTTCACAGAAAAACTTACTCTATATTTTGAAATGTTTTTGAAGTTTTTTTCTTTCGAAGGAACACAATATACCAAAACAGTACATATGTATACAAATCCTAACAATAAAATAATCGCGTAAATAGATAAATTTAGCTGAATAGTGTACCTTTTTTCAAAAGTAATTTATATTAGACTTAGGAAGCCAATAAATATTTCTTTTTAAGTAACAAAATTTTAAGCTAGTTTCTGAAAAATCTTGAATATCATCTGTCGAATTTCGTTTCTCTTATCAGATTTAAACAAAAATACTATATCAAAGTGAAAAAAAAGAGGCCGTCCGGCTGAAAGTGTCGGAAGAACCTAAAATCACAGTGATAGATATTTTCCTGATCTTTTTTCTATTTTTTATTGTGGGTTGCGACAGACCAATGACTAAAGTTGTACGAGTAGAATTTTGAACGGTGACTTTTGAATTGAATCAACGTCGTGAATTTCAATTCTGTCAAAAGCTTTCAAGTGGAATGATGGATGATGGCTACTGAATGCTAAATTAAATGAGACTTATATAAAATTTCGGCAAGTGAATTACATTCTCAGAAGTCACTCTTACCTTCTGATCCTATTTCACGGTTCAGGGGTACTGCTTAACGTTTTATGTTTTTACAGTATGAAGCTAGCAAAAATCAAAACAAAAAAGTAATGCAACATTTAATGCAATGAATTTATGCCAAATGTGCATAAAAGAAAATATTATAATTAATATTTATATTTATTTACTGTTATTTTAACAGATACTCCTTTATTTTGTCTTGTTCAATTAGAAAAACATACTTCAATAACATAGATATTGCCAATTATAATACCAATGCCAGTGCATAGATTATTTAGTTTTAAAGAAAAGAACATGTATATGTATTATAATTTATTACTTCCAAGTTTCTGTTTTACTGTGATTGAGTTTCAGAGCTCAAAAGCCCTTCATAATATGAATTGTAGTATATATATTTTGTTGTTGTTGGAAAATTATCTCTGTTAAGCTACCAAGATCATATGTTACTTAAATGTAAATTAGAAATAAAATAGAATTTAAATTAGAAAACTACTTTAGAAATTGTTTTTTGTGGGACGTGCTGGGAACGAAAACTCAGTCAGGCAAGAAATATGCAAAGTTTTTTTTTCTCATAAGAACCGGCCCGTCATCTTACGCATCTCGTCTCCTCTAACTTACCCTGAGTGTCTTTGAAACCAGTTCGATTCTCAGCTCGCTATCTCATACCTAACATTGCGTCGAATAGAAGTTTAAACTGCGCATGCATTTAGAAAGAGTCTATCTTGAAACTGGCGGTTAGAGCATCGGACTCCAGACCGGAAGGCCTGAGTTCGATGCGACCAAATACTCTCCGAATACACACGGAGTTTGTGCTCGTTAAATCAGTGGGTCCGAAGTCTTGTGGGCTGAGTCACGAGCGCAGGGACTGCAGAATATTTCCCTTCTCTTCAGTTCAATGCAGAAAATGTGAGAGTGGAGATAAGTGGTGTGCCATCTATCGTCACTTCGTGGAATTTCGCCGAACTAAATCGTACTGTCACCTGTATGGTGCTCAAGGCCAACGACTGGCGTACTTCTAGCCCCTTGCCACGATGAATTTCGTGGGTCTCGATTTGACTACGTCAGACCGATGACATTAATAACAACAACAACGTCGGAGAAATGGATTTCTAAAAGTCTTTTCCGGTTCCCGCATAATCTGACATTGTTGGCCTTTTGTCCCTGACGAAATCATCTGGATTCCTATTGTGATGATGTTCGCTATAATAGTTTAGGTAAAATGAAAGTTCTATTACTTCAATCTTAACATATGAAAACACTTCAGAGGGGTGCATTTGATTCAGAATAACCTTTGAGCCTGAAGTAAATATATTTTTACCATGATTCGTGATGATGTTTGATCTTAATATTCAAGTCAGCTGCTTATCCCTTCGACTTCTCATTTCGTGTTCATTGCTAAAAGGAAAACCATTTTTATTCAACGATTGCATTAACAAAATAGTTTGAAAACAATAAATAATTTTTAATATTATAAATGTACATAAAAACCTACTGCGCATGAAGTTTTAGTATAATAAGCATAATTTCTACACATTATACATTTGTACACATATCTGCTACATTTTCTGTGTGTTTTTATTGAAAACAGATAAAATAGTTCACATGCACCGCAAGTATCTCTTAAAATTTACAGAAGTATGTACAAAAACAAAATAAGACGAATAAATTGGAGTATAAAGTAAAACAAAATATATAATGAAACAAACCGAATAAGTTATAAAAACAAGCATCTAAAACAAAAATAAAACAATTAAGTTACTATCGCAAAATAGTGGTATTATAACTTACTTCAATAAAAATTATTAGAAGAATATTTTATACACAATTGGAATATTGATATTTATTTATACATTGCATTATAATTTAAGTTTTTATTTACAATGAATAATTAACATTTTTTTTTTCATTTGTACAGGCCAATATGCTAATATAGCTTAAACACAACTTTTTAGCATTTTTGATGCTACATAATATTGAAGATCAACTATGAAAAAGTGAAAATAATTACACACATGGGAATAAACACAAGTGCTGTATTATATAATGTTGTGCATAGATCAGGGGTAGTGAATTTTATGCTAAAGAACAGAAAGAGGCAAATTATTGTCGAAAACAATCCTTAAAATACAACATACTGCAGTAAAATTCACAGAATGAGTTCCAGAAAGTTTTTACACTTTTTAAAGCGCTCAGACCCAGCTATCAGCGTCTAAAAATACAGGTATGTAAAGTTAAAAATAACCCGCAAGCAATCTTTCAACCTTAGGCAAATGGACACTTCAACAATTGAAGTAGTACTTACTAACTCAGTTTTATCCAGCGACCGCTATTTGTAGTCCTCGTGGCTACCTTCCACCGCTTTCAGGAAAATTCCGCTTAGTTGGTAGATCATGACATATAGCAATTTCGAGAATCATCTATATGATCGTCAAATCGTCAACAAGGTCGACAAGTAGACACATTTGATGGCCAAAAATGACGCCAACTTGGCTGTATTTCCAATATTTCGCCAAGTTCTCATTGAAACGAAATTGTAATATAAGGCACAATGTTGCATGCGAACATTGCAGTTTCTATCATAAAATAAATGCAACAGAGAGTAATATTAACTTATTAACCATGCGGATTTAAATATATTTTGCACTATTTTGAGATAAAATTAAGCACTAACTACAAAAAAATTGATTACATTATATTGCATTAATTGGAATAACTATTAGTGATTCATTATCTCTACAATATTTAAGTTATTTAAAAAAATGTGTGTAAAACTCAGTATTCACATTCATTTGATACACATATATTGCATACACACACATACATAAGATACACTTGCATAAAATTACTTATAATTTATCTGGCTTCGAATTTCCTATTCCTGATAATTCTCCACTTATACATTTATTTGAGAAATCCAGAATATGTTGTTTCTACAGCGAGGAAATTTACAGGATCTGGAATTTCCTTCTGAGAATTTGACAAACCAGACGGTCACTCCATTTTCTGTCAGGAGATGGTTCATCCATCAGAGTCCGCCTTACGCTTCATGAACTGGAAAATGGAATCTTTGTTACAAAAGGAAGCTTACTCTGCTTTGACATCTGTTTCTCTCTTCATGGATAAAACTCTGACATTACTTCTAATATATAAATATTTATTGTAGAAAAGGGGAAGTGTTGGATTTCTTATATTTTATTTTATTTTCTTGCAAAAGTAAATTGAATTGTTGTTTTGTCGGAAGACATGTCAAATATATTGAATAAAGTTTATAATTACTAAAGATATAAAGCTAAGAGTTTTTCTTTGTACATTCCTAGTAGTTGCAGCTATATAGCCCAATCTTTGAAAATTGAGGAAATATATATTCTGGTGATTTTTTGCAATGTTTTCATTTAAAGTTAACTTTAAAAACTGAGTCAATGTGTTTTAGTATATTTATTATTCTAATAGTTCAAGCTAATATATAATGTTTTATTTTAGAAGAAAGGCAATAAGTTGGAAATTTAACTGTATATATTCACAATTTAAAAAAAAGAAAAGTACTTTAGAGCTGAATAGTTACTACATGGAAATATATGAAAGTATTTTTTTTATTTATTATAAAGAGATTACTTCTACAATTGACATACATACACAAGTAAACATATATTCCCTCATTATTTTTCTCTTTATATAAAGTATTTCCTACTCAGTAAAAGTCTTTCTGTAAGAAAGTATTTATTGTAACTGTTTAAACTAATTTTTATTTGATTTAAAATGTAAATTATTAAATAATTAGAATATAATTTTTCCTGACTAACGCTATTAAGTTTGAGATATCATATTTTCAAATTATTTTATTGATTCTAATACACAAAATTATTTGAAACTTTTAAAATCAATAAATGTAAATGCATTAATATATTTTCAGGCATGTTTATGTATACATTATGAAACATAATGAAACTGCATGTGGATTTTGTCCGGACTTATTCTGGAGTAAGAATCTGCGTGGCTATGACTCGAGGTCCTATATTTTGAGAATCAAGTTTATCATTTATTTTTATTAATCAAATTTGAACTTTCTTTTCTCTCCAATTGCTTTTAATTTTGAAGTATGATTGATTTACATAAAACCTGATAACTTTTACTATGTTTCTTAACCTTTTTTCATCTAACAGTAATAAAAACTTCGGCTCGTTTGAACTATATTTTTCTCGCCAAATAAAATTCAAGTTTTATAATTTGAAAGAATAAATTGACATATTTTATAAAAACATTAAAAATACAATTCATTCTAATAATAATGAATTCTCAATAAATAAGCCTAGCAGTTTGAAGTAAAATGCGAAAAAATTCCATATTTTCTAAACTCTAGAAAGAGAAATAAGGCGATCAAGAGGTCCCATTGAAGTTATTTATTTGTTTTCCCATATGTAAATTGAAAGAAAATATTGCAGCGCTTTATGTACCTTTTAGTTTCTGTAAATTGTCATTGTTTTAATTAATGCGTTTATTTTTGTCTTAATGGTTTATGGAAGTTGTGAAAAATATCGGAAAAATTTCAAGAATATATATAGTTATATATATAAAGAGTGAAAAAAATTCTTCATGTATTAAAAAAGTACTTTAATAATAGTCATTAAAGTTATTTATTGAGCTTTTTCATTTTTAAGAAATTTACCATGTTGAAGCATCACCAAATATCACGCAAAAAATGGATGTTTTAAATTAAGGCCTTTGAAGTACCTTATTCATCCCAATTTTATTTACTCCTACACCATCCATTAGGAGCACTATTCATTATATATTATTTTTAATGGAAGTAAAAAAAATGCTAACCTGTGATCTGTGAACATTTTTTTTGTGGGGATGAATATAATTAGAGTTACACATGATAAAAGAAACCTAGAAGTTTTTTTTTTCTTTTCGGGAAGCATTTTTTTCTAAATTACAAGAAGTACTTTCAAGAGACCTGTTTAGCATTGAGTACTTCAAAAGGAAAAAGTGGTGATAGCAAAATTCTGATAAATTCCCATAATAACTGAAAAATAAGTATTTCATAAACACACATGTATGATTTTTTTTGCTTCATCTTTGCAAATAATTTATAAACAAAATATTTTGTAAACATTTCTTCAAAGGAAATTGAAGTAAATAAATTATTTTACTTTAAAGAATAAACAAAAGCATATATTATAAAACCAAAAATTGCGCTACTTTGAATAGATATTTTTGATATTATTCGTATAGAAGAAACAAAGACGTTTTCCTGGTGCAATGTGCCTAAATAAATATATGGATATTAAAGTCAAAACAGAAAAGAGAAACAAATAGCTTTGGAAAATAATATTTTTTGTAACTTCTTGAAGTATTGATGAACAGAACCGAATAGGTTTTGAAATATTATAAGCTGATTTCTAACACTCTGATAAGCTAATTTTATATAACAAATATAGTTTTAAGCTGATAATGATCTTGGTTAAAATAAACGCGCATATATTATCACAATTTACTTCAAGAGACAAAAATGAACTATCGATATAAAATCAATAATCTAGAGATTCTTGTTTCTTCAGATGTAATATATTTTGGACACATACAGAAAAATTAGAGTATATAATACTACAGACTTAATTGTTATTTTTAATTATATTTTTAATTTTATTTTAGTATTTACTTTTGAAAAAAAATTATTCAATGAACTCTAATTAGGGAATTCTTCATCATTTTAAAACTATTTAACACAGCACCTCAGAAAACTGTTCAGTTTGTCAGGTAAACAGGAAAGTTCAATTTCACGCTTAAATAGATTAAAAAATACCTTTCTTAAGAACTTTACAGAGTGTAAAATACATTTGATTCTAAAATATTTCATTCACATTTCTTCATCAAAAAAGATACCATAAAATCAGGCGCATAACGAGCACTTTGAGCACACAAAATATGATCAAGACTTAGCGGTGTGGGTTATATGCCGGGTATAAAAATGATAGCTGCAAAAATAAAAAAAAAATGAGCGTAAAAAAATTACACTTTGAAATAGATCGGAAAACAGTTTATTTAAAAGAAATGACATACCTAATGAATTTAAAGGGTTGCTCTAGAAGTAAAATATACATATTTCTAAAAGTCTGGGATAATACCTCGAAGATATTACTTAAAAACATAAGAGCATTACGCACATACATTTTAGGGTCCTTCGTAAAAAGGGGAGTGCGGGTTATAGGGTGAATACGCCTAAAAATTAAAAAAAAATGTAGTTTTTAAGTATGGGTGCACGTTATACACCGGTGCGCGTTATACGCTAGATTTTACGGTAATAGAAAAAGTTAATTAACCCTATTTAATTTGGTCTAAATATTATCTAAAAAACTTGTAATACTAAACTGACTGTAATTTCTTTACAAAAATATCAAAATTCAGGCATTACATTTAGTGTCAAATAAATGATTTAAGGTATCCGACTACGTTCGCAACCGTGATTTTAAAAAAGCGCATAAATGGATAATTTTCATGATATTTAGTGTCATTCAAATTAGAGAATTCATGCAAAAAATTATTTTAAGGACATTTTGACAAAAACACTTTATTTAAATATAATATTTTATTAAAAAATTAACTTGGAATAATCTTTTAATCCAAATGTTCTCCTTTTGTGAAAAATGATTCTATTATAATAATATTTAGCCTTTATATAGCCCAGACCTCTCTACAGAGGCCCAACTAGAGTTTTTGAAATACATAACTTAAAAGTGGGTTTATAGCTATTTTACGACAACAGAGGGGAGCAATTTTAAGAAAAAAAGGCAGATAAATATTTCAATCAGTGGTGACTCTGAAAATAATGTGAATTTTTGAAAAATTCTAGTTGAGCCTCTGTAGAGAGGCCTGGGCTATATACAGGCAAAATATTATTATAATAGAACCATTTTTCACAAAAGGAGAACATTTGGAAAAAAAGATTATTCTAAGCTAATTTTTTGCCAAAATATTATATTTAAATAAATTGTTTTTGTCAAAATGTCCTTAAAACAGTTTTATGCGTGTATTCTAGTCTGAGTGACACTAAATATCATGGAAATTATCCATTTATGCGCTTTTTTAAAGCCACGGTTCCTAACATAGTCGGATACCTTAACCATTTTTCTAACATATTATTTAACAAATGAACAGATATAAAGCCGTCCATTCAGTATAGTGGTTAGTGATGCTGACTGCTGTGCCGTAGGGCCTGAGTTCGAATACCGGGGAAAGCATGAATGATAGTAAATGTACAGCACCTTTGCAACATGGAGGGTACTCTACAAGTCTTCTCGAGTAGCTGCTGGAAGGGGAATAGAGGTAGAAGAACCCTGACCTCCCAGTGTGATCTCCCTCAAAATTGATGTGGAACCGACCGAGATCGTCAAATGAGTTCTTGACACGATGAATGTTGTTATCTTCAATCTAGCATCATCGATCAGGTGGTATCAGAAACATCAACTGTAAATGAGCAACAGCATCATTTGATAAGATATATTTATTATTAGTATGCTATTTAATTCATTTTGCTTGAAATTTATAAATAATTTATATTTAAACTGTATGGACAGGTAAATTGACTATGAAAGCTCTTTCAACAAAGGAAAGATGCAGCAACATTCTTTTTATCTCATGTGACATTTTTTTATAATATTTTACCCTACCACTCAGAAAACTCCCCCCTCCCAAATGCAGAAATTTTGAACTTAAAAGTTAAACATATGCTCACTAAAATTCGATTTAAATCAAATTTCAGGTTTATAATACCATGCTAGAGGAGGAATACAAATATGTACCTGTAAAAACCTCAACTTATTCTGAAAGTAAGGAATCGCTTAAGGCTATTAATAATTTTCGCCTGACCTTAGATAACTGGTGTTGAGAAACTCGATAAGTAAGAGAAATTTTTGTTTATAAAATTAAAGATTAAGAGAAAAGATTAAGACTTCTAATTTATGAGAAACATGTATGAATAATTATTTCATACATTTATCTGCTGTAATTCTTTACAACATCTACTATGAATATTAGTTCTATGAAATACAAGATATATTTCGATTCTAGTAGTAGTAACAGTGTTAAGTATTGTCTTCAGTACAAATGTTTATTAGAATTCAGAAATGAACAAAATATTAATTCTATTTTTGAAAAAACAGCGCATATTATTTATTTTTCCTTCCACAATATAGACTTAACGTTTAAATATATATTAGGTGTGACACACGCAAAAAATTTGAATTGGTCCAATAAATCCTTGTACAGAGTTTTTTCCAGGTATAGAAGTTTAAGTTGGCATTACTTTCCAAGATGGCGACCGATTTAACAGCTGTCAAGTGATTTATTCTCAGTTTGGTTTGGTAATTCATCATTAATAGACTCACGCCTGAACAACGCTTCCAAATTGTGCAATTTTATTTCGAAAATAATGGTCGATTTTCATAAGCGAATTTTGTTTAACGATGAAGCGCACTTCTGGTTGAATGGCTACGTCAACAAACAAAACTACCACATTTGGAGTGAAGCTAATCCACAAGTGTATGTCGAAACACCGTTACATCCAGAAAAACTGACTGTTTGGTGCGCTTTATTGGCTGGTGGAATCATTGGTCCGTACTTCTTCAAAAACGATGAAGGCCACAACGTTACAGTCAATGGTGATCGGTATAGAGCCCTGATTACTAACTTTTTCATTCCTTAATTGAACAATCATGATGTCCAGGAGCTGTGGTTCAAGCATGACGGCGCAACATGTCACACAGCTCGTGCCACAACCTATTTATTGAAAGACACGTTTGGTGACCGCCTCATTTCACGCTTTGGACCTGTGAATTGGCCTCCAAGTTCTTGTGATTTAACACCGCTAGACTATTTTCTGTGGGTCTATGTAAAATCATTGGTCTATGCGGATAAGCCACCAAACACGTGACCATTTGGAAGACAACATTCGCCGTGTTATTGCCGATATACGGCCACAAATGTTGGAAAAAGTCATCGAAAATTGGACGTCCAGATTGGACTACATCCGAGCCAGCCATGGCAGTCATATGCCAGAAATCATATTTAAAATGTAATGCCACAAGATTATCTTTCGAATAAAAAAAAATTCATGTCAATCGAATAATACATCGTTGTTTTATTGCAATTTAAAGTTCTATACCTCTAAAAAAACACCCTTTACTTACAGAATCAGTTCTCCATGACATTATCACCTTCAAATTATTCCCTTTCAGCATTCACACAGTTCGTATTCTATGCTGCCATTGTTGGTAACAGTGCTGGAACGATGTATTTCGAAAGCCCTTTAAGAGATTTTCTATTTTTGCTTGAATATTTTCAAATGAGGTAAAATGAGTTCCCTTTAAGCTAGATCTAACTGTATGAAATAAAAAAGTTCAATGAAAGCAAAATGGGGTGAATAAGGAACACAGTAATATTTTTACTGGTCAGAAACTGCTTGACAGATAGGACCATGTTACCCGGAGAATCTTCCTGGTGCAACAACAACCCATCACTCCGCAACTGTGGTCTTTCGCCCCCAAATTTTTGTAACCCTAGAATGTAACTCTGAAAAACTCACGGGAATTGTAACCATTCGTCTTCCATAAGACATGAGTTCCAATCTTCATGACATTCAATCTTCACATAAGCAATAAAGTTAAATTTATTTATTTTCGAAGCAATCTTTACGAATTTTAGAGTGATGCTTTCTGCACTTGGCTCTAGAAGATAATAAATAAAATTGCCGTGTCATTCTACGAAACTTATGGGCAAAAGACACAGATTTCCCTGTTTTAAGTTTCCGATCGTTCAGGTTGCTCAATGGCTGCTCCAATTTCAAAAATTCACAGGTAATTGTCCTTGTTGATCTGGGCAAAGTTGATATATTTATACGTTTCTTCAACCATGGCTCAAGGAGATCTTCACTTGGCTTTATTGCAAACTTTCTTCCAAATAATGCTTTTTCGGATTTGCGAGTCACATTATGTACATATATAATATTTGCATTCATTATATTAATATTTATCATATTATCTGTAAATTCGTCATTTTGAAATTCAATAAAATTTTTATTTTCTGATTCATCCTCAGAAAAAAAATTTTCATCGTCAATTAACTCTTTTAATAATTCTTTGCTATCCTCAGGTTTACCTCAAAAGTTTTTTTTTTCACGAAAACATTTGACATTAGCTATAAAACGCAGAAAAAAACTAAGACAGATTCTCATGTCCAAACATTACTGCTACCTATTCGTCTCTCAGACTAACATTGCTATAAAAATACTATATGCGAAAATATTTTGAGAAAAAGTAATATCAAAGTCATATGAAGCTACTGAGTTGCACGTCACAATTCCTGTGTTTTGGGGGGATAGTTAAAGTTTATTTATGATAGCCGTAGTCCGCTAGACGAATGGGTAGCATTATAGGGTTAATAATTCAATGTAGTAGTGCTGAATAACAGTCTGCCCAGTGGAACCCTTCTAAATTAGTACAATTCCATTAATGTCGAAGAAGACAACATTGCCTTAAATTTAGATTTTGAAATGAGTGTTTTTGGGGTCTTATTGATCCTGAAATCTTCCACTGCATTGAATGGCGCTTACTTTCTGGGTCATAGGTAAAAATTTTAGTCTCATCCTATGTTACAACAATTTACAACAATCAATGCGTTTTAACATGTTCACATACACATCTTTACGACACTGTTTTTATTCATTGAACAAAAATATTTGAACAACCTTCGCACAAATCTTCCTCATGTGAAATCCGTGAGTTAAAATGTATCAAACAGCTTACGTGTCCATGATAACCGACTCTGACCCACTGTACGAACACCTAATCTTCGGTCACCCCTGGTCACATCAAGAACTTCCTTTGACTTTAAATAACAAATATCATTATCAACAATCCGTGTGGTCTTATAACAGACAGTTTTATAATCGTACAACGTATAAAAGAGATTTTTTAGAGAAAATTAATAAGAATCGCATATATATATATATATATAATCTGTTACAGTGTTAGCAGATAAAGAGATTTTGCATGTCATTTAATATTGCTGTCCTTGACTCATGGGTTGCATATTTGAATGAAAGTTGTTCGATTGTAAATAATGTAACTAGCAATATTGCGGAACGGCAAACTACACTCTCAATCTCCCATGTTGTTACCATTGTCGATTAACAGAAGTTTTCCTTTATATCAAGGCAAAACTTGATTTCTTACAGGAGTCATAAAGGAGATTCATGGGTGTCATAAGAGGACGTATATGGTTAGCTATTCACATTGTTGCACCTTGCCCCTCTTATCAAGAGGAACAATTCAGATTATAGAAATAGTGCAAGGGAGTGCTAAAAGTTCATGAGAAGGCTTTTCATGAGGAAATAGGATGATAAACACTTAAAGGAACTTATTACCATACGGAGGAGAAAGATGTTATATCCTTAGGTTCCCATTATGTTCATAAGTTTCATTACACACATTTAATGAATTATCATATTATCTTCTGAGATAGTTTTCCTCATTTATCCATACACATACTTAACTAATTATATCAAAGGCGGATGCGAATCAAGATATCCGACTACTTGCGACAACGTTTTTTAACTAAAAAAGAGATATAAAGGTTCTTTTGAGGTTTTAAGATTTATTTAGATCATTTTAAGAAAAATGTGTTAAAATTAAGAAGGGAAAAAGAAATTATTATTACTAAAATGGGAAAAAAGGGGTAAAAATGGACAAAAAATTACATATACGATGCTTATTCTGTACAGTTTAAGAAAAAGTTTTCAATTTTGATGTGATGCTTTACTATTTTTTTTTAAATGATCTTCAGGAAAAAATATATTTTAATTTTTACAAAAACTAGAGCACTTTTTTTTAGTTATTTTATGAAATTGCTTGAAGAACAGTGATCATATTCCCATAAGGGACTGTAAATTTTGTAATAAAATAGCGATTGATAAATCTAAAAAAGTTAAAACACTTCTACTATTATACAAAAGATAAACAAAAAATTTCAGTTACTTATTTTCAAAACTTTTCGAGCAATCGTTGTGTGTGTCCTTGTTTCAGCATTTAAAAAAACACATTTCGAGTAAACCTCATTTTAATGTATGACATCTTGCTTAAAGTAATGTCATCTGATTTCACTAAAACACTTGTAGTTTTTGTTCTAGAGAATGGAAAATAATACACTTTGTATTTTTACAAAGCTAGTAAGATAGCCCATAAAATAAAATCATAAAATATTTTGCAAATTTTTGGCAAAACTGACAATTTTAGGGTAGACGGATACCTCAAACTTGTAAATTGTAATCACGCATATTCGGCATGTTGCATTAGTTAGAGTGTAATAAAATAATACCAAAAGTATATTTAACATGCTCCACTGATCAGCACTACATGGCAGATAAAGGTTATTCTACTTTTGAAGGTGATAAAAATATAATAATTCCAAAAAAAAAGATTTAGGGGCAGAAAGAAATGATAAATATAGAAGCAGCACAACGAAAAAAACCCAAAATATTCGGAATCTCATACGCTGATCGCTTGATGTTTGTAGTTTACTTTTCCTCTGTCATAAACGTTAATTATATTAGTGATGTTCCAATTTGTAAGGTTAAGAATCAATATTTTTATTATTAAAACTTCTTTCCATCTCATTGAATTATTTTTCGTTCATATATCGTTCGTATATATTTCTCGATAAACTCTTGAAATTTATTTTGATGATAAAAATATACTTTATTAGAAAAATGACGTAATTAAGTTCACGTAATTCAAAATAGTGGAGTTTTTTAGTTTCCTCTGAAAAATATCTTTCAATATTTAGGAAGTTCTGGGATAAAAATAACTTTATTTAATCAGCTCTCCGAAAAGAAATATTTTAATTTCTCAACTTCTCGAGCTAAACTCAATTAACGAGGAAGGTAAACTATGAAACTTAATGAAAACTTTTTTTCCGTACTTCTAATCTTTACCTTTATATATTCTATTTACGCTCAGGAAAAGCCAAATTATTAATTTTCTACGTCTGCGACCAACATTCATTTTTCCAGATAAAATGTATCATTTTTTCAAAAAAAAGTCTCTACCATCCTGTCATTAATATGTTCCTTAGGTTCCAAATACGAATTCGTATTCAGCTTAAGCAATAAAAAAATAAATTAAAATTTTTGGAAATATACCCTATTTGGCAAATATAAATTTTTAAAAAATATTCTAACAAATACCGTGTTTACTAGAATCTAAGGCGCACTATTTTTCCAGTGTCAATACTACTGAAAATTGAGTGCGGCTTAGAATCAAAGGCAAAGCATTTGTTGGATAAAGAAAATTCAGTTTCCACTCCTTTCAAAAGAAAAAAAAATGTAACCGTCCATTCTTGTATTTTGCATCGTTGCATCTATTTTTGTTCCATTCTGCAGTTTATGTCTTTTGCCACATCCATTTTTGTCCCATTCTGCAGTTTATATTATTTGTCACATCCATTTTTTGTCTCATTCTGCAGTTTAGGTCTTTTATCACATCCATTTTTGTCCCATTGTGCTGTTAATGTTTTTTGTCACATTCATTTTTGTTCCATTCTGCAGTTTATGTCTTTTGTCACATCCATTTTTCTACCATTCTGCAGTATATCTCCAGTATTCATTCTATCCTAAACATCGTTTCTCCTTTTATTTAGGAAAGGTTTTTGTTTACCATCGTTCTCTCTTGCTGTTTCTTTAAATCTCTTAAACATCAAACATATCGGTAATGACATCAAAGTTCACTATGACGCAAATATGAAAAGAGAGGCAATTTTAAACGATGAAAAAAACTGGAAAAGAGCACCGACCAATGAAAATTTGACACGAATAAAACAAATATACGTCGAGGGCGCAAGCAAAATGATAGGAATTTTTCCTTGTAAATGTTCAAAACAGTCCTTAATAACTCTTTTACATTCATTTTTAATACATTCTTAAAAAATGTTCCATAAAAAATGCATTGAATGGCACGGAAGACGTAGAAAATCGCGAAGCTGGTGCCAAGTCAGCTGTGACATCGAGAGTGACGAATCTTTTTCGGACAAGATACAGACGGTTACAGTATTTATAGGTTCACGTAAGTAATTTAAAGTTCATTATACTGGCGAAATAAATTAATTATTAACTTCTAATTATTTCTCATTAAAGTTTTTAATTTTTTTTAAGCTTTGGATATGTTGATAAACATCTTGCATAATTTTTTTTTTATTTTTGCTCAAGAAACGTGTATAGAATTGAGGATGCGACTTAGAATCGATTAAAGCATTTTTTCACAAAAAATTTTTAGAATCTGAGGTGCGGCTTTGATTCGAGTATGTGTGTGTGTGTATGGTATATTTCTCAAGTAAAGGGTTGTCAATTTTAAATTAATCTAAAATTTCTTTTTGTAGCGTCCTCTGTTAGATAAAATAAGGAATTTTATTTGTATTTCTTCGAGATTAATTACTGAAGAACTAAGTATACTACTACTTTTTACTAATTTTAAGATAATATGGTAAAGATTTTCATTCTTTTTTTTTTTTAATTTTAAAGCATTACACTAGTGTTTCTCAAACTGCGGGGTGCGCCCCCTAGAGGGCGCGAGCGTATCGGAAAATTGGTAATAAAAGATTATTAATAAAATTACCAATTTACTAAAAGGAAACAAAATGTATTCTGACATAATGAAAAAACATTTACGTTGATATAGTATACTTTTAAATGTATCAGTACGGCACAATATATTTGATACTAAGTATCAATACTAAGTTAAGAAAAAGTTTAATAATTACTAGTGATTTTTCAATGGGCTTATCATACATAAAATTTAATACTTATCTTGATACTTTGTATGGTTTAAAATTACGCTCGTATTGTTGCTTTAGCGTCAAAGTATTATACATTATTACTACATTCATTACATTGTTATTGTGTGGGAAAGGGGATGAAAATTCTGATTGAAAATTGGATCACGATTATAGAAAAAGTTTGAGAAACGCTGCTTTACACCATTCACAGCTTTTTAAAAGTCACGTGACTTTTATGGTTTTTTTTTCAGTATTATTAGATGGTTTTTTCATGATGCAAACTAAATTTTTAATTTAATTTGACAGTTAATTATTCTGCATCTTATTTAACATTTTCCAATATCCTATAATACTTCAATAAATTTAAAGCACTGATTCTCCCTCCCCCTTTAGTCAGTATTTTGAACAAAAATACATGTTTCTTTTTTACACACAACTCATATTTTATAACAATTTTTTTTTCCAAAACTTCAATTTAAAAAAAAACATTTTGCGGAGATGTTTATATTGAATTTCTGCTGTACTAAACGATTTCTAACTTTCATTGGCTTTGTGGTAAAATGACTTTCATTTACCTTTCATTGGCTTAGTGCACTGCTTCTCAAACTTTAACCGATAGCTAAGGGATTCATTATAAACTATACAAGTTATCATGATAAGAGTTTATTTTTGTATGTAATTTTATGTATGACAAGCTTGTGGTTCATTGGTAAATTAAGTATAAAATAAATTATGTAGCACTGATACATTTATAGGTGTATTATATGAGTGTAAATGTGTATTTATCTTTTATTATGAGATAATGTATTTTGTTGTTTATATACTTTCAGTAACTTAAGAATTTTTTAAAATAAACTTTTGTTTTCGACTTTTCAATATGCTCGCGCCCCCTTGTAGAGTTATCCAGCCCCCTAGGGAAGCGGGTCTCACAGTTTGAGAAACGCTGGCTTAGTGGTAAAATGATTTTCATTTACCTTTCATTGGTTTTTAAGTGGAATAGTTTTCATTTCCATTTATTAGAGCAGTATAATTCTGTGAAATCATTGTCTTTAGATTTACCGGAACACAATGCAATCTAATGGCTTGGCTCATAAATATTACACAAATATTGCTGCTTATCAGTCAATCATTCATATAAGAATACACAATATAAGATGCATTAAAAATAAGATTAATTTTATAGCCAATTGTTGAGATAAAATTGTTACGTGATACGTATAAAAAATTAATCTTTAAACCTCATAATTTATTCCTCTTTCAAAACACATGATATTTTTATTTATATAAGATCAAATACATTTTCTCTCGTAGGTCAATATTACTTAAATCCATTAATAACAGATAACACGAACAATATTAACATAATAAAAAGGGAGTAATAAATCAGTTAACACATTTATCAAGAGTTCTGTAAGATGCCATAAACTTTTTGACTTTATAGAAACAGGGAATCATATTTAATATCTGTAGTATTTTGGTATAATGTAATACCATGGAGCAGTTCTTATTATGAAACTTTTCATGCACAATTTTATCAGGATATGTCTTGGAAAAAATGTTTTTGTTAAAACAACGTTAGAATATAAAGCCTTTCTGTGGAATACAATATATATTTCCAGACAGATAGGAGGAAGTAAAAAAGAGGGAAGAGAGTCAGGAGGAAGGCAAGAGAGAACGAGAACAAAGAAGAGGAGAGAAAGAGGAAAAGGAAAGAGAGAGTAGACATATAGATTGGAAAATGAAGTAAAATATGAGAGAGGGGGGAAGGTGATTAAGGTGAAGATGAAAAATAGAAAAATCTATCTAGACAATATATCCATCTATCTATCTATCTATCTATCTATCTATCTATATCTATCTATCTATCTATATATATATATATATATATATATATATATATATATATATATATATATATATGTGTGTGTGTGTGTAAGGATAATTAAATTAGATTAAAAATTAAATTCCCTATATAGAACTTAACTCATATTTTTCATTTCATATTAAGTATCAAACTAATTATTCATTCAATTCTTCCGAGCATATAGCCTAGCCAAAAAATGCCTAATTCCAGATCGTTAGAGTTAATAGCCTTATATGTCAGCATTAACTTTCACGTACAATAATAAATTCCGCGATACTTATCACATTTGTGTTAAAAGTGTTAACCCACTTAGTTTTCACGCGGCGTTCTTTTTTCTCTCTCTTCTCAGCGTCAGAAGAGATGTAGAAATGATTGAATAAAGTTCCTTTTTAAAATTAAGTCTAATTCTGGCTCGAAACATGTCATATTTATAATTATTAATATTAATTCCTAGTAAAAGATAAAAATTTATTTTGAAGGAAAGTTACGTTTTTCAAAGTATAGGTAGGAATTATTATCGTCAAAATACTTTGTCTCATAATTTTGAGTACCATACAAAATTATATGTATATATATATATATATATATATATATATATATATATATATATATATATATATATATATGTATTTATTTATATTCATTTCTTCTCTGAATAGATCACATCATTTAAGGAAATTTACACGCTATATTTACTTTTTAATTATGTAGCATTATTTTCATTTTCCAATATCGATTTTCGAGAGAATCATCTCTATCACTTATGGATTGTCAAAACTCCAAGAGAGATATATTACAAAGTACCATGCTGTAATAATAGAAAGTAAGAAACTAAATATCTTGGGAAGAGGATAGAAATAACATTCTTCAAATGAAAGAGAAAAGACGTTTAAGTTTATTGATACATAGAATCATACGAAAAAAACGAATTTATTTTTCGACTTTAGTTTAATTCTGATTTGATAAGTTGCTCTATCTTTAGAAATTAGCTGTATTAAGAATTTTTAATGCCTTATTGTTAGGGAATTTTCCTGCATTTAACGTAAAAAATGAACCGTTTTGATGTATGGGGAGTGCAAATGCTGGTCAGCATTATCCAAATGAAGACAACTTTCTCGCCGGTCAAAAGCCTTATTTTTGGATGACAGTAGAATGGACACAGAAATACAAAAAAAAAAGACACACACTTGTACTACAACAAGACATCGACATCGTTAACTAAGGGCTGAACAGACTTTCTAACCAGTTAGAATCCTAACAATTACAGATATAAACACAGTCTGTTACCAATTTTTAACATTATTCACATAATACAATTTTTTCTCTTATAAATAGCTGAGGAAAAATTGAGTGAAGGTTTTGCTCTGAATATGTTTTGAATGAATTCTTCCATAAAAAAGGTTATAAATCTGTAACGATTTGTTCATTCAAGGATTTTTTTTAATATTAGGTAACAAAACTATAGGGTGGATCCTAGTCAAGCACACTACTTGGCGACAAAATCTTTGGCGGCAAAAATTTTGGCGATACAGTTTACAATATGGCAACCCTTCAGGATTGTCCAGTCTGATGGCTAAAATACGGCAACGCTAAAACAGGCCGTCAAAACAAAGCTAAGACCGTCAACCCCGATTTTTCTTCGTTTTCTTCCATGACGTCATTTTTTGAAACAGGGGGGTTTGGGCGGCATTTGGCGAAAAAAAATGGCGCCAAAAAAAGCAGTGTGCCAGGCTAGGATTTTGCCAAAATATGTATTATTGTGGTTTGATTTTTTTTCAGAATTCAAAAACTTACCTACACGGAAAGGATGTTGTCTGAAATATAGATGAAAGGAAGAATGAAATTAAAAATAAAATGTGTTAAGTACTGTCACAAAGGGGATGAATTACATTTTTTAAACTTTTTTTTCAATAAAAAGTAAAAAAAAATAATGTTTGTTAAAGAAAAGCAGCCATTTTAGTACATTTTTTGCGATGAGAGGAAACCTGAGCTAAGTAGTTAAAAGAAAACAAATATCTGGAGCATTTAACATTTTTTTCAGTTAATTAACTTCTTTAAAAAAACTATATTACCTCTAGTTAAATAAAGCATTTGTCTAAAGGAATTTCACATTACCTTAAAATGAATTCTTTTTAAATATTTCATTTCATTAATAAGGAATGGTAGGCTAACAAAAGATATTGAAGTTAAAAAAATATTATATCGTTTATTGAAAATTTAAAAAATCCATCTGAAGTTTTTTTCTTCATTCTTGCAATTCTAGAAGTCATAAAATTTTACTGTAACACAGCTAAAATTAAGTTATTTCAAAGGCAGTTTTACATTCAAAAGAATCAAATTTAATAACAAAACTTATATGATTTCCCTTTAACCCTTTAGCGGGCAGTAGCTAATAGGTCTAGCCACATGTTAAAAAATGCGTAATCCATATGCGTTAATTGAAGCTAAAACACATAAAAATTAATACAGATGGAAGCACTATACCTTATTTTGCATTTCATGTCCTCTGATGGGTAGTTAAAATCAGTTTTTCTCGGTGTATATTTATAAATTGTATTTTGATGACTATAGATAAAAATCCTGATCTTTGAAAACATTTTCGAAAAGTTTTAAGAAAATTTTTCTCTCATCTGAATGAATTAAGCAATTTCACTATTAAAAAGGTTTTATTTAGGTTTTTGAAAAGCTTTTATATGTGGAAAGAGGCTGTATCCACTACCCACATAGAACAGAAAAATGACCTATTTCCTATTCTTGAGAGAGAGCACTTAGAATCAAAAGAGAATGTTGGGAGTCGGAAATTAAAACAAACTTTGTTTACAATATGTGATACAAGATTCTCGGGTTCGAAAATCCTTCATTACAGCTTTTTTGCTTGGAGAAAACGTTGCATATTATAAAGTTCAACAGTAAATAGCTCATCAAATTTGTAAAATAACTAATTTAAATCATCAAAAATATTACTCTATTTCTAACTTTTTATACTAAAATTAAATAAAATATAAACTGTGGATATATACCAAATTCAATGTATATTCTAAGTATTCTAGGTATATTCTAAGTATATTATTTCTAGGTATATTATAAGTAAGTACTCTATGTTGTATAATTATTCTATTATTATTTTATTGCACTTCTATTTTGTATTTAATTGTTATTTAAATAGTTATTGGCATAAATGTTAATTTTTCATAAAAAATGTTTATTGTAAAATGATTTATTTTTTCTGTCCTGAAAAGTAAGTTAAACGTCATAAATGCGCAGAAGCTATAATGTCTAGCCACCACCCAAGAATAAAACCCCTGATGAGATTTTTTTGTGACTTAATATAGTTTATAGAGGATGAGAACATTACATGCATCAAGTACTTTATCACAGAAAAGTGTATTTTAACTTAGTGCCCGTTAAGGCTACACATTATCCTAAAAATTTCATTTTTACCGAAATTTTTTTTTCCATGTTTTGGTGGCCCATATCATTGAGATGCTTACCACGAAATTTCAGATCTGTTAGAAAATTAGTTTTTAAGATATTTGAAGTTTTATGAGCTATGGTTTTGGTTTCGGTTTCCTTTTAAAGCATTTTTTCACACTAAAGTTGAATTAATTAAAAATATTTTTGAGCTTTTAGTTTGAAATGATTATTAATTCCAATTTTCTTTACTAAATTCATTTCTGCTTGATTATGTTTTGAGTTTTTTGAGTTCTCATAATTAATTAATAAAGATTAATTTCATAGCCAATTTTTGCTTTAAAAATGGTTTATATAACTTAAAAGCTTTATCATTAATTTTTCCTGTAGAAAAATGCCATGGCAAATGCGTTCTGGGTTTCTCTGAGAAACAATATTTCGAAGAGATGGAATACTACTGAAAATGATGTATCTAAAAATCAGTCCTCAGCTGATTCTGCACTTAGACTGCCGAATACAAGTATTCTGAATTCAAATGCTGCAGAGATAACTGAATATTTCCTTGATGTACCAAACTACATTGTACTAAACATATTGTAGTACTATATTTTAGTATTTTAAAGTCGTACGACAAGAGCTAAAACTTCCTAAACTGCCCGAATTTAAAACTGAAAAAAATTAAGTTTTATGAGCAAACCGGACTATTATTAGCTTAAGTTAGTATCATTATTATTTTGTACATAAATGCTTCGTGTTTCAAAACTTTTGTGAAATATTAGGTTAAGATAAAACTGAATAAACTCTGACGTCTTAACAAATGCTATCAATATTATGCAAAAATATATTTTGAAATAAAAATATAATTTTCAGTCATATTTAATAAAAATAATGTTTTAATGTAGAACATACATTGGAAAATAACGTATTAAAAATTAGAGTTTTACGGGCATTATAAGTTTTTGTTTTATGACTTTAAAAATTTTAAATGCGTTTTTTTCAGACTTTTAATTTTGGAGGTATAAGTATTTTCTGATCTCTAAGGCTTTTTTCCTGTTCAAGATAGAGCCTTGAATTTTTTTGTATATACTCCCAAATTTATGTTCTATACAGTTAGTATGGATGTAGGGCTGAGAACTCAATTTATTTTTCTAAAAAATGCTGAAGTTGATATTTTAAAAATTTTCGTGTTTTTTTCAGGTTTTTCTAGAAAAAATAATTATTAAAATTCAACAAGGGAATAGATTTTCAAATCCATACTAAATACTGTTTGTAATAATCTAAGTATCATAAATAACTTAAAATTACTAAAAATTTTTAAAAATTGAGTATTTTATAAGAGTTTGAAAAAACTTCCTAAAAAAATTCCTAATTTTTTAAAATTGTAAAATAATGGCTATTCAAACTGACTTTTTGCATACAGAATCAGCTTAATAATATAATCTAAATGTAAAACATCAATTATTTTTTTTGTAACTGTCTCCAAAAAATTTTTTTGAAAAAGGGTACCGTGTAGCGTTAAATGGTAAAAACCATGCACATAATTTAAGAGTAGTTACTATCGGACATTTTGAATTTTTGCAACATTTTTTAATTTTTCATGCTTAAATTTCAGAAGAGGATAAATAAGTAAATAGAGTATTTTTTTAAAAAGTATTCTATATATAAAATTTTTTCAAAGAACAATGTAAATCAAACAATAGGATATGTTGAGTTAAAATTTAGAATTCTGTAGCTATCCTTCTTTGAAATAAAACTCATTAGAGAAGACATGCATCCGAGATCTTTCTTGGTTATAAGAATACAATTATACTCATTTATTAAAAAAATGCTAATTAATAGAATGCATATTCGTTTTCACTTCATTTATTCTTTTTAAAAATTATGTTGAAATTTGAAGTGAATTAAGATTTTAATTAGCAGATAATTTTTCATTTCAGACTCATTAATTATGATTATGCA
The DNA here is from genome assembly GCA_019973935.1 of Trichonephila clavipes. Lineage (NCBI taxonomy): Eukaryota > Metazoa > Arthropoda > Arachnida > Araneae > Nephilidae > Trichonephila > Trichonephila clavipes. The sequence continues at coordinate 825,626 of BMAU01021123.1, forward strand.
ACTATAAGTAACATGACAATGCTGAACTATTTTATAATAGGAAAAAAAATAAAATACTTATTCATAACAAAGGAATACTCATCCGAACAATTTTAATATTATATTTAAATATTATCCAAATGCCGTGATGTGTATTAAAGTTTTTATTTACATTATTTTTATTAATAATGCAGCTTTCTTTTCTTTAAGCTAAATGAAATAAATAATAAATTAGAAAGGATTTGTTGAATTTGTACATTTTTCAGGGTTTGAGAAGAATAATTAAAATGATCTAACTTTGGGAACGCTTAGCGATGAGATTTATAGATTACATAGTACGCAAAGAAAAACATTTTTCATAGAAAGTACAATTAATAATATTGTCATATAAAAAAGTAATTGCCTCTTTATATACTTTAAATATAAACACACTTTCATATGTATTACATATAATTTATATTGCGAAATTATATTCGGCTCAATTTTACATTGAAAATTGGGTCAATATTACGATTTCTCAAAATAATAATAATAATAATAATAATAAATAAATAAAACCAAAATATTATATCTCTATGGTACTGTCCTCCAAACAGAATTCATCTATTTTAAATCTAAGATCATTTAACTTTTGTTTCCACAAACAAGAAATTTTATTTAAAGAAACAAGAAACTCTTCTTGAGATTGAAATTTTCAATATATTCACATGTTTTATTATTGTAATGAAACTGCGATTTTTAATTTTCCCCATGAGCTTCAAATTTTTTATCATTGCAATTATTTATTTTAAATTTAAATCTCAATTTAAATGTAAGAGAAAATTAAATCGATAAAAAAAGTAGCGATATAAAAAACTTAAATCAAAGGGATAAAAATTTAATATTTCGGGATTTAGCTGTCGAAAACTAGATGGATGAATTGGTTCAAGGTGAATAAGATGAAATATCTTTGACTTTTATATAAGACTGACGTGTTTATTTTGAGTAGCTTTTTAAGAATTGAAATAAAAATTTGTGATCTTGAAATAAAAATTTGTGATCTTGTTAAATTTTTTATGTAAACATTATAATTTAAATTATTATTTGTATGATATGTATAATGAATCGTATATTACTTACTTTTAAGCAGAAATTGGTAAAAAAATTTAATTATCTATCGTTTGGGGTAGAAATTTCTTTAAACCTTCTCTCTATATCTTTTATTACCTATGAATCATATATCAGTCCGAATAAGATTTTCTTACCAGCTTTTTTGCCAAATTCCTTTAATTACTTTGAATAAGATTTTTTTCCTAGAATGCGTTATTGCTTTATTATAGTCATTTTAGAATTATCACTTTTTTGATTAGTAGTATATTTTTGATATAATTGTCTTCTAATGTTTGTATTTATTAACGTCTATGTGAAAAGAATTTTATCGACAAATGATGTAACATATGGGACCAGAAAATCTACATCTTGATCCCTGGAGTGAACAGTAATTAATTCCTAATGTTATATTGATCAATGCAGTCAATGTTATGTATACCAACACTGTTGCAGAAATCTCACCATCACTTCGCTTCTAGAAAACTGACATTTCCAGACAGGGTGCTTTTATTATTACTATTAACAAGCACTTTCTAGATTAGAGAAACCTCATTGTCTTGTAGCGTATTAGAATGTAATTTGATCCTGAAGAGAATTTCTATAACTATAATATTACTTCTATTGATAGGAGAGTATTTTTATTATTATAACTACTTCTGTTACTTGAATTTTCCTCTTTTACCAATTTAATATTGATTTGTGCAATCATTCGGTGTATTAAATAATGCCGAGGTGGCAAACTGAAAAAAAAGTATAGATCGGAGAGCATATAATACACTACATTATACTTGTAAAAGAACTAAATAATTGCGGAGATTGTTCAACAATTTACATCACTTACTGAATATAAATTTACTATACATGTTATAGTAGTATTGTGAATTAGGTAGAATGTAAAAGCAAAAAGATCCTTTCAAATGAATTTTTTTACAAATTACTCTGATTTTATGCATGAAAGAATTGTACGAAAAGTAAATTACTGACCATGAACCATTTAAAGTGTTTATCGAGTTCTGTAAAAATCTAAAAATTTTTTTTGAAAAAATCACCACTAGAATAACTTTATGAAAATAATTTGTAAAACGGATGAGAAATTGAAAAACTTATGAATCAATATTGAAATTTTAATTTTAAGGTTTATTTCGGATTTTAAGAGCTTTATCTTATTTTTATAATAATTTCCTTGGATGTTTCTCATATTTAGTTCACTGTTAAGTTCCCTAAAATACAATGTTTACTCAGATAATTAATATTTTGTTTCTGTATAAGCATAACTACATAATTCAATCAAAATTGAGTCAGTTGGAGAATTAAAAAAATGTAATTCATATTATGAAAGCCATTTGTTCCAGTTTTATAATTTTTAAATATTATCATGTAAAACAAAAGAAATAAATGAATATTTTTTTTAAATGAAATGTTCTAAAAAAGATAATTTTTAACTTTTGTTAGTATCAAATGGAAAACAATTCATTAAAACTTTCAACAACAAAATCTAAATTGCTTTCAGTAAGGGAGTTCCATGAATTTGGTATTTGTATTTAAAATTAGTAATTTGCCACCTAGAACCAAACAACGTAGAAATGAAAATCTGTTCAAAATTGAAATATTTATCAAATATTTATAATCCTACCCCCATTATCTACCTTAAGAAAGGAACGGTCTATTTCCTGATTTCTTGAACTAAAGGCCTTATGAATTCCGTTTCAGATAACATATACGAATATCTGTTTGTGTTATTTGAATTAATAGACTAAATTGAAGATAAAATACACCTCACTACCCGAAATAAAAATAAGCTAATAATTTAAAATACTCTGAAAGGTTAAATGTTAAGTGATGAAACATAAACCAAGCATAGAATTATTTTATTTTAGAAGATTTAAATCATCTGAGTCAGGAAAGTTTGAAAGCTTTTTAATGGAGAGAATTGAGCAAACATCATAATTTTCTTAGAATAAAAATAGAATGAAAAAATATTTTAGAAAAGCAAACAAATATATTATCACAGGGAGGAATTTTTCTTAAAAACGGGAGAGCTTTGACCTTTCTAGGACACATTTTCATTTTACGGTAGGGTTTAAAAAGTAAATCAAGAATCCTGCTATTTTGATTTTTTTTAACTCTCAATTATCAAAGAAGATTTAAATTAAGTTGGTCATATTTATTAATTTTCATTAATATGCTTCATTTTTCAAGTCCGTTGTTTTTGTAGAATTTAATATAACTATTTCTGTAAACACTTTTTTCATTTTAATGATATTTTAGAAACATATTATTATCACCCTTAAAAGTAATAATTAACTTAAGGTGTTATTAACTTAAGGTGTGTAAGCGCATAAATGGATAATTTTCATGATATTTAGTGTCACTTAGATTAGAAAATGTATTTAAAATTGTTTTAAGAATATTATTACAATAAAAAATTATTTAAATACAATAATTTGACAAAAAATGAACAGAGAATGACCCACATTTTCAAAATATTCTCCTTTTGTAAAAAATGCTTCTATTATAATAATACTTCGCCTGTATATAGCTCTGCAGAGACACTCAACTAAAAGTTTTGAAATATACAACTTAGAAGTGGGTTTATTCATATTTTACGACTAATTTTAAGAAAAAAACGCCAATAATTATTTCGATTGGTGGTAACCTGGAAAATAATGTGAATTTTTCAAAAATTCTAGTTGAGCCTCTGTAGAGAGGTCTGACCTATATAAAGGCAAAATATTATTATAATAGAACCATTTTTTCACAAAAGGTGAACATTTGGAAAAATATTATTCTAAGTTAATTTTTGCCAAAATATTATATTTAAATATTTTTTGTCAAAATGTTCTTAAAACAACTTTCTGCATGTATTCTAATCTGAGTGACACTAAATATCATGAAAATTATCCATTGATGCGCTTTTGCACAATCATGGTTCTGAACGTAGTCGGATACCTTAAAGAAAAAGAGAGCTTTCTGACTGATACTATTTAGAAACAATGTACTTTTTATCATTATAATTTACAATACGGTTTTTCTTTTGGACTGTAACTGTAACCCGATAGTTTTATTGGAAATAATTTTAAAAAAAATGAAAATGAAATAACTTAAAAAGAAAATGCAAGTTTCAAAAATTCATAGCGGAATTTGTCAAATAAAAGCTTTGTGTTAACAGTTTTCTTAGCTGATATTTGTACAAGGAGAATTATTTAATGAATGCTTTGCACTTTTAAATTTGCCCCTCTGTCTCTGCTAACTTCTACAGCAGGCACTAGAGGATCTAGAGTGCAATTGCAACCTCTGCAAACTGATTGATTTTCTGATGGTGTTTATACTTCTGTTATTCTATTTTTTTTGTTGTTACCTCTTGTGTGTGCTTTTGCAGATTGTTATTACTCCAGCGAATGAAATGTGTTCTTCAAGTGTTCACAAATAAAAAAATTTATAAAGGCAATTAATCAAAAATATTTGAATGCGAGAGTATTAACCTGATCTTTTTTTCAATTACTTTTGCCAACAGATATTTAGATTTTTAAACGCAGTTTGATTTACAGTATATAACTTTTCACCATAATATTTTCCCCTTTTCTTAGAACGGATCAATAATTTTAAACAAAAAATATCTATACTTACATATTATTTTCAAATTTGAATTCATTTTATGCTATAATTTCACTGGTGCACTTATACATAGCTTCTTCACGTGACTCACTCTCCAGTTCCCCCGTTTTTCACATAGGCTCGCGTAGGCTATGTATTGGGGGAAATAGCTAAATTCTTCACAAGTATTGTGAAGGCAACTTGATTGCATTCTAAGCCGTATTTCGGAAAGACGTATCTATACATTCGAGGCACTTAACGGACTAGTTGAGCTACGCATGTGGCGTTTAAAGGGTATACACGTGCGTGCCCGCGCGTATCTAAGAGTATATAATATTAAATTTACTTAAAAAAGCAATCACCTCAGTTTCGTGAATACTCTTCAATCACTATACTTGGATCTTTGAGAATTGAAAAAGACGTCCAAGTTCCTATACATGCATGTATACATGTTTTATGGACGATGACGGTACTTCAGAATTTCGATAACACAGAAAAAGTATAATAAAGAAAAACACCCATGCATATATTAACTTAAATATAAACATTTCTGCATATGAATAATGCATTTTAATGCAAACACTTGATACTATTCCGGAGAAATCCTGACAAGGTAATTTAATAACTAACTTTTAATATTTACATCAATTAACACACAGATTGTTGTAAGATAAAAAAAATTCCTTATAAATATATTTCGGATCATCATACTTCAAAGACATTTCGAGTATAGTTTACAGCGCTACTTGTTTTAAAATCGCAAAATATTATAATACCCATTTGCATTCCAGCATGTATGGTGGAATATTTAATTATTTCAAATTATATATTAAGATGCAAAATATCTTAAAATTCTCACTTCCCACCCCGATATAAAAAAGTCTATGGAAAGAAATATTTAATTTTTTTCTGCATCTGTCATTCGAAATTAAAATAAGATTCTGGTAGAATTTTAAATTCCAGCCTGCATTGCTTGAACTACTACTCAAAGTGAAATCTTTGCTATTTAAAAAATACTGAAAGTTTATCTCAATTTATATTTTAACACTCTAAATTTGTAGTTCATTGTTGTTCGTTGGTAGTAAAATATTTGATCAGTTGCACTAAAAGGTTACGACAACTTTTTTACTTGGCAATTTTAAATACAAAGCATCATCTTAGAGTAGAATAAAAAATTTACAACAAGTTAGAGAAAAGCAAATAGAATAATAATAATAGGACATTTTATAACTGAAAAACCAATTAAGGTATCCGAATACGTTCGGAATCATGTTATTGCAAAAGCGCATAAATGGATAATTTTCATGATATTTAGTGTCACTTAGCATTAGAATATATGCATAAAATTGTTTTAAGGACATTGTGACAAAAAATATATTTAAATACAATATTTTGGCAGAAAAAATTAACTTAGAATAATCTTTTTTCCAAATTTTCACCTTTTGTGAAAAATGCTTCTATTATAATAATATTTTGCCTGCATATAGCTCAAACCACTTTACAGAGGCTCAACTAGAATTTTTGAAATATACAACTTAGAAGTGGGTTTATTCATATTTTACGACAACAGAGAGGAGCAATTTTAAGAAAAAAAAGCCAATAATTATTTACAATTAGTGGTAACTCTGAAAATAATATGAATTTTTCAAATGTTGTAGTTAAGCCTCTGTAGAGAGGTCTGAGCTATATACAGGCAAAATATTATTATAATAGAACCATTTTTCCCAAAAGGAGAACATTTGGAAAAAAGATTATTCTAAGTTGATTTTTTACCAAAATATTATTTTTAAATAATTTATTTTTGTCAAAATGTCCTTAAAACAATTGCATACAAGTATTCTAATCTGAGTTAGACTAAATATCATAAAAAATATCCATTTATGCGCATTTTTAAAACCACGATTCTGAACGTAGTCAGATTCCCTTAAGTTTTCGATGCTTAAAAGTTCAATATAAGTACAGATAATATCATAGAAACAATGATAGTAGCAGTAAACTCTTTATGATGCTATTAATTTATTTAAGAGTGAATTGATGAGTACAGCTATTATAAGATTTCATTTCCACATTTGTGAGGTTATGTTTCTTAAATATTTCTATTTCTTTCAAAATAGCTTTCCAAAATAGCTTTTCCTGTCTTGAAAGTTATGAAAAAATTAAATAACATTTTATGAATATTCTGGTATTTAATTGTCTTTTAATTAAATGTGTTCTAGTTTTCCATGGATCATCAAAGGATTTATGCAAGTGAACACTGTAATAAGGCATCAACTTATTATGAATGTTATTGTTTCGTCTATAAACTAAATGCAAGTAAATCAATGAAAATGACAAATGAGCTTATAAATTATTAAGTCGTATCGTTATAAATTATAGTATCTGGTGATCATTCGCAGATGCCAGTGATAGGTTTCGTTTCAAGGCTTCACCATTTGGTTGCCAGAGTAGTTAATAAGGTCGTTTAGTATATTCATCTGCAAGATTATAGTTATTCGAAAATAAATCTGCGTTTGCTTACATCACAAAAAGGCTCATTGCCAACTATTCCCACACTAACCTTCATTTCAATTTAAATAAAAAAATATTATGTATGTACACTGCTGGACAATTGCTAAGGACGGATAACACTATCATCCATAGCAACCACAAACTGAAAGGAAGTAAAATGTGGAAAATTAGAATAAGTGCGGGATATTAGTAAGAAGAAGTATGAGTATGCAAATTTTTTTTCCACGTCTGTTCATCACGTGATAGCGTTCATAAGAGCTTTATAGGTTTTGACGCGTGTGGACAGTTGTTGTTTCAAGTCAAAGTTTTATAGGAAGGATTTAATAGACGAACTTAAAATTTTTGGCATGTCTTCCCGACATCACATACATGATTTTATGCGTGGCCGAATTATTGGAAAGATCGAAGAAGGGCGAAAACTAACAGATGTTGCCAGGGAGTTCGACATCGCTCACAGCGTTGTTTCACGGCTGTGGAAGTCATTTAAAACTACTGGAATGTGTAGTAGACGGCACGGGGGAGGTCGTGTTAGAAGTACGACGCCTGCAGAAGACAGATATATCGTCCTATCAGCAAAAAGGAAAAGGCGCACCACAGCTCAGCAGGTGGCAAATCAGTTTCTTGCTGCCTCAGGAAAGCAGAACTCCCTAAAAATTGTTGCCAGACGTTTGAGGGGAGGAGGACTATACGCACGCAGACCTGTTGTGTGTGTCCCATTAACCAGACAGCACCGTACTGCCCGTTTGAAATGGTGTCTTGAGCATCACAATTGGACTGAACAGGACTGGGCATGCGTACTATTCTCAGATGAGAGTAGGTTCAGTCGGTCATCGGATTGTAGACGCCAACTGATCTGGCGCGAGAGTGGTACTGCTTATCGTCCAGAAAATATCCAGGATAAGGACCGATATCCGACATGCAGTATCATGGTGTGGGCCGGCATTATGATCAATGGCCACACTGGCCTACATGTGGTTGCGAATGGGACTATGACGGGCCAACGATACATTGATGAAGTTCTACTTCCTCATGTTCGTCTTTTCCGTGGTGTTGTCGGTGATAAATTAGTTTTTATGGTCGACAACGCAAATGTCATCGAACACTCGCTGTTCATGATTGTCTAGACAGCGAGGGTATTCAACGTCTCGTATGGCCAGCGCGTTCTCCAGACCTAAACCCCATTTAAAATGTGTGGGATGCTTTGGGGAGGCAAGTTGCTGGTCGAAACTATCCTTCGACAAACAAGAACACCCTCATCCGTGCACTCACTTAGGAATGGGATAAATTGCCTCAACAGCTGCTGGATAATGTTGTGCAAAGTATGGTACGACGTGTGGAATGTTGCATCACACTCCACGGTGAACATATCCCGTTCTGATACCTTTCTTTAAGGTGCCTGCTGACTTTTAGATGCATTGTTCCATTTCTCCGTACGCAGATCAAATGAACATTTTTTTTCTTTCAGATGTTTCACAGCTTTTGTACTTTCCAGAACAATAAATAATCTTTATTCTAATGTCTGAACAGTGTGGCAACTATATTTTATCCTACTAGGCCTCATGTCTCGCTTAATGTTATGCTACATAGCAATTTGTGATCCGTCCTTAGCAATTGTTCAGCAGTGTATAATACATTTATGAAGTTCATGAGAAATATTTTAGGGAAATTTTTCAGTGTCTGAAAATGTATTAATATTCTTCAAATAAGGTTTTCGAAAACACATTAAAGAAAAGGAAAAAAGAAAAAAAAATATGCATGATTTCAACATTTAACTACTCTGTTTTCTGCCAAATTGACCTCATAAAAAAAACAAAATCTTAAGGTATCCGACTACGTTCGGAACCGTGATTTTGCAAAAGTTTATAAATGAATAATATTTATGATATTTAGGGTCATTTAGATTAGAAAATGTATATAAAATAGTTTTAAGAATAATATTACAATAAAAATAAATTAAGTACAATATGTTGACCAATCTTCTAAATATTCTCCTTTTGTGGAAAATGCTTCCATTATAATAATATTTTGCCTGTATATGGCTCAGACCTCTGTATAGAGGCTCAACTAGAATTTTTGAAATACATAACTTACAAGTGGGTTTATCCATGTTTTAAGAAAACAGAGGAGAGAAAGTTTAAGAAAAAACACCGATAATTATTTCAAATGGTTGTAACTTTGAAAATAATGTGAATTTTTTTCAAAAATCATACTTGAGCCTCTATACAGAGGTCTGAGATATGTACAGGTTAAATATTATTATAATTGAAGCAATTTTCACAAAAGGAGAACATTTTGAAGAAAGGTTATTCTAAGTTAATGTTTTTGCCGAAATATTGTATTAAAAGGATTTTTTTTGTCAAATTGTCCTTAAATCAATTTTATACATGTATTTTAATCTAAGTGACACTAAATATCATAAAAATTATCCATTTATGCGCTTTTTAAAATCATGGTTTCGAACGTAGTTGGATACCTTAAATGATTTTTCAGAATCCTCACTGAATATTCTTTATTCAAAATAAACCTACTGAAGATTATCTACCAAAAGGGATTCATACATTGCCAAGTGAATTAGTGTTTGTTAACGCCGCATTTAAAACATCACGAGAGCTAATGGTGACCACCGACCTCATAATTTTGAGTCGCGGTCAATTGACGATGACTATTACATTTTTCTAATTTCCACACCATAATAAAGATTTCGAGTTGTGACAGAGAAACGTATATGAGCCCTTTTACACTATGGCAACGGTCGACAAGCTTTTTGACTTCGCGGACCAGTAAATTCATAATTTAAATCCAGTAGAACACTAGTAGGAGTTTTTAAGTGTTAAATATATTTATAAAAAAATTGTGTTACATAAGAGCACATACAATGTACCTAGTTGATAAAATGAGACTATTACTTAAAACCAATAAACCATAATAAAATAAACAAAATATAAAAAAACTGCAAAATTGAAACAATTAAATAATGGTTTAAGTATTCCAAACTTTTAGCGTTATACATTCATAATGTGATGGATGTTTCCTGCTTACTTGAAACAAGGTTATTGATATATGGATCCAATATTGTTACTGCAAGACGAATAACTGATTTTATTCCAGGCTGAGAGCGGTATCGTGTTTTAATGATTGTGACAGATGAAACGGTTTTTTCTTTCATCGCCTGTTCCCTAAGAAACGTGTTTTCATTTCTTATAGAAAGCGAAAACTGAGACCTTGATAAGGATGAATGGAATTTAAATTTGAGGGTTTCGTCGAACCATAGGTTGATGAGGCTTTCTTTTAGATGCATGCTTAAATAATTATCTTGAATTTTCGCTGCAAATATTCGTGAAGGGTAAGTATGTCCCAGGTTTTTTTTCTAAGGACCAGTAAAATTTTCTCATGGACCACCACTTTGGGGACCTCTGCACTATAGGACTTTAGTGGAATCAGGACTTGGGCCCGAATCTCGACAACGCAGGTCATGTTTTCGTGACAATGGGCTACTGCTGCCACACACACACATAGACAAATAACTCGTCAAAGCAAATATATGCAACATAAATGTGCATTTGTTATTTACAGAAGTTAGTTATCATTCAGAAGGACATCATATATCCAAACAAGTAATTCAAAGACGTATTATGCACGGAAACTAATGATTGCATTGAAAACAGAATTAATGAAATGAAACCAGAATACATGAGAAGACTAGAGTACAATTGGCCGTGACTTAAATGAGAAGTTTTTGAGATGATTTAACAGAAAGTGGTATTGGCCTGTGTGCAGTATGTATGAGCAAGCGTAATGGAGAGTTGTGCATGATTTCTACTTCTCAACCTAAAAGAGTATGAATGTTGTGACGTTTTTGAACACCACAGACGTAAAATAGGCTTCTTTTTTGAGGATAGAATAACACCGTTAAAATTCACAAGTACAACCCTAAATATTGCGGGATCATTTGATCTGGCACCACGCCAAAACCGATGACCATGAGAAATCTAATGGCTGGACATACATGCAAGTCGGAACCCTGAGTGTAATTTGAGGCTTCAGAAACGATCCGCACCACCCCAATAGTGGAGAAGACAGTCCGTTGAAAACACCAAACACAACGGCTTTGTTGTCTCCTTCCTTACAAATAACATATTCTGAACTAATGAAATAATCAATTATATGAATAACTTCTATTCAAAATGTTAATATATTGTAATTAATAGATGTTTGACGTAAATAAATCAACCATTTAATTTCTTAAATCTCACACTACCAATAATTTTCCAAACGTCACTATGTTAAGGTATCCGACTACGTTCGGAACCGTGATTTTGCAAAAGCGTATAAATGGATAATATTTATGATATTTAGTGTCACTTAGATTAGAAATTTTATATAAAATTCTTTTAAGAATAGTATTGCAATTAAAAATTATTTAAGTACAATAATTTGACAAAAAATGAACATAGAATGAGCACTCTTCACAATAATCTCCTTTAGTGAAAAATGCTTCTATTATAATAATTTTCCGCCTGTATATAACTTAGACCTCTTTACAGAGGCTCAAATAGAATTTTTTAAATATATAACTTAGAAGTGGGTTTATCCATGTTTCACGACAACAGGGGGGAGAAATTTTAAGAAAAAAAACGTCGATAATTATTTCAAATGGTCGTAACTCTGAAAATAATGTGAATTTTGCAAAAATCATAGTTGAGCCTCTATACAGAGGTGTGAGCTATATACAGGCAAAATATTATTATAATAGATGCATTTTTCGCAAAAAAAAACATTTTGAAAAAAGGTTATTCTAAGTTAAATTTTTGCCTAAATATTGTACTTAAATTATTATTTTTTGCCAAAATGTTCTTAAAACAATTTTATGTATGTATTTTAATCTAAGTGACATTAAATATCATGAAAATTAGCCATTTATATGCCTTTTTAAAATCACGGTTCGGAACGTAGTCGGATACCTTAAGGGCAATGGAATCGAAAGAAATTCAAGCAAGAATATTCGCCTTTATGACGATGCTCCTGAAGAAGACCTTGCTATATTTAAATGTATGAAAATAGTTTTATATGTATATGCAAATAAGAGGAATACCTGAAAAAATGTTAATATTAGGGCAAATTAAATGTAAGGCATTTTATTAAAATAAACCGTAAAGCATATTTTGCATCAAAACCTAATATATGACGGATTTCATTTGTATGAAACAAGGTACAGTTTATCCCAAGACAAGTGGTAATACAAGCCCATGGGGTCACTGATAATTTTTAAAAACTTTTTCTTAACTTAGTATTGTTAAATTAATAATAAAATACATTGCACAGTACTGATACATCTATAAGTGTATTAAATCAGTGAAAATGTGTATTTTATATTTTATTATATCAGAGAGAAAGTATTTTGCTTGGTTATTTTCAGTAAATTAAAATTTTTTCTAAATAATCTTTTGTTGAACCTTTTGTCATTTTGCTCGAGCCCCCGCATAGTTATCACGCCCCTCAAGGGGGGCACACCCCACAGAAGTTTGAGAAACGCTGGTGTATATTATTAATTTTACAGTTGAATAACTGTGTGGTACTTGTGAGGCTTACTGTTTTTTGTTGAATTGTAGAGTCACCACTATAGTGCAATAGACATATGCATTTTTGGGGGGCATTTCTTTTTAGTTTAGCTTATTTTTTATTTTCGCTTTTTTATTATTTTTAAAAGTATTCAAAAAATTTCTTAACTTTCAATCTGAGCTTGTTTTTTTCCCTTTTTTGCCGCACAGTTAAATGAAAAATCCATTCTTATTCCAAAAATTTTAGTTTCTTTATGGGTAACAAAGATTAACCAGTAATTGGAGATTTTCAAGGTGCTATTATTATTATTATTATTATTTCCTTTTCTTAGAAAATCTGGAAGAAAAAGCTCAGTCCTAAAAAGGATTTGGATTTGTAACAGAATCTACCATCTGAAATCAGTGATGTACTAACAGATGATTTTTCAGATGAAGAAGTCCCAGCAAATAATATGCAGCGATTTTGGTTAGATTCTTAAGATGACGATCAAGAAACTAAACAAGATTCAAGATATAGTAGTTCATGTAATAAAAAAAATACAACATTTGCTATCCCAGGAAACAGTACTTAATGAAATATTAAATCAAAAACTCATTTAAAAAGCCCAATGTGAAATGAATTTTTGTGTATTAATAAAAATAAAAACTGTTTCTTTGAGTATCAACAAATTAAGCCTATGCGTAGAAGCTGTTTTTAAGTGTAAAAAGTAAATGAATTTTAAAAGTATTAGGTTCTTTGTATGATAGAAACATCCTGTTAGGGAATAAGAATCGGATTAAAAAACTCTGAAGGACAATAAAGATAAATTGACATATTATAACGTTATGCTATTAAATATCTGTAGAATGATTCCGCATGCCTAAGAACCTTAATTAGCCTAAGAAACTTAATTATTAAAACGTTAATTAAAACGTTTATGAATTTGGGTTAATCCATTATTTATCTAATGGCTGAATATTTAGATGAAAAGGAACAAGTGTTCATATCTCATTATTTTGTAAAGATGTTCCCAAACGAAGTAAAATCATTAATTGCGTCCCAGATAAATGTATATATACATACACACACATATATATATATATCCTAATCTTAATTACCTCATTAAACCCGCAAATCTCATTGAGAGTGGGAAACACATTCATTTCTGCATTAACCTCAAGACTTAAGCGCGTTAATTGCAGTAAATAATTTCCCTGGTAATTACTTCAATTAAAGCATTGAATTGGTAAACTATTCACCGGAATAACAAGAGTTAACGTAGAAGTAATTACTTTCCTAAAAGGTCATTATTCTTGTTAATTTAAATCTACTTTGCTCATAATGAGATTCGTTTAATTCAAGAGTCATCAGAAATAGATGTTGCGAAAGATTGTGAGTTTGGGAGGAAATAGAAAAAAATCTAAGAGATTACGAATGGGAAAAATTAGTAGGTTTTACAATTTATTTTCCTAGAAACAAAATGAATTATTGCTTATTTTATTGAACAAGAAATTAGTTTTCCCGGAAATGCTTGTTTTTGTAAAGGCAATCAAACCTTATATTTTTGAAGGAAGGAACTGCAAAATTTTTAAGGGAATAAAAAATTTCTATGCTATATTTTTTCTTAATGTATTCTATACTGTATTACGAAGCAAAATATAATTTATGCACGTAATTAGTTACACACACGCACACACAGAATCTATTGTATAAAAGTCTTTTAAGATTAGTTTTAACTCATGCATGCGAAACTTGGTCTATGTGTCAAACAGATAAGAACACGATCAGCACCAACGAAAAAAAGAATTTAAGATTTTCTTTTGGAGGAACTCAGAAAAATGAAACGGGGCGAAGAAGATTAAATTTGAGCTCTATCAATGATATAAAGAATCTGACATTGTTAACTTCATAAAAATACATCGAATTAAATCGGTAGGTCACGTTGTCAGAATGTACGAAGAACGCACTACTAAAAGAGTTTTCAATGCCCAATTAATTGCTGCACGGAAAAAAGGCAGGCAAAATCTTAGATGGATTGATGGCCCAGAAAAAATTCTCCTAGTTTTCAGAACTAAAAATTGGAGAACACTAACAGAAGGAAGGCTCGCCTGGAAAAGGCCTTTGGAGAAGTTCAAGGCCCACCCTGGTCTGTCGAGCCACTAAGTAATTAGTCACTTATATAATTCACATATTTTAGCTGCTTTAGCCAGGAACAAAAGGAGTATAATTGTAACAATAAAGTCAATGTGATAACTTAAGTAATCCTGTATATAAGCAAGAGCTCTTTTCAGTATATTTTGCTATAGCAACCATGACAAGTTATTTAGAGTTTACATTACAGATTAGCATCGCTTTATTTATGATATGCTCCATTATATTCAGTTGCACTATTTATCACGATGCCATTATTGAGTTCCATTATTCAGCACGAGGAATAATCTTAAAATAATTTTGGCAGATGCATACTTTATTAAATTTGTAATTAAAGTATAATTCAAAATATTTTGAACTTTGGTAAAGAGTACATATCTAGTTCAGTATGGGCTTATTACTTAGGACTCAAGTATGGAAATAGCACTAGGTGTAAATAAATGACCATGGGGTATTTAAAAATTAGGCTAATAATTGTCTACAAAGAACAAGACTATTTAAAAAGTAAATAAGACAAATTTGAGTCCTTATTCTTAATGATTGAACAATAACAGTTAACGAAATTAGCGACAAAATGGGCAAAGTTATAGATAGAAGCGTGTAATTTACAAATCGGAAAAAAGTAACAATTGTGCAAATAGTAGCAACGAGAGTGTTTCGATTTCAGAAAGAAAATCAAAAAGTGGTGAGTAGAAATTAGTCCAAGAAAATTTCTATTTTCTTGGACATTAAAATGACTATGAAGTAAAAAGCGATACATTTTGACGAGAATTTCTACAAGCAGATTACACCTTAGTAAAATCCAATCCTTTGTAGAAGGAAACACAAAAAGTGAGTCTGCTCTAACAGAAAAAAAATTGTTGTGTACTGAAATGAACGATCTTGCAACTATCTTTAAAGATCTATGTAGCGGATAAATCAGTTTTCTTCATGACAAATGTTCAACTGTTGCAGTATAGAAGTGCAAATTTTTGAAAACAAAATTAAAGCTGTATAATGGCATGGTGAAAGTTACATTGTAAACCGTAATGTTATCCTTCTCCGAGACTTAGCAAGACCTATACATTCTACTGGTTTAACATACAATATTCACCAAAGAAACGTCATTCAACTGCACCCTACCATACCTTCCTAGAGTCCTGCCTTGGCACCTTTGACCTACTAAATTTTTGAAGGTCTATTTAACAAAAATATTTTTTTCGAAGTTTAATTTTCCAGAAAAATTGTTTCTACTAATTCAATTTTTTTCTTGCACAGAAATTAAAAATCGAAATTTGTTGGATGGATAAAATTGCTAGACCTAAAAGTTGGCTTCATATATATTGCAGAAATATGATATTACAAACTTCTTAGCACTTTTCTGAATAAGATTATTGTCCTTTTCCTTTCAAAAAACGTTTCTCTTTTGAAAATTACATGTTTAAAATACTAGTGTAACTCAGAACATTTTCTATTGATTACAATAAAAAAGATTACTTTTTTCGCAGTCCTATGAAAAAGTAGGAATATAATATTAATATATATATATATATATATATATAGAGAGAGAGAGAGAGAGAGAGAGAGAGAGAGAGAGAGAGAGAAATGTACAGTATAAGATTAAACAGCTATTTTTTTATTTGGGAAATGAGGAAAACTAAAGAATAGAGAAAAAAATTAAAAATAGGACGTAGAACATCAGGAGGTTTTAAAAAAACTAGATGCTGTATTTTTATTGAAAGTTATTTTTACCAAACAAATGGTACTTTACATTAAATCCATATACATGAAAAAATAATTCAAACGTTTTAAAAATTTTACAAAGGATAATATTTTTTTACTTTGGTAATTGATTCACAAATAACACCTGTGTACATTTTTAAAGAAACGTGCACCGAATTGGTGTAATTTTTTAAATGAGAGTATATAAGTTTATTTGAATGCTTTTGAATAAAGCATCAAAATGAAGTTAAAAAGGATAAACTTAAAGCTAGTTTCTTAAAAAAAAGTGAACGCATAAAATTTTAAACTTCACGTAAATAGAATAAGCATCTATAAAAATATATTTACTCCGATATTGTGCTTTAATTTTAAAAATTTCATTGATAAAATAGGGAGAAATTGAAACATCAGATTCATATTATTGGTGATAAAAGTGTTTTTATTTTTCTTTCATATATTTAAAAAAGATTATTGTTTTTGTCTTTTAATATATCATTTTCGTATGAGAGTTCAAAACTCATTTTCCTTCATTGAACTTAATTTGGATAGAAAATTACTAATTCATTTTGTTTGTTTACCAATAGAGACTAAGGTAATGACATTTTTTAAAGCTGTACTTCCAATAAAAACTAACAGTACATTGTTTAAATTGATATACGAATTTCTAAAAAAAAATAATAATGAAAATATTTATTCAATTATGAATAAATTCGTGTATATTTAATAAATGTCACTTTATCGTACTAATTATTATGACTACTCACTGAAAGTTCTCTATGAAATATAATCGTACAATTTATTTCATTAAAGAATTAAACTTTTTGCAATAATGCTATGTATTATAAAGGGAGTGAGGATACGTAATCATGTAATATTTCTATGCAATTTATATAAAATTAAAGA
This sequence comes from Trichonephila clavipes, assembly GCA_019973935.1. Taxonomy (NCBI): domain Eukaryota; kingdom Metazoa; phylum Arthropoda; class Arachnida; order Araneae; family Nephilidae; genus Trichonephila; species Trichonephila clavipes. The sequence goes on from BMAU01021123.1 coordinate 843,089, forward strand.
GAGTGATGAAATTTGATTTGGTAATTAAAAAAAGGATTTTTCTACGTTTAAACATTTTTACACACACAAAAAATGGCTCAGTACGCAAAAACACCACAAAAAGTTGTGTTTATTCTGTAAATGTTACACATCATTGCGGAAACTACCCTCCAGTTTTGCACAGTTCTTGTTTTGAAGTTTTAAAACTGCCTTTAAAAGTGATTTAAAATTAATCACATTATTTTGCTTCTTTTAAAATGATTTATTTACAACTAAATTATTATTAAAATAAACTATTAATTTTGGATAAAAACACAATTTAACTCGGTCTTTATTATATAAGCCATGCAGTAGCCTTTTCTTTTGATAAAGAAAAAGAAATGTACATAAACATAAAAAAGATACCATCTCGATAAGGAAAAATGATCATTTAATTAGAAATTTTAAACCAAGCGAATATTGATAATTCAAATTAAAGCAGTTGAATCATATCATCTTGAAAAGTATAACTTCGTTATCAGTTTCTTTATAAATCCATCAGACAATTAAATTATCTTTTTATATATAAACAGTTAATAAGCCATATTTTCATTATCGGATATAGTTTGAATTATAATCATATATTCTTCGATGTGGATTCCATCTGAATGCTCTATATCTGACAATTTTTTTAATGCTTTATTGTTTCCGTATAGGTATCTGAGCAATTTACAGAAGTTATGATTTTCAAACAGTAATGGCAATGATTTATGATCTATCGTGGCCTCAGATAATCCATTACTATGAAAGGCGGCAGCTGTCTTGTATATATTATTAAGATGTCTATGCTTACAAAAGAGAATTAATAAAAAATTCATAAGATATGAACTTAAAATGGAATGATTCTAAATAATACATTCAAAATTTTGTTTAATAATAGTAATAAATAAGTCAACTATCACTTCCTATTTCAGATTACGGAAATCTTGTTTTAAAAAAGGTCATGCAGTATTTGTTAAATGATTCACAACAATTATAGGTAATAAACTTGTTATGTAACCACTCTGTAGTGTCAATTACTGGGTTAAGAAAATAAACAAACTACAGGGATAAAAAAATACATTTAATAACAAAAAAATATCACGGTTGCAAAGAACGTAACTAGATAATTAAAGGTAAACATTAAAACATTTTAGCTTCATTATAATTTACGATTGGACAGCGTGATGAGAGGCCTCACTCATTGGCATCTAAGCTCTCTCTGGCAGGTAAAAGCAGTGTGTTGAAAGTTCACGTCCAAAAGGTGGCACAAATCTGTCCTTAAGGTGGTGGTACCTACATTGCAGTCTTGGGCGTTTTGCGTTACAGTTATAGATTGAACTTATAATAATAAATATAAAACTGTTTGTTCCATATTCATTTAATGTATATTTCATTAATAGCATTCGACAATTTAGAACTCGGCTCAAATAGAACAAAAACTTTCCCTTTCATCCTCCCTTTTTATGTTAATTATCACCACTTTAGTGATTTTCATGTTACAACGCAGAAATGGGGAAGAAATATTCCCATTCAATTATGATGAAAGGTCGAAGATTGTAATAAAGACCTGGAAAATTATTCTGAGGGTAAAAGAGGACAAATGTTCTCTGAAGCACTTGATACAACAATTGTAGCGCAGCCGAAGTAAATTAGGGGTGCAGGAAGTGTGGTATAGCATATAAAGCATCGAATACCGAAACCAAAATTGAATGCGAGTTCTATATATTTAATTTTTATAAAGATCCTAAATTTGATAAAATCTAATGTTTCCCGAATTTTCATGAAACTCATAGATAATAATTATTATTGCATGTTAATAGGATAAAATACATTATTTTTATAAATATTAATAGTTAATCATTTTTGTTTTTAATTATAATTGCACTGTGTGTGTGTATGTGTGTGTGAGTAGCAAAAATATAAAATCTTCTTCGTATAAAATGAAAATTTTGATTTATACAGTTCTGAATTAAGTTCTTTTTCGAAACGCCTCAAATTAAAGTGTTTTTTTCTTCTTCTTTTACAAAAAGCCATTAAAATTGCTGTTAAATTGGGAATTTTTTTAGTAGAATTTTAAAAAAAAATAGTACTAGAAGTGTTTGATTTTTTTATTTCCCATGAAAAAGTAAAATTTATTTCTATCATTCCTTATTCCTATCACACAGAAACAAAATTTGCTCTTATTTGATGAATCAATTGTTATGAAACATATATTTTTTTATGACTCTTGTTGAATGAATTGTATTTTGAAGACTAATATATTTATAGTGTTGTTTAAATTTATTCCTACTTGTAATCCGTTTTCAAAATAAGAAATGAATTTCTGTACTTCAAAGAAATGCCTGTTTATTACTATGAAGAAATTTATATTTATTTTATGTAAATATTAATTAGTCTAACTATGTTAATAAATGATTTTGCTAAACTAATGGCTAATGAATTTGGCAGGTTGGTGAAGCTTTTCCAGAGCAATTAAATAAACACAGAGAAGATTTTGTTTTATATGTAAACTAAATGCTGGAATGTTGCATATAATTTAAAGCTCATTAAAATAATAGATTCACATCGCATTTAAATTAGCAGTATTAATGAAAATATTACAATTAGTTTAAAAAAATGGCAGTTTAATTAATAACTTATTTAATATATATATTTTATTTTATTGAGTTTCTGAAATTGTAATGGTGGCAAATATATGGGAATAATTAAAGATAATTATATTGTTAATTATACGGTGCTTTGTTTCATAAAATTTTTAATGCAAGATGTTAATTTATAAAAAAATGACATTTATAGTGCACTGAAAGAATAGAGTTACTTTAAAAAAAAGCTAAATTTTTAATTATTCAAAACTTCCTGTTACTTAAAAATGTATTGCAATTAATGAATAATTAATTATTAAGGATTTATGATTTTAATTGTGCTAACATATACGCCATTTAAGTTTAGTCTTAGTAATCTATTTTTTTATCATTGACGCTTTTAAGCAAGCAAAATCACGCCTATGTTTTGATTTTCTAAATTTGTTGTGAAAAATCATTTAAGTTACTTAAAATGAGGTTCATTAGATTATATTTGCTCACAGTTTTTTTACAGTAGTTACTACTTCTAAATTGCAATATTTTTTATAATATATTCAAGTCTTTTGAATCATCCTACAGTTATATTTATTTACTTACAGCAGAGAACATACATTTGATTTCTAGAAAAGAATAAAAATATAATAAGAAATATTAAGATATCTTTCTGAGAGATATTTTTCAATTATTGTATCTCTAAAGATCTTAAGTAAAATAAAATGATTTTAAAAGCATTTTTTGAGTCTAATACAAACTTTGAAATATCTCTGTAGAATGTTCAATTATTTTGAAAGTATTTCAGTTCTTTTTATCTCTTTATTTTTGTTTAAATTAGAGATGAGATGATTGAAATTATAGCTGGATGTGAATTATTATTATTATAAATAAAAAAAAGGAAGATATTACTTTTGTAACAAGACATAAATATCTAAATATCATCATAATATAAAGTGCACTTTCTTCAAACTTATTTGTTTAAATCATGTGTTTCTAGTAATTGATAGCGACCGAAATATTATGTTTCTCTATTCTTCTCTCTCTGCGAACCATTTTAAGAAAATAAAAAGGTTTTTATCATTCTTTTTTTTGCGTACAATCTTTCCATAGTAGTTGGAATCGATGAAATGAATTTTACTCTATCAGCACATTGACGTTATCGAGACAACTTTTCAGTTTGTAGAACGACTTATCTGATTCAGACACTTCGATTTTACAGTTACAGGTTTAGTTATGTTACAACTAAACCATAATGTACAATGTAGGCCTTACTGATAAATAAGATGCGGGTGGTTATATTGAGAGCAAGTATTGTGACTTTTGATCTTATATACGATAGAGATAAATTGAAAACATAGCTTAAATTTTGAGTACCATTGAAGATATTTCAAAGGAAAACAGGAATATATTTTTAATTAATTTTTCGAGATGTTAGTTTAATACTCTTTAGTGTTTATATAATAAAACTTATTTGTCTGCCATATTTCATGAACAAATTCCAAAGCTATGTATTTTTTCTGTTATGTTCATTACAGTTACATAGAGTATGAAAAATAACGAAAGACACGAAGCAAAATTTTCTGCTGTATGAAAGGTAGATATGGTTGTGAAGGTTTGATTTGATTTTGTAATTTACATCTCACTTTGAGGCGATAGGTAGGCTATTGGCGTCGGATTTCATAATTTTGAACCATGCACAGATATAGATAAGGTTGTGGTGGGGCTGTGGCGTTCTGCCATCACAAGAGGGTACTGGAAAGGTAAAATAGTCAACATTGAACAGAACGAAGAGAAGAAAATCGGCAGAGAGAAGAAACGCGAAATGATGCAAGTAGTTGCACAAGGAACCGGTATTCAGACTTTATACATCTTCGAGATTGATGGTACTGTAAAAGACTTCGCTATCCAAACTGTTTCCGCGACCATGAAAGATTTTAAGGTATCCGACTACCCTTAAAATCATGATTTTTTTTTCAAAAATTGACAGTTTTTTCTTTATGATTCTATTATCTATTATCTATTATTTATGATTAAGCTAATAACAGCCATCTTATTAGCTTAATAAAAACACCAAGTGTTTCATTTTCCATTCACTGTAACAAAAACTACATGTGATTTTAGTTAAATCAGATACCATAACTTTACTCAAGATATCAAACTTTAAAATGTGTTTTAATCGAAATGTACTTTTTTCGAAAGACTCAAACGGGGACAGCAATGGCTCAAAAAGTTTTAAAAATAATTTACTTAAATTTTTTGTGTATGTTCTGTATAAAAGTAGAAGTGTTATCACCTTCACATTTATCAATCCCTGTTTTATTTCAAAATTTACAGTTCCTTATGTGAATATAATCACTGATTTTTTAGCAATTTCATATAATCACTAATATAAAGTGTTCTAGTTTTTGTAAAAATTAAAATATATCTTATTGTGAAGGTCATTTCAAACATGAATAGCAGAGTAACACATCAAAATTGAAAAATTGAGAATTTGTTCATAAATTTTTGTAGATAGTGGTCCCCGTTTATGCAATTTTTGTACATTTTTACCAGTTTTTTCCCATTTTAATAATAATAATATTTTTTTCTGTTTTCAATTTAAGGATTTTTTCCTTAAAATATACTAAACAAATCTAAAAATCACAAAATAATCCCCATATCTCAATTTTTTCAAAAAAATGTCTCGTCGCAAGTAGTCGGGTACCTTATTTTACTCAACGTAATTTTGTAAATACTTTTGTATGCGTTCCGATATAAAATGTAAATAAATTATTATAGCTGAAACAAGCAATCTCTATTTCTACATCATTTCATAATATGCTAAAATTACAAAGAAACACTATCGAGGTAACTCAGTGTTAACTGTAACTGTGTTAACTGTGGGGCGCGCTATCATAGGAGGGCGCGAGCATATCGGAAGTAAAGAGTTAAAAAAATTAATTTACTGGAATGAAGTATATATCATCTGGAGATCATCAAAAATAAAAGATTCCACTTGAAACGCTCATTAGCTATATTTGATCCAATAGCCAAATAAAAAAAGACATTTGTTTGCTTTACTGTAATCCCACCATGAGAGATTTTTTTATTACATTTCTTTTTACCTAAAATATTACTTTGATTGACCTTCGAACTTACTGGTATGGTTATCTCAACCTCTATTTTTTTAGAGAAGTTGTAAATAATATATTTCTGTTTCGGCGTTTTCCATGTGAAAGAGTTTTATGATATATGGATAAGCATATTAGGTACTTTTAAGAATTATTTGGCTATATAAGATTTATTTTATGAGTATTCTGAAACATATAATGCATAATAAAAAAACGTTTAACACAATTTTTTTAGTAGTAATATCCATATATTTTATATTGAATATTTAATCACGTGATGCACAGAGTCATCTGATGTCCACGTTTATTTCTTACCAAATCAGTGTATTAATTCTAATGGGACCTAAAATGAAAACTTTGTTTATTTCTGTAACTGAGTGCGCCAGACTTTCACCTCACTTAACTGACAGTGTTTCTACCCCAACGGAAACTTTTTTTGGAACCCGGTACCAATGTGACAAGGTCTTGTTCGCATTAGCACCTTCAAGGGTGGCATTATTACCTTTTAGTGTAAAAATGTAAATATTTATTTTCTTGTAATATAAATTTCATCTCCATCTCTCTATTTATTCGAACTCAACCAACGGCACCACTCTTGTTATTGGGAGTTGCAAACCTTTTTTTTTTTTTTTTTTGCAATCTTAAGGTACTTGTTTTGACCGAGTCCCTGGCGGCACCACTTTTTGTTCAAAAATATTTTCTATGAACATGCTGCACTTTCCCCTATGAACAACTTAGTTGTTTTGATTGTTGTGATGTACCATTTATTATGGTTTATAAATGTAAATGAGCAGAATATGAAAAAAGAAATGAACATGTGTGATTTCTGTTGAAGGAAGTTGAAACGGATCAAGCAAGGGAAAAACTTGCTGAAATAATGCATATCAATCATGATAGCAACATTAAATTTGAGAAAAGCAATTAACATGAAATGAAAAGAAAATTTTCAATAGCTACTTAAAGAACTTCATCAAGAAAAATGTGAAGCCTTAAGTGTACCGCAAGATATACTTCACCCTGTCAAAAAGACACAAACAAGAAAAAGTTCAACAGGATATTTATCGATCATCAAAGGACATAAAAACTACAATAATGTGAACAAAATATGCCAGTTTTGCTTGCAAATAATATTTCTGTAATGTTAGCTAAAAGTGTCTGATTTGTGTCCTTTATTAAGGTAACGCACATTTGGAACTATTTAGCTCAGTTTTATTGGAATTTTTCTCAAATTATTAAAGAAAAATTGAAAAGTCCTTGAAATAGGTAAGTATATATTTTCTCTTAGTTAAAATATTCACTAAAATTGTGATTTTTATCGTGTATAGTAAAAATAATTATATAAGAAAAAAAGGATTTCGGTGAGTCACTCCGCGCGAATATTAACGTAAGTATCGAATGCACTCCTGATCCCGGGCTATAACATTTTGAAGTTTTCTCTCTTTAAATATTAAAAATAACACAGTTATTCTTCTCATTGGAATTTTACATTCTTTTTCATTATTTAACATTAATTCTAAATGCTTATTCTGTGAGGCTTAAAATTACAGTTCGTTCAAAACTATTTATTACATGAGCATTCATTTCAAAAATCATTTTAAATTTCTGTATACATTGTCATGCACTTGGTTTTACTCTCCTTACAATTAAGCTATTATATGAAGAATAATGTATTATTTTTTTTAAAAAAATAAACTCTTTTTTAGAGTGGGCACTTCAGCCAGTATAAGAATAAGTTTTATAATATTAGTGACTTCCATGGGTTTGTCTTGCAGAACAGAGTTTTTCAAAGGAAGGCTTAATGTTAGTAATTGACACTCTGAGTTCGTTTTCTATATTTAGCTGAGATCTATATTTTGTCTTCAAAGCAGCCACAGCAGAAAATCCGGTTTCACAAAGGTAGGATGTTGAAAATGGTAATAGTATACGAAATGCTTTTGTTTTCGATGCAGAAAATTCATCATCCACCTCTGCCCAAAATTCAAAGAGCTATTTATTTCAAAATTACCCTCTAACTGTGCCACAGAATGACAAATCTAATAAGATTTCTTCTTCGGCAGTTGAGTGCTTTTTTGAAGTTTTGTGAAATGATTCCCAAATCCACTCGTAACCTGCGATCAAGTTATACATAGCCAGAAAATACTTCTTTGAAATTCTATGCCAACATGACTAAATGATTTTTTATGGCTTTAAAAACAACTTCCACGCGTTGTTCTTTAGATTTGTAAGTTTTAACACCTAGTAAATATGCATGCAAGTTTTACACAAGGTTTTTCAGTAATAGTAAGAGTAAATCCAAAACTAAAGTATTCTTGAGAATATTTCCTTGATTTAATTTTCGGAACCAAGCTCGTCTGTGTACTTGTTGATTCTTTATTATGGTTGGATTGTCGAATGTTCGCTACGACTTAAAAATATATTTATAATTTTATTTAAATCTACTGCCGTGTAAATACTTAATGCCTTGAATCACAACTAACGCATAAATTATAAAATGTACATTCAAGACAGATTCGGTAGCTATAGAAGTATCGACTTGACCAAAACTGAATGGAATTGTACGAGGTACAGCTTTTTTCATGTTTTCCGCAGACCTCCGATAGGTTGCCCAAACTCACGCAAACGTTCGTGAGAATTTTTGCCAGATGTGATGAATATGATAGACAGCAACATAGACTGCACTAGTTTTCTGATGATATTTGTACTTTTAGAAATGGATGATGAAGGGAATAAATCTTCAATTAAATATCATTTTGCAATGTGTTTCAATTTAAAAATTAGAAAAAGAAGAATAGCATAATAGTTATTCTATTAATTAAAAGCAATTTATTTAAAATATGTTGTTAATATGTACGGTTTATAATTAAGATTATACTGTAGTTTTACAGTCCAAGTGCATTAGTATTGAATTCAATACATTATTATTGTAAAGGGGGGGGGGAGATAAAAATTTTGAGTGAAAATTGGGTCACCAGTAATGATAGTTTGAGAAGCACTGATGTAACCGATGTAGATGCCCGAAGAATGTTCAAATTACTTGTAATGTTGTTATTCGAGCCCAACCTAATGGTAGGAGAAATCGATATGACACAAAACACTGTTAAATAATCCCTGACACAAATAATTAATTTATTATTTTATTCAGAATTAGCCTTGTACAATGTATACGTAAAAGAGAGAGATTTACAACCACAATCTAAATGTACTTATCTGTCGAAAACTGTAGATCCTACAAAACGATGGTAGCTCTACACTGCTAAGTAATCAATTGCAATCCGACGCTGAATTTTTTAAAAAAAACTTCCTAGATGAAGTTTACATTCAAAGGAAATGAGTGCCTATGTCTAGGAAATAATTGTTAACTGTGGATGTTAATTAACTGTGCTTCACTTCAAATTATTCGTGAATTAACAACTGACTAACAATCCGTTAAACAAGCGTTTCTCAAACTTTAGGGTACGCTCCCCCTGAAGAGGACGCGATAACTCTGCGAGGGAGGGGCGAGTATATTCACAAAAGTCGAAAACAAAAAATTATATTTAAAAACCATTAATTTACTGAAAGAAAACGAATGAAACACATTTTGACATTATAAAAATTAAAATTAACATTTAAACCGATATAATGCACTTATAAATGTATCAGTTATGTACAATGTATTTTTTTTATAATTAATGTAAGAATAAAAATTAAGAGCAAGTTTAATTATTGCCAGTGACCTCAAGGGTTTATCATCAATAAAATTATATGCAACAATTAACACTTATCTTGATAGTTTGTACGGTTTAGCCATCGGGCGCTTGGACCGGGTACCTATTGGCTCGGATAAACTGGACTTAACAAGATTTCGGGGCCGTGGGCAGCCTAGTGGTTAGAGCATCGGACTCCAGACCGGAAGGCCTGGGTTCGATGCCCGATGCCACCAAACACCCTCCGAGTACACACGGAGTACGTGCTCGTTAATTCAGTGGGTCCGTAGTCTTGTGGGCTTAATCACGAGCGCAGAGACTGGAGAATATTTCCCTCCCCTTCAGTTTACATGCAGAAATTGTGGAGGTGGAGATAGAGGTCGTGTCGCCATCTATCGTCCCTTCGGGGAATTTCGCCGAGCTAAATCGTACTGTCACCTGTATGGTGCTCAAGGCCAACGACAGGCGTACCTCTTGCCCATGCCGCGATGAATTTCGTGGGCCTCGATCTGACTACGTCAGACAGGTGGCATGAGAAAACAACAACAAAACAACAGATTTTCCGGTTGTAAATTTTGCTCCTCCAGTGCAAAGGGTGCCTGCAGATATGCGCCCAGGGCTTGAAATGAGCTTAAATCTGCACTGGGTTTATAATTAATCCCATAACTGCTGATTTAAAGTTAAGCTCCCCAGTACCACCGTTTTACACGTAGGCGAGAGTATGTGATGTTAGAGGAAGAGAAGTAAATAAGCCAATTCTTTGAAATGAGTAAATCCTTCGCAATCACTGTCAAGGTCCATTTATTACACTCCAATGGCTTCGGAATAATTTTTCTGAATATCAGTGCATAGAAAAGATCATACCTCGGGAAGACGTATATGCACGTCCGGGGCAATTAACTCTTTGGCTCAGCGAGACGTTTGTATACGCCAGTGGAAAGTATGAAAAAGTCGTTTGGCAGCTTTGGAGCCTAAGTATAGTATTATTAAACTAAATACAATATTATTTGTATGGAAGGGATCGATGAAAATTATGGTTGAATATTGTGTCACAAATATTGAAAGTTTTAAGAGCACTTGGTCAACCTACTGTTTGTTTACGATTGTATTTTCTTTCATTTAAATAATTTCGAATTTATCTGTGTATTCCCCTTTTCAATGTAAGGAGGTGCCAGTAAAACTTTAAAAATATATTCCCCCCGGGTAATTTTAAAAATAGAATCTAGTGAGATAACTAGCTTCACAGTGAGTATTAAACAAATCGTACAAGCAGAAGATTGCCCCAATGTTAATGACTGAGACTGAGCATTTAAATATGTAGTAGTATAGTCTGGAACTTTGTTTTCTCCAACACTAAATTTATCTTCCAGGAAATATAGCGTGCATTATCATAGAGTATTTCCATTATCAGATATTGAGTACAACTATACTAATGAAAAGGTTAGTACGATAGCATTGCAATTACTCTACATTTCAAACCTAATTCTTATTGACACAGTTGAATTCAGAGGTATTGCAATATTCTAAACATAGATATTAATTGAATTCAATAAAATAAGTTTTGTTAAAGTAGACAATCGATTATACTGTTTATATTTGTATTAAAAACAATTTCAAAGGCCGCTACGGAAAATTATACGTGCAGCATCTTGATGAACACAACCATCATTGGAAACATCTAGGACAGGGATGGTGAACCTTTATGGGTCAACGTGGCATTTTTTCTAAAGAAATTCTTGCTGAGGTATAGACGTGCCGTCAAATAATTTTGACTTGTGATCATTAGAAAATAATAGAAATCTAAAGGCTAACAACACAAAACTTTTTAAAATACAATTTGTATTTTATAGTAGTAGATGTTTTAGTTAAACGTGTTATTCAAATTATATAAAGTAAGATTGGTGTGATTTCTGTTGTTGCAAATTAGATGAAAAATAAATCATATTAGGATTGGGTAAGATGTTACTTTCAGCAGAATGCATGCCAAATTGTTTCTAAGCTAGTCTTTAATGTTATTCATCTCTGAAAATAATGACTCGTAGGCATTTGTTGATGAAAATATGATTAAAATAGTATGAACCAGCTTTTCTTCAATCTGTATCTGGAATCGAATTTAATGTTTCCAAAATTTGGGTACTGTCATTTTTACTTATATTGCTTGATCTTTCTGTTTCAATCAATACTAACTTTCCTTGTTTCAATAAATTTTTGAATCCTTATTGAACTAGACTAGAAATCAATAAGTTTGCATTTCAAATTCTTCAATTTACAACCAATAGAATACCGGCAAGTTCAGTTTATCAAATGATGTCACATCAGGGTATATAATAAACTAAAGCATTTCTGATAATTCTTTGAGCTGAGAAAATCTCACTGAAAATTCCTTGATTGAAGAATCAATCGCGGTTGATCGTTTTGATCGATGGCGTGCCCTAAATATTGTAACGCGTGCCATCATTGGCACGCGTGCCAATGGTTCGCCATCCCTGATCTAGGAAAACACATGCAGCCTGCTTGCATTTACCAGAACCATACGGCCTGACATGGGGTGTGATAGTAAGAGCAGTAACTGGATATACACGCCCTCAAAACAACTCTTCTCCCTATTGGCGGTAAAGTGAACAGCCAAAGTAATGCTTCACTCAATGTTGGTGTCGAGGTCACGGAGACCTCATCTTTCAGCAAGTGAACACATGTCCGCATATCATCCGTCGTGTTCTGACTTACCTCGACGCAAAGAGTGCTTGCCTTGGCCTGACCTCTTACCCACTGAACATACACTATCTGGCCAAAAGTATCCGGACACCCCTTAGAAAAGAGGTTCTGGTGAGCGACGTAATTTGATACGTAATTGAAAGCTATAAAATGGTTGGTAGTGGTTTGTCAGATTGTATTTATGTTTTTGTGAGGTAATGAGTAAGTCAAAGGAGCTTAGTGAGTTTGATCGTGGCTTTACAGTGTGATGCCACCTTTGTGGGAAATTAGTTCATGAGATTGCGGAACATTCTACAGAAGCCTAAATCCAATGTGAGTGACGTAATTGTGAAGTGGAAACGTTGAGACAGTGAAACTGCAGAAAAACAAACCGGTAGGCCGAAAATACTTGGTGAACGCAGTCCTAGAACTCTGAAAAGGGTAGTGAAACAAAATCGCAAATCCTCGTCAGTGGAAATTTCTCAGGAGTTCCAAAGTTCCTCAGGAATTAGTGTTAGCAGCAGGACTGTCCGTCGAGAGTTAAAAAACAATGGGATCCCATGGTCGTGCAGCCACTCACAAGCCAAATATCACTCCACTGAATGCGAAACATCGATTGCAATGGTGTTGAGCTCACCATCATTGGACTGTGAACATGTGGGAAACTGTTCTTTGGAGTGATGAATCTCGCTTTACAGTCTGGCAGTCGGATGGCTGCGTCTGGGTTTGGCGGATGCGCGGCAAACGTTTCTTTAGTGACTGCATTGTACCTACGGTTAAGTTTGGTTGTGGAAGCATAGTGGTGCGGGGGAGTTTCTCGTGGTTTGGTCTGGGTACGTCAGTTCCTGTGATTGGAAATGTGGACTCTGAAATGTATGTGGACATTCTGGACAATGCTCTATGGTAATATTTCGGGGAAGGCCCCTTTGTCTTCCAGCAGGATAACTGCTCCATTCACACATCGAGGCTTGCACAGACGTGTTTTGGCAAAATGGGTGTTCAAAAACTGGACTGGCCTTCTCATAGCCCCAATCTAAATCCCATAGAACAACCTTTGGAACGAATTAAAGCGCAGATTACGTAGCCAGCTAAATCGACCATCCTCACTGCAAGCACTCACTTCAGCTGTGATGGACGCCTGAAAGGCAATTTCTATGGTCACCTATAAAAAATTGGTGGAAAGTCTTCCCAAACGTGTGCAGGCTGTTATCCATGCAAAAGGGGGGACAGACATCATATTAATATGTGCTTGAGGGCGCTCTAAGTCCATACAACTGGATGTCCGGATACTTTTGGCCAGATAGTGTATCTGGTCTAGGGTCTGCAGTCCCGGGTTCTAGGAATCTCGATATCCCTGTGATTCTTCAAATCCCGAAATCCTGGGATTAAAATAGCTAATCCCACAGTTTAATTTTGGAGTGAATTATATCTGTAGGTTTTTTTTCTCATCAAAATTTTCTGAGAAATTTATTCTCAGAAAATTTATCTTTTTTTATGCGATATATACGTAAAACTTTTTTTGATGAAATTATAAGTGCTATAAGTAAAAGTGGTTTACTACAATACTTACACAATGGTATAAGCAACGTCTCAGGAACAGTTTTTATCCCAGTTAAATGCCGTAAGTTAATAATGGACCTGCTGTTGCTTCAAATTCCACTGCATTACTAACAGCTCATTTGACTAGATCTTCCATTTCAAATGAAGTAACATTTGAAATGGATTCACAATCTGATTCAGTATTTGAATCAATACGTACACAAAAACCGTTTAGTGTAACAGAGGAACTAGTTAAAGTTATCAAAACATATTTAAGTAGACTTACCTTGCAGCAGCACCAGATATATTTGTACAAAACTGCCATACAATGACAAAAGAGCTAGTATAAGCTAGAGATTATGTGATATAAATATTCTGATTAAATCCCTTTTTAAAAGTTTTGACTAATATTCCTCTCTTCCCAATCAACTACCTGTCTTACTAACTCTTTGCTTAAATTAATTCATGGATAGAATTGAATATTGTTAAATTACAACAAAAATTCACAAAGCCAGATCGGATCTTCTGAACTAATTACCTATGATTTTAAGAGGAAATTTTAAAGTAAATTTTTCAAAAGGCAAACCAAAACGTTTAGTTGATTTTTTTAAATCAAAATTCAATTTAATTATGTCAAATGATCCAAATGAAAGCACGAGGAAGTACGGAATAACGCTTGATGGAGTTTTTTTTATAGATATTTAAGTAAAATTTTGAATCTAAAATATTTATAACCTATTTCAGCTACCATAAACCTATTGTGTTTCCTTCTTTGAATACAATTTATTCACAAATATGATTGTATATTTCGAGTAAAATTATTACTTCATGAGTACAGACATATGAGTAAATAGTTTTTTAGGACAATACTAATATCCCCTTGTTTTTTATTCACCGAACTAATCCCTGAAATAACATTACTAAAGTTGAAGTTTTCACTTCTATCGTGTGATCATAAGCGTACATACTTTTTTAAAGATTATTTAGAGAAACAAACGAGTTGACCAAAATTTTATGAAAGTAAATGTTTTATTTTCCAGAAACAATTTGCTTTATATTCTTGTAATTTTTATTTATTCATTGCATCGTAAACAAAATATCGTTTCAGAGTGTTTAAATAGAATTAAAGGACAGCTTTTTTTATGCGTTTGGAAAGTTCTTATTATCAAATAATGATAAATGAAAAAAGTCAATAATGGGGAAAGTAGCCACATTTCTTGTGAAAAATGTATTTCAAGCAATTTAACGTTGCCTTACCTGTTATATGTCGTTTAAATATCACATGGTTAAATGCATTTTTTATTGGTTTTAGAAATTTTTATTTCTAAGAATGCATTAACTTTAAAACATAATCTCCATTAATCTATTTTATTTTTTTAAAATAGAATGTGTGGGGGATGTATCTTTTTTAAAAACAAAATTCTAAGGAAAAGCTATAATGGCCTTTAAAATAAAACAAGCACGTGTTCACCTAAAAAATTCTAAATTTTTTTTCTTATTCTTCCTTGAAGATATGATTAAAAATAACATAATATACTTAAGGTTTATGTATATATATATATATATATATATATATATATATATATATATATATATATATATATATATATATATATATATATATATATATATATATATATATATATATATATATATAGTTCTTCTTTAAGAATATATGTATATATTCTTAAAGAAAAAAGTTTTTTTTTTATCTTGATATAAAATGTTTTTGAATATTATCCATCAATTATATATATATTTTAGAACATTCCGATGAGAATCACTAGATGTATCGAATTGTATTTATTTATTTTGATGAAACAGAAACATACCTTAAAATGTAACTGAATATTTATCTATTTAAATTTTTATGCAGTAGAAAAGTTCTCATTGTGCTAAAAATTCATAACTTGAGCGATATTTCAAAAGTTTAAAACACAATTTCCCTTTTGGAAAAAATCTCGATGTTAGAATTTCTCAATAAATATAATTTTACAACATTCTCTTCTAAGTATTAATTTAAAACACAAAACTAAAAAACTTCATATTAAGGCGGCTTACGCTATATAATTCTTGATTATTATTTTAAAAGTTAGTTGAATGAAAAAGCCCTGTCAGGTTTTTCTTATTATAAATAAGTACAAAATAAATAAATAAAATGTGTTGTCTAAGACTGTACATTTCCCCCTTAAATATTACTGATTGTGCATGCCATATGATGCCGTTGTTGAGTTCAAATAACAGCCAGAGATAGAGATAGTACATATGTTTATATTACAAAAAATAAATATTTACAGAGTTACAGTTTACACTTAAAAGCAGAAATGCGGTTAAATGAAAATTACCCCTTTGAAGGTGTTGTGGATTGATGCTGACAAAGAGCTTGCATCTATCCGTTGCGCTTCCTGTTTACAGAATGTCCCGGTACGGGGTTCAAAAGTTTCAGTTGGGGTAAGAAGGGGGGAAAGTATGGCGCGCTCAGTCACAGTTAAGTGTGAGGAGTATAGGAAACACCATCCTTCTGGTAATCTACAAATCCTACGACTGCCCAAGTCTTGGAGAACAAGATTGGAAAAACTCTTAGATAACATTTTAATTTGTTTTCATTCATTTATAACTGAATTATAAAGGGTGACTCAATGTAATAAGCAGACAAGAGGGGAAGGGTTTCTTAACTCACTCCACTAGTTAATTAAAACACATTTAATTAACAAAACAAACATTTACATACATAACTAGATCATTAATATATTTATTAGAATAAAAGGATCAGAGCTCATACTCGAACGTCCTTACAGTTCCAAATAATGGTCATCACTGAAAATTGTTCTAACCGCTAGAAGGCTTGAAAATATTTCTGCAGCTAATATGGGATGAATCTAAGCAAATAATGGTTACAGTACTCTATATTAAGTTTGTACTACATATTTTTTTTTCATTTGCAACTATCTGAAATTCATTGTGCTTTTTTTATAATTATTTTATTAATTGATGATAATTTTTAACTTGTTTAATTGCATGTTATTTCATAGTTAATTTGTACTTTAGTGATTTATCCTAAGGCGTATATTGCTAGGGACCATTTGCTTGTATTATATTCTTTTATGCTGAAATATTATAAATAATAGTAATTCTGCTCCAGGTGTTGTGTTTAGTTTTAGATTGATTTGATATAGTCTACACTTGGCGAAATTAATCGGCTCCTATTTCTCCCCACTGGATTCATATGCATTATTTTGTAGCACTTTAGAATGATTTGCTATTTTTCATTTACCATAGGATACCTTTCATTACACATGAATGCGCAAGGTGCGAAAATAAAGTTTAATAGATCAATTTTCTTAGCAAAATACAGCCTATTTCATTCAATACTTTCATTTTATTGGAACTATTTCGACACGAAGCTGCCAAATCGCTTCAACAATGTTCAAAACTCTCAACTGGACACATGTCGTCACTTTATTCATGCTATACTAATAAAAGAAAATGAATGCTTGTCTACTTTATACACGTTTCATTGATTTCTCTCACGTAATTCTGGATATTACACGATTTTATGATTATATATTATTTTAAAAATATTATATCTAAGACACTTTGCATTCAACTTTCAACTGTATTGTAAAAAATTCTTTTAGTCCTTGTATCTATTTTTAAAAAGGACATGAATTTAGATTCTAAATATAATTATACTTATCCTTTATGTCGACGTAATCCTTCCCTCTGAGCCAATTTATGCAAATTTCATTTGTAGCTGGAATTTACTCGACAACAGCAAAAGAAACGTGATTCCCATGCCTAACAATTTAATTAATCATAATTTTTTAAAATCGCTTACGATTTCGTAAACGTACCCAACCTAGAGTCGATTTCCACAAAACGCAATTTTAGTGAATCTATTCAACAAAAGAAACATGATTCCCAAATTTTTTCAAGTCTACGATCTAATAGTTTCGGGGATTTCATAATAAGGGAGTTATATATATATATATATATATATATATATATATATATATATATATATATATATATATATCTGCTGTATAACCTACAATGCCAAAGAAGAAAGAAATTGGAGTTCAAGAGACATAAAAAATGTAGATACAAAAGAGTCTTTGGACTAAAATGGAGACCTATTATGATTTCTTGAGCTGTCGCTGAATTAGGCCAGCGATTTAGAGCTAAGCAATGCTTTATGGATCCACTTTCCTGCGTACAGCAGAAATTTTCAACATAATAGAAGGAAAAACAGAGCCATTTTGAAAAGTTAAGCCTATTTCTAACGCATGTGGAGGATAAACCAGACAGTAAAATAAAATGAAATTATTAAAAGAGAACAATAATGCTCTATATATTTATATATATATATATATATATATATATATATATATATTGATAAGAAATGAACCTTTTTGCTAAATTCGAATTGGTGGAAAACTTAACAAGCTCATGTTCTCTCTACAACATAATTAGATCATTTAAATTTACATTATCTTTTATATATATATATATATATATATATATTATATAAAATGTTTATATATTTTTATTATTTAAAATTTATATTATTTTTCAAATACTGGATTTATTGTGTGTTCTTTAGCAGTATTACAGAGCTCATCGGAAAATAGAAGCTAGACTTATCCAATAAGATATCAAAGAAGATAGGAAAACATCACATTCTCATCTTTAACTTTTCTGGCAACCAAATAAGTAGGATTTACTTATCTCTTTCTTTCTACTAAATTAAATGATTAAACTGAAGAAAAATTTTGTTTTATTTAATCGCAATCTTTTCTTGTTAAGATGAAATGTGAAATCCTGTGATCTTTCGAGGTTGTAAATTGGACATCGGTTTCAAGTCAACACTAAATTAGTATAAGTAATACACAGTAAAAATGAACTTATTCAGTTTAGGAAAGTAAGCAAATAAAAAAAGGTTTTTGAGATTTATCTCTAAAGTTTTAAAAACTATATATAAAGTTTTTTTCTATGTGAACAATCACTAAAATAATGTTTACATAAATGGATTTTTATAATAAGATTGTTGTATGTGTGTGTGTCAGTTTCAGTTTGATACAGATGATACATTATTAAATAATTTTAAAAAATGATAAACTATATATTCCAGAAGCAGTCCTATTAAATGTAACGAAATAATATTTATTAATACCTTTCCATTCAAAACGCAGTTGATTAAATTGTGGCAGGCATACATGGACATCTGGATTAAAAGTTTCTAGAACATTTCTCACTATGTACATTAACATGAATTCATCACGTAATTAATAATATGGACAATGTCTATAATTTTAAGTCACGGTCAGAAAAAATGACAGAGAGAGAATTCCATCATGAGATACGTATTTTCCACACACATCTACGTAAACACACTGTTACGTAAATACACAAATGTACCTACAATTTTCTGAAATATTGTATTGAGTATCTGGATAGTGAATAAAACTGAAGAAAACCCAATAGAGCATTTGAATTTTTTTCTATAATTTGAATTTGTCAACTGATTGACTTATTTAATATTTCGTATATTGTATCGTTTAAAAAGCGTGTGTAAGGGACAGGAAAAAAGATTTTCAATTTACTGTATACTATTAAGTATTACTTGATATTTCAGTCGGTGCAATGTCGCAAATTGACGTTGTTTTAGACAATACCTGAAATTAGGAATACACAACGTTCATCCTAAACAGACGATAGAGCATAAACTCATATAGGTGCAAATTATAGTCATATATTCATTGCTATTAACACCAGGAAAGTGCCGTATTCTCACATTCATTAGCGTAAAATTAATTACTCTTACCTTCCTTAAATCCCAAAGGACCTCAGACCGATCACCTTTCACCCGTTCATACCATTTAACGCATTTGTAGATACCCAACATTCCTTCGACGTAATGTTTTCAAGACTGGAATAGAATTGTTTTCAGTGATTAATAATGCTTTCAACTGAGCTTTGATATCCAATGACGGCATTTCTGGAGAAATCTCACCAAAATGAGAGTGGTGTTATTAATCTGAATGCCAACTATACACCACACACACACAAAATCGAGAGTTAAAATCAGGGATGTTATTGTACCCGATAGCTGAATTTCATCAGTTGACCTCCGTGATATTCTCACTGAATGACATTGTACCTCCATTAAAGGTATTTCATATTCATATTTCAATGGAATAATACACTGGGAAACATGACAATAAAGTCTGGAGATTTATTGAAACTTATTACCTTATCCTATAAATTCACATTCACTGAAAACCACTATATGTATTTATGAGTGTGTGAGAGTGTGTGAATGAATGTGCATTTGCGTATGTGTGTGTTTTAAAATATCATTTTAGTTTTTATTTTACATAATGTTCTTTAAATATACATATAATAAAAATAATGATTCTATGGAAATTTAAAATTGTTCTATGACGGTAAATTCAATTTCGGAAATATCTTAGTTGATACATTTAATTTATAAATGTCGGTAAATAGGTTATTACTGATCCTATAAAAATTTGTTTATATGTTGATTAAAAAACTGAACCACTAAAGCTATTAAACTATTCGAAATTTTTTTGATTTTTTATCCATAGAATATTTTTATTTTGATAAATCTAAGTTAATATACATGCTTGATGCTGCTTTTATAGCTCTCTTTTAAATTTATTATTATAATTCCTCAATAAAACTTGAATCTTATCAGCAATTTATATTAGTATAACTATTTTCTTCGACTGAAGCTTCAGTTCATTCGTAATCCTTCTTTCTGTATTCACAGTAACTTAACTTTCAATGTTTAGAAGATACAGATTTCTTTCAAAATAATAAGCAATCCAACTCCTGCAAAAATATTTGTGTTGTTACTCTACTTTTAGAGGGAGAATTCTGCTCTAAATTCGCTTTTAAAATAATCGCTATGCAGGTTGTGCCAGGATCGTTGGGACAAACTTTAAGAGGAGAGAAGGGACATCACAAGAATTAAGGTTTGCGAAGCAACCCGAAGTTGGAAATGTCTTCGCTATTCACTAGGTGGTGTTGTTCACCAGAGCATTTAAGGAAACATACATGCATTATAGCAGTCATTTGCGTTGACATCACCCACAGAAGAGTATGGAACATTTTACAAGCACCGAACTGGAAGATGTGCTTCTGATTTACGGATTGGCAGGAAATGCACGAGCAACAGAATTATTTCAAAGCGAAATGCGCCCTCAGATATATGCACAGGACCTCTAGATGTTTGTTATTTGCGTCACAATTTTTCAGAATTTGGATCATTATGGGGTAATAGGCAGAATGAGGGAGGGCCACGAGTAATTGGATTCCTTCGAACGGTATCCAAAACTTTTGGTTCCATTTAAGGAACCAAATGTGTTGGATACTGTGGTTCGTTGAAATGTATCTAACGCCAAACGAAAACGTTTCCTACCATAGGTTGCTATACAAATATTATAATCCTTATAATGTCCCCTGTCTCCCCTTTTAAAGTTTGTCCCAATGATCCTGGGATACCCTGTATATAACACAAATTTAAGGGGAAACGTTTAAATATAAATAACATTTCTAAAGTTGTAAATCAAATGATTAATTTATGAAAATGTAATTTTAACTTATCCAAAAATGAAACTTTTAAATTCCTTTAGCTGTTTATTTCATAAAGTTTAGATCAATATTTTTTATTTAAAACGTTTGACATAAGCCAATAACCATTGATGTTTAAAGCTTATATTTTAAATGCTAAATATGTCCTCAAATTAGACAGGTTGTTTTATTTGACATGATTAATGATTTGTTTTAACATTTTAATTCTGCATGCCTTCTTTTATTAAGTAAATATGTATATATATATATATATGTATATGTATATATTAATTTTAAAGAAGATAAATAAACATTTATGAAGTAAAATGCAAATAGGAAAAAAATTAAATATTTTTTCAGAGTTTTTATATACAATATTTTCTCAGGTTAATGTTATTTCTAATCAGATTCATATCGAGGGCCTCTATCTAAAATACTCTTTAATGGATCTTGTGCTACCATTATTAGAGTAACTAACTCATTTATTAGCTTTTGAAACGAGGTTAACCATTTTTCAAATCCAATGACGTTGGATTTTTCCACTTCTTTCTTTTAGGTTGAATAATTGAATAAAGCTCGTCCTTGGCAACACTTTTTTTTTCTTTGTTTCGCAACAGATTATTACATTAAAACATGGGAATGGTTTTACGAAACTGAACATATTTTTTATTCATTGTAAGATTAAATGAACTGTCAAACTTATTGTGTCAAAAAAGTTTGTAATTTACCGATTAGTCAGGTTTTTCTAAATAAAGTTTTAGATTGTAATATATTAGTGTGATATATTTTTGAAGTGTACATGAAACATGTTATCAATATGTTTTACTGGAATTATAAAATAACACTCTTATTTTGGTACCTTTTAGAAACATTTAAATATGCAAACGCTAACTCTGATATACGAAATGCAATTAGTTGCTTGATTGCTCAAATAATTGATTTTCTTAACAGTTTAATTCTAAACTAGTATGACCAATTTTAATAGCATAAGACTATTTATGATAAATTTGAATTCCTTTACTGCCAGTTATATTTAAAAATGAAACATTTAAATTACCAATCTAAATATTTTTATTAGTGGGAGTAAATTATGGTTCAGAAATTATATACGCAAACCCGAAATGAAATTTTGAAGCTTTTGAAAGATGGTTGCTCGAGTTCTGTTATAAATAAATCCTTTAAAAATCAGTAAAGGCCCTGTTCTAATGAATTACTCTCTAAACTTCGAAAAGAAACAAAATTTGGCTGGGATGGTAAAAAGCTCCAAGAAAAAGTGGAATAAAGGAAATTCTTAGTAAAAAAGAACAAAAAGAAGAAGGTGAATGAACCTATCCTGTAGGAAAACCTCTGCCTCAAGGAACTTTAGTAGAGGAACTACAGGTACCGCAATCGACATTTCATCGTCAGATAAAGAAAATTGGATATAAAAAGGGAATAAACCAGTCTGTCATTAAGTGCCTCTGAAGACCATAGAGAAACGAAGGAATGAAATGAAAAAAGAAAAAAGAAATAAGTTGGAAAGAATTATCACTGTAGAAAATATTTTGCCTCAAAATCCTATGACAAAGACTATAAACATAGCAATCGACAAATTCATCGTCAGATAAAGAAAATTGGGTATAAAAAGATAAATTTTTGAGACTGCCATCAAGACCATACAAAAACGGAGAAAACGTTCTTGGTCTCTTTATTTAAAGTTATACAAAGGTAGGTACACAACATGAATAATTTCCGATGAAGCATGGTTTCACCTGTCATTAACAACTGGTAACACGGAGATACAATATATTTTACGCCGAAAGCGTCGAAAGGAAGCAGTTGTTTATCAAAAGGTAAGTTGACTGTCAGGTGTGATGGTAGGAGTGGGAATGTTCTCTCAAGGTTTAACAAAAGAGTTTTTTGTTGAACCAAAAGTTAAAATTTATGCTTAATACAATCGGAATAAAATTTTGAAGAACATTATTATAAAGAAAGCCAACGTCTTTACCATAAAGGAAACTTTGTTTTTTTTTACCAAGATTCTGCTCCAAGTCATACTGCAAAATCAACTATAAAGTGAGTGAAAGATAAAAATTTTTTTTTTTTTTGCCTGCCTGTGAAACGGTGGAATCCATCCACTGATTGTATGCCTTGGAATTATTTTTCAAGGTGATACTTAAAAAACAATTAAATTGTTGCAAAGTAAGAACATTTCAAGGACTTTCAAAGACAATCAAAGAGGAAGTTGGAAAAATACCCCAAAATGGTCGAAAAAGCTCATTTGACTTGGTCTAAGCACTTAAGTTACGTGTATTATGCTAAAGGAAACAACTTTGATAATGCTTCTTTCAGTCCGGCGAAAGTAGAAGTCAAAGTTCCTATGCAGGAGGTGGGTTGAATTGTCCTAGTAGGAAGTTTACCCCAACTGACACTTGAGGGGCTGGGGATTCATCACAATTTCCCCCCTCCGCATGGCTCGTACAACAACAGGGACAGAATCACTGACGACACAACGATGACTGAAAACTTAGGTATATTGTTTTTTAAAACCTTTTATGCATTACTTTAGTAATTGTCATGGCGTGGAGTACCTAATACTATACTATTGTTTACAACCGAAAACAACAATATCACAATCACTAATTATTACAGCAATATATTGTTGATATTTACAAAGCATGATTGCATATTTTAAAATAATACAATGCAATTACTAATGAAGGTGTTAAACAGATTTGAAAATTCTTCATTGAATTCCCTGAAAAGTGGATATTTACAACAATATAGGTACGAAACACAATTTGTCTCAACTGGAGATATATTTTCACAATTGTCAGTAAATTTTAAGACGTAAGTATACAATAGCAGAAATTGTGTTTTCATTCATGACTTAACTTTAAATTATCAGGGAATATATATATATATATATATATATATATATATATATATATATATATATATATATAGAAACACCTTAATTTAGAAATATGGACAATTTGGGAATCTTTCCTCGCCAAAGAATTTAGTTTATTAATTTCATAAGTGACTTCCGAACATTGCTTTATTGTTTCATAAGGGCCAGAAAAAGGGGAGCTCAATTTCCTCGTATTAGGACACTAGAACTCTTCATACGCAACAAAATAACCAGGGTTGAATTTCTTTTTAATACAGCGAGCATCATATCTAATCTTATCTTTAATATGATTATCTATTGTTCTCTGCAAGGCCAATTCACGTGCTTCATCAACAGGTTCATAGTAATTATTCTGATCTATATGTGATTGATATGGCAAGATACCAAATAGTAAGTATGCTGGTGGGTATTTAGTTATTGAGTGTGGAGTTAAGTTATATTCATTATACACTTGGTCTAGTAGTTTTGTCAAAGGAAGTTTATAGCAGATGAAGCATTTACCTTGCATTTAAGTCTAGTAATAAGAGATTGATTGACACGTTCATTTTTACCATTTGTTTGAGGGAGATGAGCTGTAGTTAACAAATGTTTAATATTATAATTTCTAAGGAATTTTTTAAATCTGGAAGAAGTAAAGGCACCATTTCTATCAGTTAATAATTTTTCAGGAATTTGGATTTGAAAGACTTGTTTTAAGATATTTGCATAAGTTTCAGAATTTTCATTTTTTGAAGGAAAATCCCACACATATCTTGTTGCATGGTCAATCACAATGTGCAAATTTTTTTTGTAGAATTATAATAGTTGAAACCCCCAACAGAGAGTATCCACAGATATAAACTCAAAAGGTTTACTGGTAGATGGAACTTGTTGCAGTGTAACCCAAATTTCTTTTGTTTCCTTTTTTGTTAAGCTGATATACCGTACAATGTTTAACAAATTCACTAATATCAGTTGTAATGTTAGGACAATAGTATTGAAGTGAAATTAAATTCAACATTTTTTGCACACCAGGATGACCAAACTGCTCATGAGCTTGATTCAACAGTTTTAATCTTAATAAAAATGGAATAACTGTTTTATGTAAATTTTTCTTTTTAATTACTACTACATCTTTGATCTCTTGGTATTTAGGTCCACAAAGATTATCATTCTTTTGATGAGTTTTAATTTCATTAATATCAAGCAAATGACTTGGTGACGAGCGACTAGATGCCTGGATAACATATCTACTTCAATGTTAGTAGAACCCTTTAAATATTTAATTTCATAATAATACATACTTATTTTTAATGACCAGCCGAATAATTGACCTCTTAAATTTTTAACATTTTTTAGTCAAACAAGAACTGCATGGTCAGTATATATGATAAATTTTTGGACATGTAAGTAGTAATAAAATTTATCTAAAGCATCTATTCTTGCAAGACATTCTAACTTCGTTATAGCATAATTTTTTCGTAGTCTCTTAAGGTTCTAGAATGGTAAGCAATTGGGTGTAACACATTTGAGAATATCACAGATGTGGGTAAATTTAATTGTCTGCCAATTTCCAATTTTTCATGGAAGTATTGAGCAATTTCCTTTCCATTAAAAGTTTTTTTTTTGCGTGAAATCATTTAAACTAGTAATTGATGGCGCAAGGTATTTTTCTGTTAAGAAACAAGTGAATTCCTCCCAATTGTTAATTTTATCATAATAATTAATCCGTTAAGGCACTGTTCTTTAAATAGTTAGATATATTGGTAATTTTCCAAGAATCATCTAGGTTCAATTTTTGACATTTATCATTGAAGTACTTTAACCATGAAATTACTTGCATAGAATTATTTGGATCAAAAGCTATTAATTGGTTTGGTTGATTTAATTGGTTTTCAGAAGTTTGTTCTTTTGATGTATCACTTGTTTCCGTCATATTTGTTTTTTTACCGCCACGTAACTGCATAAATAGTTTAAGAATAGAATAAATGAAATTAAAATTTATATATACACCGAAAAACAGTATAAAAAAGTTTTACATATATGCAAACTATCACAATTAAAAATAATTATACGCAAATGAAATTAATGTAATTTTAAAAAAATGCAAATACCAAAATATAAGAAATCAAATAAATATACCAAAATATAGGAAATCAAATAAATATACCAAAATATAAGAAATCAAATAAATGTACCAAAATATAGGAAATCAAATAAATATACCAAAATATAGGAAATCAAATAAAGATACCAAATCAAGCATCAACTTATTCAAACTTAATAACGAATGCAAGTCACACAATTATAATAAACTTGCCATAATATATAATTCTAAGTAATTATTTTGCGAACTTAAAATAACTAAACTTACGAACTTGAAGTACTTGAAAACATCACAAAATTTTAGCATTGGAAGAGTAAGGATACCTTTGATTATTCAAAACGAAATGTTTAAAAAATTTTCCTTTTTTGAATTTGAAGAAACGTACCGGTAGACTTTTGTTCTGTTGATTATCACAACGGATTACTTCGACAATTTTCTTGACACAAAGACATACTTTGAATTCTGTTGGTTTTCGAAACGAAGTTTTTGAACAAACTTTCTTTTAAATAAATCGTATTCCGATCTATGTAGCCGTACAAATGTTTACAAACAAATTTCTATGTTGCGCTCTTATTTAATTTTTGAAGCAGTCATTTTTATTCTTGCCGCGTGTGTAACAAGATAAACAGGTTTCACATCCTATTGGCTTTTATCATGTTTTTGAGAAATTTTTGGATTGACAGGAGAAATGCCACGGGCAGCCGTTTGTCCTATTATATTTTATTTCGATATTCAGTAAAGCAGTCTACACTCTAAGCCATGGTAAAAACGAGAGATCTTTCAGCGTTGATCAGCAGCGAGTGAGTCCTTAGTACACGTGTCTTCTTTAAGTCCGGCGAAAGTAGAAGTCAAAGTTCCTATGCGGGAGGTGGGTTGAGTTGTCCTAGTAGGAAGAGTTTGCCCCAACTGACACTTGAGTGGCTGGGGATTCATCACCGACACACACACACGCACGCACACACACACACACACACACGCACACACACACACATATATATATATATATATATTTAAATAACAACTATTTCCCTAAACTTATATACGAGATCTTAACATTCGTATCACTTTTCTCTATGCAAATGAAAAAGAGGATTCTGTTGTTTCTTTTTTTGATTTGATGGGTTGCAAAACGCTGCGCACAACTCTGTCTTCTAATATGTACAGTACAGAATTTGTTTGATTTTGACTATACTATTTGTTTTGTCAAGACTGTAGTGTCTTAAAATGATTACATTACATTATATTATTTACATAAAGTTTTTATGATAAGACTTTTGTAATCATGATTGATTGATATATCTTTTATTTTTCATTTGTTTGTAGGTTCTCATGGTTTACATGGTCTCTAGATATAATTTTTTTTTCTGTTTCGAAGAATGAAGTTAAGAGTAATAAAATAATTAATGTGATTAAACTATTTACGAGTAACTGAATAGGTTTCACAATATTATTCCTGAAAAGTAATTTACATATTAATTCAGCTAATTAATTAATATGAATTTTATTTTAGCTACATTGTTTGAAATTCTAAGCTCCCTATTTAATTTTTCTAAGCAAATTTATAGCGTATTCGGAATAAAATATAACATGAATTTAATGCACTAATTACTTAAAATTATATATATACACTCTGTCGCAAAAAATATATGCACCCAGAAGAAATTGAGCTACATTCACGAAATTTGTTATGCATGTAGTGTATATGAAAATAAACAAATAATTAAAAATTCAGAACAAAATATCATTTTATTAAGCGGTTACAGCTTGCAAAAGGTTAAAAATCAGTAAGTAGTAAAGCCACCTCTGGCAGCTATACAAGCCGAAATTCGGCGTGGCATCGATTCAATTAGATCACTTATGACCCCATGCGGAAGATCCTGCCATAGTCTTTGCATCTGCGCAGTTAATTCTCCTGTATCTCGGGACGGCTGCAGTTGCCTTCCCAGCGCGTCCCAGACAGGCTGTATTGGCGAAAGATCTGGTGACCTGGCAGGCCATGGTAGGACGTCATATCCTTGAAGACATTGTTGGGAGAGTCGCGCAGTATGTGGACGAGCATTATCCTGTTGATAAATGGCACCTGGGCGACTTGATAGCATGGGTAGCACAATCGGCGTTAAAATATCGTCCACGTATCTGCGAGCTGTCAAAGGGCCTTGAAGGACCACTAAAGATGATCGTGTGTCCCAAGAAATTGCTCCCCACACTGTCACACCTTGTGAAATTGCTGTATGCCGCTCGACAATAAATGCCGGATCGGACCGCTGGCCGGTGCGCCTCCAGACACGTGTGCGGTGGTCATCAGCACTGAGACTGAATCGGGATTCATCACTGAAGATGACACGTCTCCAGTCTGTCACACTCCAAGTTGCCCGAGGTCGGCAAAAATCCAGTCGACACTGCCTATGATGTGGGGTCAGTGGTAAGCGTCTTAGCGGACGTCGGTTCCTCAAGCCAACTTCGGTCAGTCGTCTCCTTATGGTTTCTCTTGATGGCACTGGATGTCTGGAAGGTGGTAAGTGGCGTTGAATCGATGCTAGCGACGTTGTTGGTGCCGAAATGGCCACTCTTCTGATTGCACGATCCTCGCGATCATTTGTGTTCCTGGGATGTCCTGACCCTCCGCGACGGTACACTCTACCTTCTGTGATCCACTGTTGCCATCACCGAGCAACTACCATATCGCTCCGACCGAGGTGGCGGCCGATACGTCTATTCGACCAACCTGCTTCTCTGAGGCCTATTAAACGGCCCCTATCAAAGTCCGTCAGCTGCTCGTACTGCCGCCGGTTACGTCTTAGAGGCATCCCTAAGTCTCAATATCGTCTATTTCATCAGATTCGTTTGGATAGCCGTACGGCGCTCGTACTCATGCTTTTAAACTCTCCCAGTTGCGCAACTAATATGCGCATAGCACACTTAGCCTTGTCTCATTGGCTTCGAAATTTTAATCATTTGCATATCTCTTACCAGACTACATTCTTGCCGAGTTTCGTGATTGTAGCTTGATTTCTTCTGGGTGCATATATTTTTGCGACAGAGTGTATATTACATTAAACTCAATACAATTTGCTTCTTAATATTAAGATAAAATGAAGCATCAAGAAAACAAATATATGCCTTTCATATTAAAAATACTGCAAATATTTGAATGGGTGCAAAATTTTGAAATATATATAACTTTTGATCCATAATTTAATTTATTTTATTCATACAACTTACTATACAAAATTTGTTGCAAACTGAGTTGATCCTTCAAAAATTCAAAGAAAATCATATCTAAATATTTATTTGAAGATTGAAAAAAATGTATTGCAACACCTTATTTTTCAGATTTTTGACAAAAACCGTCGTGCATTTACCCTAAATATGTATTTTTATTCATTATATTTTGTATACACAATATTAATATATGCATCAACCACAGCAATTCTATTCAAAAATTTAAACATTGCGAGCAGTTGACGTATTTTATATAACTTAGTTTCTTATTCATGAAGAAAATAGTAACTGCGTTAAACTTTCAGCTAAAGAAATTAGTTTAGATTCTGCTTTTAAAAGCGATGCATGAAAATCATCTCTAGCAATAAGTTTTTAAATAGTTTTGAAAGCCCCTTAACAAGATGACAGATTGTGCTGGTGAAGACGGAAATGAGAGGCGCGATATTAAAATTTCGAGAAATTTAACCGATGTATAACGCTTACTGGAAATTTAAGACACGATCTTTGTATGATCTATATATTATCCCTTCAAATATTTCATGCAGTTCTTCTGTTTAGAATTGAGTAAGATGATAGCTATAGTTGAGAAACATACATTATTGTAAACAAAAAGTAGTTTTAACTTAAAGACACCAAATAATAAAAATTAAATATTTGACAAGTATGAGAGTGGGTGCTAATATTATTCCTAATTTATTTTTAATTCCGATATTCTACTTTAATTTTACAAAACAGTATGCAATATATATATATATATATATATATGAAAGAAATATGTATTATATATCAAAAACAAGAAATAATAGATAATGAACATAACAAGAAATAGCGTAATAAAAATATAAAAGCTGAACATGAAGAACAAAATTATAGAGAAATTACAAAAAAAAAAAAAAAAAAAAAAAAAAAGAAACTACAAAAAAGAAGAACCTAGCGAGTCAGAAAGCAATTTCGGACTTAGGACCGAATAAGTGGGGTTAAACTAGTTTCAAGGCACCCACCTTCCCCCTTTGCAACTCGATAGGAAAAACCAAATAAAATAAAATAAACAAAAATTCAGAGTATGTAAAAACTCAGAGAGTATAAAACCACTCACTACTATTATGTAACAAACTCTTCCAAACTCTTAATGCAGAAAAATCGCAAAACAAATACGTAAGAAAAGTAGAAAAATCCTAAAACAATTACATAAAATAATTTAACAAAATTTCTTTACTCACAGAGCTTTTACGAAGAGAATCAAGCATCTTGACATCAATATATATATATATATATATATATATATATATATATATATATATATATATATATATATATATATATATATATATATGCACATAAAAATATGAGGTAGGATTAAAAATATCCCGAGCTGAGTTTATAACTTAAAAAATATTACCAATTAAATTGCTAAAACACAACCTCCTTTGCAACAAGACCCTTGAGCGTCAATACAATTTCGTCATCACTTGTTAAGGCCATGTAAACATTACTGGAATCCATTTTTAGCCATGTCCTTTAATGCAGCCTGTGATTCACTTTTGGTTTCATCTGCATATTGGAATCGACGATCCTGATAGAGACGTGCTAGTTTTGAAATCGCAGGGGACGAAATCAGGGGATTTGGTAAAATGATTGTTTTTATTTTCCCCACGTCGTTGTTTGAACTTGTTCTTATTTACCTCCGCCGATACCTTTTCAATGTTTGAAGCTGTGAGGGAAGTCTGCAGATGATCACAACATTCGTAGTCGACACTTTCCCTGCCTTCCCTGAAACATCAATGTCATTAAAAATCTTACGTTTACGATAATGTATCACTGTTGTACATACACTTTAATATTACGTAAGTCTTCGTAGCACTCTACAAAATGTACTTTCCTCAAAATTTGATACTCATTCGCTGTTCTATAAAATGTACTTTCTTCAAAATTTGATATTAATCATCTGTTCTACAAACGTCATTTCTTTCAGTCACCGGTTATCAAATGCATCCGCTTTCAAAATACGATGCCGTGGTAAAACACAGACCAGAAAAGGGGAAGAATGTAGTAACACAAAAACGTTATCGTAGTCACTCTACTGCAAATATTCTTCACGTTATAGACTTAGTGGAGAAAGTTTTGAATCCTATCTCGTATATATATATATATATATATATATATATATATATATATATGTGTGTGTGTGTGTGTGTCTGCAATGCGTGCTGAAAAAACTGAAAAAGAGCCAAACAATATTCTGATATAATGTGAGAACAATTAATCCCAGTTCCTTTAAAGGGCTTATTTATAGTCAAAATGGAGCACATAAAAAAGATGCACACTTTGAGATGAAAAATCTTGAATAATGGAAAACATTTAGGAAATAGCTCAAAATAGCTCAAATGACCAACCATCAATTACAATGCAAGCATCGCACACGTCAATGACAAAAATCCTCACGCACCCCTTAAAATACCTCTGAGATTTCATGAATATCAGCTAATGCAAGGTTAATTCTAGCAGAAAGGACTGTTTCTGAGGACTAAATATGGGTATTTCGTACATTTATCTGTTGTGAAAAGTTTTATCCCTCTAGTTCCGTATATTTCTGCCATAATGTGTGTCCGCTTCGTTATGCTGGTAGCCATAAAATGGCGTTATAACTTGAGCACACATATCGTAATAAATCTGTCTACCTCTTGTACTGGAAGATAAGGTACTTCAGTCTTACAATCTGGTATGAGAAACGCCTAATTTAAGTCCTCATATATTAACCACTTCTACAGACACACGAAGAAATTTTCCTGGGGGGTGACTTGAACGTATATCATATTGATTTAATAAGTCCAAACTTGAATTTTGGGCGCATTAAATATGCCATCTCATGTGAAGATTGCCTTGTCGATAAGCAAAACTAATGCTGTGCCTTCTGCTTGCCATAACTCCTGTTGCATGAACCATCGTACTAGTACAGTGTTTCCCAAACTGTGAGGGGCGTCAGCATAGAGGGGGCGTAATAACTTTACGAAGGGGGCGCGAACATTTTGAAAAGTTGAAAACAAAAGATTATTTAAAAAAAGATTATTAAATTACTGAAAAAAACCATTTTATGACATAATAATAAATAAATCAAAATTTACACTGAAAAAAATACTGATTATTCCATCAGTACTGCAGATGTATTTTGTAATTAATTAAGCAATACTAAGTTAAAAACAAGTTTAACATTTACCATTGATCCTATGGGCTTGCCATATATAAAATTATATACACAAATTAACAATAATATGTACGGTTTATAATTAATCCCTTAACTACCGATTAAATGATACATGATTCGCTCCCTAATACCAACGTTTTCCATCTAGGCATACGTATGTGATGTATTTGGGTGAGAGGAGAGTGAGGAAGAAAAGGAATAAATCAGCAAATCCTTCAAAAACACTGCCAAGTTCTTTTTATGACATTCCAAAGCTTTCAAAATAAATATATCAATAGCAGTGTCCAGTAACGATCGGGTAGACGTATATATACGTCCGGTAGAACTAACGCTTTGGCTAAACAAGCCGTTTATATACGTCACCGGCGTTTAAGAGGTTAAACTCGTATTGTAGCTTTAGCGCCAAAGTATAGTATTGTTGAATTCGATACATTGCTAATGCATGGAAGGGGGCGATGAAAATTATGACTGAATATTGGATCACAAATATTGATAGTTTGAGAAGCACTGTACTGATAAGATACACTATGAGTATCCAATGATTTAAAGTTTTAAAATCAACACTCCTTGTGGATGACAAGAATGTAACCATTCTTCATGAAAGAATCGCCTTTCTGTTATAGGGCTTCTCTTAATGTCGAGTTATTCTTCTTATGTTTCGTTCAGACTACTCATTCTTAATGCAAAATTACCTCCTCCTCACTAATAATCATTCAGATAATTCGTGCTTATAAAATCTAATGTTTGCTTGGATGTTATCGTTTATAACGGGCATCGCCAATGATGAGTCTAAAATTGTTGTTGTTGGGTTTTGAGGGCTGATATAAGTAATTTGAGACATTGTATATATATATTTTTTTAAATAAGAGGTAATTTAAAAACAGGTACAGGGATTTCAAATAATAAGGAATTCTTGTTTTACTTGGAGAGGGAGGGGACTATAGTCCTATAACCATTTACCCGAAATCGCTAAAAGGTACTCTTTTATTTAGAAAATGTGTTCCTTATAAAGCAGTGTTTCTCAAAGTGTGGGGCGCGTCCCCCTGGGGGCGATAACATTACGAGGGGGGCGCGAGCATATCGAAAATAAAAGATTTAAAAATAATTAATTTACTGGAATGAATTAAAACAAAATACTTTCAGACATAATAAAAAATGCATTTTTACTTTGATATAATTTATAGGCAAGCGATATTAAGCCATCAAAAATAAATCTTCTTCAATACCAAATTAGCTATCTTTCATCCTATAATCAAATAAAAAGAACTTTTATTTGATTTGCTGTAATCCCATGATGAGAGATTTTTTTACTACGCTTTCTTTCTAAGCCTAACATACAACTCTTTCATAGAAAAAACAGATCCCAGACCCAGAATCGAAGAAATTTAGGAACATAAAAATTTCATCACTGTCATTATTTTTGAAATACTGCACATTATAGCTGTAATTTGTATGACCTTCTAAGTAATTGGTACAGTTGGTTATATTACCCCTCTCTTACGTGTTTGTTTCTCATTTAGGGAAGTTGTAAGTAATGTATTTCTCTATTGCGCTTTTTTTTCAATGCAAAAAAACATTTTTACACAATTTTTTTAGCAGTAACATACATATTATCATAATGAATACACTTTTTACCCGGAAGTGGTCGCGCGGGACACAGAGATTACGAAATCGTTAATTCTGGCAAAACTGTTTGTTACCAAAGAAAAATTGAAAAGTTCTTGAAAGTAGGTAAGTAAACTTTCTCTTAGTTAAATTATTCACTGGAATCCCGATTTGTATCGTGTACAATAAAATAATTATAAATAAAAAAAGGATTGGGGTGACTCAATAACCCCGCTTGACCGCATCGAGTGCGCGCCTGCTCCCGGGTTAAAACATGTTGATGTCTTTTCGCTTTAAATATTAAAAATATTACAATTATTCTTCATCGGAAATTTTTATTATTGTTCATTATTTAACATCAATTATAAATGCTGATTCTGTGAGGCTTAAAATTACAATTCGCTTAAAACTAATTATAATTTGAGCAACCATTTTTAAAAGATTATTTTACATTTTTGTAAGCATTGTCGAGCACTTGGCTTTGCTCTCCTTACAATTCAGCTATTATATCAATAATTTGTTATTTTTTTATAAATGAACTCGGGCAAAGAGCGGGCACTTCAGCCGGTATACTTTTAATTTATCAGTGATGCACAGAATATTTTATAACTAATTAATTAATGCAAAATTAAGAACAAGTTTAATAAATATTAACGACTTCCATGGGCTTGTCTTGCAAAGCAAAGTTTTTATAATCAATGCTTATGATTAGAAATTGACCCTCTGAGTTATTTTTCTATATTTAGCAGATATGTATATTTTGTCTTCTAAGTAGCCACCGAATTTTGCGATTTCAATTTAAAAAATAGAGAAAGAAAATTAACATAATAATTATCCTATTTTATTTATTTATTTTTGCTTAAAAGTAGTATACAAAATTTAATACTTATGTTACTAATTTGTATGGTTTATAATTAAGATCGCCTATTGTAGCTTTAGCGTCAAAGTGCATTATTATTGCATTCAGTACATTCTTAATGCACAAGGGGGGTGTGATAAAAATTGTGATCGAAAAGGGGGGCGCCAGTATTGAAAGTTTGAGAAGCACTGTTATAAAGTCTTAATATTTCTCTCGTATTACCACTGGAAGACCCACATATCGTCATTTTCAACATTTTAATATTGTTCCATCTTGTAAATTTTAATAATCCATTTTAATATTGTTCCATCTGTAAAATTTTAAGCACGCATAACTTCTTTTACAGGAATATCCAATTTGATGAATTCTGGTTGGCGAGGGTAGTTCTGTTAATTTGCTTATTCTGAGTAATTTTCGGGAAAGTATTGTTTTTGTTTTGTTCAGTATTCAAATGAACTTTTAAAGTGTATGATTTAAGTGATTTTCTCGTGAATACAGAAAAATAATTCGAGTGGCTCAAGTGTTGGCTTTATCCCACATAGTCTTATGATTTTTTTAAGAACAACGATCTTCTTTGAAAATATAAGTTCTAAAACAAGAGGAGAAATGAAAAAAGCTGATCAATTAATCCAAAAATTAAAAAAAGATTGTTATAAATTTTAGAACAGTTACTGACTGAAGACAGTGATATGATCAGCAAGCGTTATGTTGGCCCTAACTTCTTCTGGAATAGAGTAATTTATATAATATTATTTTCAAATAAACAGGAACAGATATAAAGAACATATTCAAAATTATACACCAGTAATAACTCAGAATCAACAGAATTCAAATTTTCCCCTAAATTGACATCAATCATTTTATTTTGTGCATTACTAACTAAAGTACATATATTTAGTTAATTTAGCCATGATATTTCAGATTTTTAATTTAGATTGAAACTAATGTAATATTTAAAATAATTATCTAAAGTGGAATCATGCAAAAATTTTACTATTATTCTTAAGTTCACTGGCAATAAAAGCCATTTTTGATAGATAAAAGGTTTCATTAGGTGGGATTATAAAAACTTGTACATTTCTTGAATCAAATTATACATTAACTGTATTTATGATTGGTTAGGGATTTTTTATAGTTCATTCATTAAATCTTTATAGACAGGCATCGGGGCAACATCTATGCATTCAAATCAGGGATTCTTACCTTTGTCTTCTAGTTTTTCAAAAGCAATTTAGATGCCAAACAAAGGCACCACCTGTCTTCGTTTTGTACTTTGGGTGCGATTTTTTCATGGCTGCTAGACGCTTGATTGGAGCAAACTTCGATTGATCCGTTCAGACCACAACTTGGTGTCTGACCTTTCAAACTTCCTCATTAGTAGAAGTTAAGGGATGAAGTTCTGGTTTATTGGAATGATGATTCCAACAAGCATTGAAATGCTGAAGACATATAAATCAATAGTTAAGCGAGCAAAATAAAGTATAAGGAAGAATTATATATATATATATAAGGATTAGAAGGATCTTAATAAATATTTAATTTATACATTTTCAGAAATTTCTTAAGTCATGAATACGTTTTTGATCTCAAATTACTTATGATAGACAATGATAGATCTGTATAAATTTAAGATATTTAATTCGTATAAAAAGAAGATTCAACCAATTTCTTGAAAATGGTTTTAATGTCTGTGTATTTATTTTACAATGAAAAAGAGCTTTTGCAAGTATAACCCCATTAATTTAATAAAAATGATACTTAAATTAAAGGGTGCTTTATAATGTAACTTAAAGTATCATTACATGAATAATATATAAATATATGACAAATTGCTTTGTACAAATACAAAATGTTTATAAAGAAATGCACAAGAAAGCTTTTTTTTTTTTCTGCAATTCAGTAACGTTAAAATTATGTTGTGGGATATTTTTTGAAAATATTTGAAATTGTCTATAATTGCATTGCAGATATCAAATATGCTATAATTCAAACAAAATGAAATAATATATCAAATAATTGTATAATGAAATTTAATTTTGAATATTTTAAATGCCGAATATATACAGAAATTACATTTTGACAATTATTAAAAAAAAGCTAGAATTATCAATTAAATAATCGCTGGAAAGATATATTTAATTACATAATTTTCAAATGTATATTGTTCTCAAAACTTTCAAAATTTATCTTTGATAGTTATTACTCTTTCGAAAACTCATAAAACATTTTAACAATTAGTTAAGTCAAAAATCCTTGATATTTTTAGAAAGCTATGTAGCTATGCTACTCAGTTCTAACAATTTCAGGCACAAATATTATTTTAATGAAATTTTGTTCTCATATATATATACAGTACTGGCCAAAATTGTGAACACTTTTTAAAATTGTTATGCTGTATAAGTTTGTATGTTTATAGAAAATTTTACGTTTCACGAAATCATTTTAAAGATAATTTAATACTGAATTCAATACAAAAGAGAAATTTCAGATATTTGAAACGCAAAATAGTTATGCTGCAGTAACTGTCGATATACATAAGATACTGATGATAGCACTGAGTTATCAGAGCTTAGTGAGGTTGCTTTATTCTTTATTACAGCCTCACATCTATGTTTCATTAAGCTGAAAATAGTTTTAAGCTCTACCTTCGTTATTACATGATGCCAGGAAACAATTATATCCTCAATTAGTGTTTTTATTTGATGAATACCTCATTCGGACAAGAGTTTTCAAACGGTGTCACAAGTTTTCAATAGGATCGAAGTCAGGACTGTTTCTTAGCCAGGAAAGCAACTCAATGATGTTAGAACGGTACCAGTTTTTCAATTTCCTTACTGTGGGACAAGGAGCAGAAACTTGCTGAAAAATAAATGAAACATTGCTCGTAAATAGATCCCTGATGGGAGGCAGAAGTTTGAGTTTGAGAATGGTGTCAATGCACTTATGTCATTCAGTTTCCCTTCCATGATATAAACAAGACCGATACCATCTGCTGATATGCATGACCAACTATGTGGGTACTTCACAATTGCCTGGATTTAGTTAGAATTTAACATTTCTGTTATTCAACGTCTTATATATTTTAGGCTATCACTACCAATTAACGGTATTTTAGTTTCGTCCCTCTATATACCTGCAACTTGTGACCAATAATTATTTGTGCAAATAATGTGTTCCATTGCCCACTGCAGTCCCTTTTAGTGATGCTGAAAATGGAGATATGGCTTTTTTTCGCGGAATTCTACCTTTTAGTCTTACATCTGCTTATCTACTCATGATTTTTTTTGAGCTGACAGAAATACTAGCATCACTCATATAACTTCTAATGGATGTCCGTGAAATTCTTTTATCTCAGAAGCATAATATTTTTGTTCTTCTGTCATCAACAGATGTGATACGCCCTTTTCGACCTTTTCCTGCTTTTTTAAAATTTAATTTATCTCCTGACATCTTAAACAAAACTTTCAGTCTCCAGATGTAGTCACTAAACTACCCTCCTATTATAAAATTTTAACATAGGGAATACCACTTTTTCGTCACACATGTGCTCAATCTACTCTTTTATTCGATGCCATTGCTTTTTTGATTAAATATCATTGTTAACCTGGTCAGGAAAATGTCCTGACCTGAATCCTATTGAAAACTTGTGGCATACTTTGAAAACTCTTGTACGAATGAGATAGTCATGAAATAAAATGAACTAATTGAGGATATAACTGTTTCCTGGAATCATGTAATAACGAAGGAAGAGCTTAAACTATTTTCAGTTTAATGAAACATAGATGTAAAAATGTGTGTATTATAGAATAAACGCAATCTCACTGAACTCTGATAACTCACTGCTATCATCAGTATCTAATGTACATCGACTGTTATTGCAGAATTTTCTTTTTTGTATTGAATTCAGTATAAAATTATTTTTAAAAAATGATATAAAATGTACATTGCATTTTGTGCAACTTAAAATTTTTTTAAGCATACAAACTTAAAAAACATAACAATTTTAAAATATGTCCACATTTTTGGCCACCACTGTCTCGTTCTATATAACATATCATTATTCTCTATACATATATATATATATATATATACATATCATATATATATATATATATATATATATATATATATATATATATATATATATATATATATATATATATATATATATATATATATATATATATATATATATATATATATAATAATGATTCCTTAAAGGTTTGTCATGCAGTACACATTATTAAAGACATTCTTAACTATCTAGTTAATAAATTCAATATTAATGTTGAGAAAATTAATGAATCTATTACACTGCAGTACTGAACACAACTTTTATTCATTCATGAACACAGTATTTTTTAACAAAAACGACAAAATTACAACAAACTCTATTTATAGAAATTGTATAAAAACTATAAAGATTTTATTGATGGTCATCATAAACATTATTTGAACACAACTTTTTTCTTTTATAATGTATTTAATAGACATTTGTCACTTTTTCCGGTTAGAAAGGTGGTTGTAAAGAAAGCATTTAAATTTAACAAAACGATGGGCAGTTTTTATCTTTAATTACAACAATAGTTGGCCCTCTATTAATATAGAAGATTGTATATGTAAAAACTATAATGATTTTATTGATGGTCATCATAAACATGTAGTTACTGGCAACTTAGACATAATCAATGATAATATTTTAAAAGATATAATGAGTAAAGGCACTAGTTTTAGATTAAATGTTTCTAATAACAACAATACTGTTTAAAAACAAATTATTAAAGATATAGATAATTTTATTACAAAATCTGCAATTAAATTTGGACTACCTATTGAGGCATTTGATGAGTATAAGTACAGTATTTTAAAAGACCTTATGAATTTTAGTTACCATTATCAATATGAAACTACTTTTAAAGATATAAAACAGAAAATTTATGAATTACAAAAGAATTTTATCATAGTTTACATTGATAAAGTACCTGGTAACTATGCTGTGATTTGTAAGTATTTATATTATAATATTCTTTGTGATCACTTTCTTAATAATGGTTCTTTTAAAAATTAGATTTGTCACATAATGAAATTAGTAATCGTATTATTGCTATTTATAAAAAATTAGGTTATTTTATTCCTAAAATTAAGTATCCATATATTTTTTTAACTCCAAAATTCCATAAAAGTCCGGTTAAATTTAGAACTGTGACAAATGGTTTTAGAACATAAATTACTACTGCAGGCAAATTACTTCATAATATTATGCAAAACTTTATTAATCAGCAATGTAATAAAGCTATAATTAAAAATAGTAAAGAGATTATAGATTTTTTTAATAATAGAAATATTTATTCAGTGCATAGTTATGACTTTGAAGATCTTTTCATTTCCGTTGATTTAAATGATATTATTAAAGTAATTTTAGAAAACCACAGTATGTATAACCTTAATATTAATTTTAACAAATTTAAAACTCTCATAGATTTTGTCTTAAAAGAAAATTACATCAATTTTAATGGTTCTTTATATAAACAAGAGAAAGAACTCCCAAAAGGGGGTCCAGCTAGTAATAGTTTGGCTAATCTTTATTTACATTTTTATGAATATAATTATGTTATTAATAATGACTACTACATTTTTAGATAGATTGATGATTTAATTATTTTTGGTAAAAATGATAATTTAAATCCCATTATTAATTTTTATCCGTCCTACTTAAAATTAGTTAAAATTAATAATAATCCAATTAAAACAAATTACCTAGATGTATCACTGTATATTAAGGATTTGAAACTACATAGTAATATTTATGATAAAAGAGATGCCTTTAATTTTAATATTATCAAAGTGCCTTACTGGAATTCTAATTTATCAATATCTATATATAGAAATATTATTTTTAACTATATTTATCGCAATAATGTATTAGTTAGCGATAAAGGTAATACATTTTTTAAATCTTAAAAAAAATTTTAATCACTGAATTGAACATGGATACCCTGCTAACTTTCTTTGTAATTATATTTATAATGGATTTTTATGATACAATTTGTATTAATGTAATTATTTACTGTTATTATGTTTTGTAATGTTTTTTTTTTAAATTTAGACAATATCTAATCTATTCTATAATTATTAAATAGATGGCGCCACATGCTTTTTTTTAAAAAAAAAATTTTAATATATTTTTGAGTTTCTATTTTACACTAATTTTATATGATTATTATTTTTATGATTTTTTAAAATATATATACACTAATTTTATATATATATATAAATTATTATTTTTATGATTTTTATATATATATATATATATATATATATATATATATATATATATATATATATATATATATATATATATATATATATATATATATATATATATATATATTTCTTATTATCATATATTGTATCGCAATTAATCGTTTCTTATATCGTATTAGTTTTATGCGGTTTTGCTCTCACCCCTATTTGGCGGGAACACGTTACTGCACTCTTGGCCATCGTTTTAACTCCGTATTAGTAGGTTATGTTTATGTTCCTATGTTATTTAGTTTAATGATTTTTTAATATTTAAATTCTACACATATAAAACTCTTTCCTTTCCTCTTGGTACATAGTATGACAAATTACAGGTGAAGGTTGGCGCCGCAAAATTTGTTTAAACCTGCAATCCTGGTTCCTAAGGCCAGGAATTTGTCTTTATACTATGTGCCATCTTCCTATATTTAGTTATCTTAGGTATATAACTATATGTTTATTTTTATATTCTTGTTTATATATTTGTGTATATGTATAAATTTATATATATGTGTATGTATATGTATATGATTAAATATTGAAATTTTTTATATTGGATTATATATATATATATATATATATATATTTATATATATAGTATATATATATATTTATATATATATATATATTTATATATATAGTATATATATATAGTATATATATATATATGACAGAAATTTGTATTATATATCAAAAACATGAAATAATAGATAATGAACATAACAAGGAATAGCGTAATAAAAATATAAAAGCTAAACATGAAGATCAAAATTATAGAAAAATAAAAAAAAAAAGAAACAAAAAGAAGAACCTAGCGAGTCAGAAAACAATTTCGGACTTAGGAACCGAATAAGTGGGGTTAAACTAGTTTAAAGGCGCCAACCTTACCCCTTTGCAACTCTGTAGGAAAACCAAATAAAATAAAATAAAATAAACAAAAATTCAGAGTATGTAAAAACTCAGAGAGTATGATAAAACCACTCACTACTATTATGTAACAAACTCTCCCAAATCTTAATGCAGAAAAATCGCAAAACAATTACGTAAGAAAAGTAGAAAAATGCTAAAACAATTACATAAGAAAAGTATCTTTCAAAAAATAATTTAACAAAATTTCTTTACTCACAAAGCTTTTACGAAGAGAATCAAGCGTCTTGCCATTAATGAAAATCAATTATTCACCAAGTTAAAAAATTCGAAAATACATAAACACATGTTTTGAGCTGACTTTTAAACCAGCCAGCAAAGACAGGTATAAAATGACGACAATCAAATATGGTAAAATTTGAATTGGTTGATTGTCAAAAATGTAAATTTGCTAGGCTCTAATTTGGTTGGTTGTCAACAATGTGTAAGATGTTTAAGATGTGTGTAGAAAAAATGTAAACTGTGATATGAGTGTTATGATATAATCTTCACAGATGTGTTATGATATATATATATATATATATATATATATATATATATATATATATAGTGGGGTGAGTGGGGACTATCTTATTTTTTCCATTATCAAGGTTATAATAATGAGAGATCGTTTAGTAAAAAGAAACATCTTCTTAAGGAGCTTTCAACGTTTATTGAAGATCACCCAAACATATAAATGCTAGTGGACAATACTTAGTGTTTCAACAGAACAGGAAGCAGGCAAGAGATAAAAAAAATGGGCTGCAGCTAGTTTTAAAATTTCAAAGACAAAAAGACAAAAAGGGAGATTTTCCAGAGTCTTGGATATTTATATGAAGCTGCAACAGGAAGTCTTTTAATCCACGTAACTTCCATGGGCAGAGACTATATTTGGTGAAAAGATATCGTTCGATTAATTTTGATGTAATTTTACTTTTAAAAATGCAAGCTATTAACTTTCAAGAGAAACTGTTACAATTGCTACGGTATACGGGTAAGCTAGTTAATTATTTAAACGTGAGTCCTGAAGGCCCGAACCATTACACATTTAAAAAGTTTTTAGAGAAATGAAAGGGAATTAATACATATATATGCTTATTAAGATACTGGGAATGTACTACCTTAATAAGTTTTTAAAAATGCTCTCGTTTTTATAATTAAAAAAACATTAGTTACTTAATAATTTCCGAGTAAAATATTAAGTTCTTTCCAGTGGCGCAAATTTTCCAAATTACAATTGGAAGTTCATCATTGTTGGAAATTGCGTGCTTCGTGTTGTTAATGCTGTATCATACTATATTTTTGCACATACTATATATCTTCAAAAGTAGCACTTTTTAAAAGTATTACAGATTTGATAGGGGCAAAAGATTGAGTAATTTAGAAAAAAAAAGCGAGTTCATGCGAAAATAAGTACTAGTTACTTCTACCTATAATGCACCATGTCAAAGAAATAATCACATTAAATGGAGACATTTTAAGAGATATGTTTCGAATTTATCCAATTTAATTTTTCATTCTATGAATGTATGAACATAAAAAACAAGACAGAGTGACATGATTTCAAAATTCAGGAGCTTGTAAAATTATAACCCATTTATACTTATTTTGAATTATGAAATGTAAATTATGCTCTTTAATGCGTTAAATATTTATAGTAGTATAATTTTAATAGCTGTATCTTTGATAGTTCAAAACCTATCGCTTTCACTCTTTCAAATGAGCCTTTTTAATTTTGATGCGAAATAGATACAAAATATTATTTCGTGACTAGTGCTATTCATGTCTGTTTAAT
This sequence comes from Trichonephila clavipes, assembly GCA_019973935.1. Taxonomy (NCBI): domain Eukaryota; kingdom Metazoa; phylum Arthropoda; class Arachnida; order Araneae; family Nephilidae; genus Trichonephila; species Trichonephila clavipes. The sequence goes on from BMAU01021123.1 coordinate 887,158, forward strand.
ATAGATTTCAGTTCTTTACGGAGAGAACAAAAGTGATTAATGGGGTGTCAGCGAAGAATACAGAATCCATCAATCAATGACTTCATAATAAAATATGGCTATCTTTGGTAATTTTATTTTTACACCATAATTAATTCGAGTTTTTTTTTTATATTTTTAAATACTGTATGATTAATTTTGAAATATTCTTCCTTTTTTTATAAAATGTTTGTATTTACAAAGTTTGCATAAGCTAATTTTCCTGATTTTTCTTAAACTTTTTAATCATATCAAAAACATAGCATCCTTGAATTCATAGCATTTTAAAATGTGAATCACTTTTTCAAAATTAAAAGTAAGAGATCAAGTTAATCATAATGTTATTTTCTTTGGATATAATTAATGTAATTAGTTATCAAAATATTTTATTTTATTTTAAATACAACTTTTAATTTAGATGTACAGTTTGATTCTAGATATACAATAAATAAAATACATACTCATATTGATATATGTTAAGCATAAATATATGAGTACGGCAAAAAATTTTGGATAGTTAATTTAATAATTAAAAATAAGTTGATTTACAGTGACTAGATTGGGCTGTCATATACAAAATATAGTACTTATATTTATAATTTGTGCAGTTTATAATTAAAGTTATATCATAGCTGTAGCGCCGAAGTAAATTATTATTGCATTGAATACATAGTCATCGTACGTGGGTTGATTGATTGATTGAATATTAACGTCGCACTGTTTAGCTACACGAGGGCTTTTGGCGACGGACCACGTAATTTTGAACCATGGTCAAGTGACGTGGACGATACCTGAGCTGCCCCCTCTCCTAACTACCACACCACACCAACGGGAGAATGTTTCAGCTCTCGACAGATTTAGCGTGCATCGCTGCCCTACACGGCGGGTCTTTAGTGGTACTGGGCTCGAACTCGTGACAAGGCAAGCCGCGGTCCGATACCCATACCACTCGGCTACCGCGATCCACCATTGTACTTGGGAGGCACGATGAAAATTATGGCTGAAAATTGAGTTCGAAATACTGAAAGTTTCAGAATCACTGTGTTAAAATAAACATTAATAAATACGTTTCCTACAAGTTATATTTATGAAAGCTCTCGAAAATATATATATTCTTACAGTAATGTTACATACTTCATCTGTTATCCTTTTGGAAATCTTTACATAAAATAATCTAACTTAACTCAGTGGCGGAATAGCCCATGCGGGCTAACGCCTACTGGGTTCAACTCAGTATATGGGACTTTGGGCACTGAGGTGTATGCGCAGATGTTCCGATCAGGTGGTCAGTCTGACGCATTACATAAAATCAATCAGAGACATAATATTTATTTTTAAATGTAAACCAGAGAACTTTGAGCCACGACAGGATTTTCAATTGCATAAGGACTCGTACCTGTGGCTTGATAAAACTGACCATGAGTTTATGACGATGACCAGTGGGCTACCATGGTCACTTTTGGTGACGAAACAGGTAATTTGTAACGGCAGGAAGTGAGAGTTTCGTAAATAAGAATGATTTTAACTTCGTGATGCGAAGTGCCATCCAGGCGTAAAGTAAGTTTTACATAAAACGGAAATGATCCGGTTTTCAAAATGCTAATTGTCACTGCAACAGAACAGAACATATACAGGTACGAGTTCCATCAAATATTGAGAAGTGTTTCCCGTTGTCTAGTGTATCGTTATAAAATATCTCTAATCTCACCGTAAATAACTCAATTGTTTCTAAAGGTCTAAAGTCCAACAAAGATGCAAAGTTTATGAAAATGCAACCTAATGCTACAAATTAACTTCAGGAAAAAACAGAGTCGTTTTTCACGCACCTAAAAAGTACTGAAAAAACATGACATGGATTGAATCAAGAATTTGCAACATTTATTATGTATATGTTAACAGATCGTACATATCAAATTCTTTGACCAGTTGTGAGATCTAATAATAGAAGGTCAGATGAAGAGACACATATCAAATACCGTCAATTAGGCGCGAGTGACCAAATTTTATCTCTGCAATAACCAGAAAAAACATTATCATACTATATTTAACTTCGTTACCATAACCCGCATATTTCCATAATATTTCACTATAAAAATATGAAGTATAAATTTTTATTACAATGGTTAGGTAGATATTTGTTTTAAAAGAGCATTTTTGTTACCGCTGCCCCATTTCTAGATTTGCATGTGTCCTTAGACTTAATTCAAACTTTGTAGGTGCACATTAAAAAAAGAAAGATTAATCTTTGCTGTCGCCACGGTAGAGTAATTACGAAGCTTAATGGAGATATAATTAACTTAATTTCTCTTTTAAAGTTGCTAATTAGTCTACTACGGATTTAGACGTTGTTGACTTTCCAAGAAAGGAACAGCAAATTTCAGGTAATTGACAGTTCTAAAATGTTGTGTGTGTGTGTTAACAACTTGAAGACATAAAAGTAGTGCAGCTATAAAGTAGCTACTTATTATAGATTCTGTGTCATCAAAACACCTGGACCCCTTTTTTTTAAAGAATTAATCAGTATGTTTTTTTTAAAATAAGATATTTGATTAATACGTGGCTTATTTTTTATTCATTTTCTTTTAAATTTATTTTATTTTCTATAATGCACAAGTTTCGATTGTTTCTCAATTAGATGCATGTATTAATTGTGATCACTTTGAATTTATTTTAAATATTTTTAATTACTTCATAAAATATAATATTAATTAAAATCACTGCAGATATATTTGCTACTTTGAAAATAATTTTAATGAAAAAAATAGCTATCTTAAGCATTTTGAAATGTTTTGAATGGAAATAAATTTCGAATTTCATAAATCATTCTTTTCATTAAGATTTGTTTCGTATTTTAGGAAACTTATTTTGGTGATTCTTTGTGTTCTTGTACAATGCATTATGTGTTCATTTTTTCCCCTTTTGCTTAAGATAACTTATATATATATATGTAATAAATCTTGTTTTAAATCCATCAGTTTTCCCGGGTTAAATAAATAAAAATGAATGTGAGAGTACAATTTTAAAACAGTATCCAATTTCATGAACAACGTGAATTTTACTGCAAAATATTAACATTTATAAATTATTGAAATTCATATATTTTATTGTTGTTCATTCAATTTTTAATTTTAGTCTGAAGAAGAATTGTGACTTTATGATCTCGAAGTTTTTCCTTTATTTTTAACGATTGAACATTAGAAGCATCTCTAAAAGGATGAAAAAAACACTCTGGTTTGAAAAAAACCCCACTTATTTTTAAAATTCCAATAATGAATTGTTCATGATATCTTACTACTTGGACAAGGGATCCCAGAAGTGATGTAATTATTCATTACATGTAGTAGCTTTGTGAATTAATGGCATGTATACAGTATAATTTTTGATTGCAATTTATGATAAGAAGATTGCTTATATACTTTTGATTAGATGTAGCATGCCCACACACGCACACTTCTTAAGCCTAAGGTTACGGGTTTGATCCGGATACAAAAATCATAAACCCCTGTGTTAGATGATTATTTGACATGTAAAACATTCCTTGAGCATCTATTTGGCTCTGGTTCTCTCAGAAAAATTAAATCACGACAATGTTTTACATCCAACGAGAGCTTCCTTCCTTTCTCAGTGGCTCGACAGCTCAGGGTGGGCCTGGGCTTTCTCAAAAAGCTTTTCCAGGCAAGCCTTCTGCCTGCTAGTGTTCTTAAATTTTTATTTCACAAAACAAGGACATCTTTTAATGTTCATCAATCCATCTATGATTTAGCCTGCTTTTTCTTCATGTGCCAATTGATTGGGCATAGAAAACATTTTTAGTGGTGTGGTCTTCGCCCATTCTGAAAACGTGATCTGCCCACTTAATTCGCTGTATTTTGATGAAGTTAACGATGTAAGATTCTTTATATGATTCATAGACCTCGAAATTTGACCTTCTTCATCACGTTCAATTTACATGAATTCCTGCAAAAATAAACCTTAAAACAACGTTTCTCAAACTGTTGGGCATCCTACAAGAGGGTGTCAGCATATTGAAAAGTTAAAAATAAGAGATTTAAAATTGTTATTTATTTACTGAAAGAAAGCAAAACAAAATACATTCTCACATAACAAAATGAATAAATAAATAAAACATACATTTACAATGATATGATATACACACTATAACAAAACCAAGGAGTTCCCGATTTTAATGGAATTTCGTATGCAAAGACATTTGTTCCAAACATAGAAATGATTAAAATTTGGTATCCAATGAATGTTATTAGCGGGAGCTACAGCACATCAGAACTGCGCACTCAGCAGGTTTCCACAAGAAGCCCTTTTCAATCTGATGGTCAAAATTTCAGTTGCATTACGTTTTAGGATACCTTTCAACGACTGAAAAATGCCTCACCGCAAGATTCGAGATCATTACTAACCACTCTCAGAGTTTGAAATTGGTCGTATAATTCGATTGAAAGAAGCAGGTTGGGCAAATCGGAGAACCGCTCGTCAGATGGGTTGAAACGATACGTCCCTTAGAAAATGCTGGCAAGAATAGGTGGACAATGGCAGATTCCAGCGTCATTATGGTACTGTCGACCTAGAGCCACAGCAGATAGGGAGGACGTACTGATGGTCAAATCAGCTGTAACAGCGCCTGATTCATCGTTACCAACGATCAGACGTGCGATTCGCACACGAGTGTCCACCATGACAAATCACTGATGGCTGATAGAGCAAAATTTACGCTCGAACCTATTGCTACGCCACCTGCCACTCATGCCGGCACACTTTCGAGCCAGATTACAGTAGTGCTTCGTTCAATCAGGTTGGAATCATCCTAACTGGGACATATAGAGTTTAGCGATGTGTCCTGATGATCATCGAATACGTGTCTGGAGACACCCAGGGCAGCTTGCTGATCCTGCTTTCATTGCACGCCCTACAGGCCCTCAGCCAGAAGTTCTAGTCTGGGGTGTAATTTCTTTTGACAGCCCAACCCCTTTGGTCGTCATTAAAGGCACACTTACAGCACAGAGGTATGTCTACGACATTCTGAGAACTGTTTTGCTACCCTTCATTTGACCTTATTTTTAGAAATATAATGTCAGATAATATTGCAATATAATGTTGTTATGAACAGTCTTACAGCTTTTCAAACACTTCCTTGGTCAGCCAGATCTCTCTCTAATCGAGCATGTCTGGATTGGAGATATCTGGATATGATTGGAAGGTGACTTTTGAAGACCAGGTCCAACAATTGGAGTAAATTTGGCAAGAAATACCACATTAGACCATTAGATTCCCATATCACTCTGTGCCACGTCACGTGGCAGCTTGCATCCAGACTAGAGGTGGGTCAACACCTTACCGAGTTCGTGACTTTGAAACTATGTAACTCTGAAAAAAATAATTCCGCTTTTCTGAGTTTTAAATCATTTTCTATGCTGTAGATAATCTTTCTACTCACCAATTTTTGCCTGTATCGGACAACTCGTTTTTGGTGCGTCGCTTTTTTGTTACAGAGTGTACTTATAAATGCATCAGTAGTGCACAATGTATTTTATAATTCAATTATCAATAGATAATACTTACATTGATATAATATACTTCTAAATGTATCAGTAGTGTACAATGAGTTTGTGTGTGTGTGATAATTAAATTATCAATACTAAATTTTTTTAAAAAAATTAATTATTACTAATGACTCCCATGGGCTTGTCTTATACAAAAATTTATACTAATCTTAATAATTTGTACGGTTCATAACTAAAGTCGTACTGTAGCTTTAGCATTTTTGTACATTGCTATTGCATTCAATACATAGTTATTCTATGGGGGGCGATGAAAATTATGACTGAAAATTGGGTCACAAACATTGAAAGCTTGAGAAGCACTGGCTTAAAATCTTCCTTTCGTAGATACTTAACAGGTTCGCATCTGTTCGAGACATGGACCAAGTTTCACATGCATAAGCTAATACTGATGTTAAAAGACTTGTATGCAATAGAAGCATTTTTTTATTAAATTTGATTTCCCCGACTCGAGCTTGGATTGAATAAATTCTGTGACGTCTTACGCGTCTTTTCTTTAACAAGTCCTTTGGGCCAGAATTAATGGCAACTCTTTTCCAACCAAATCCAAGAAACGAGAAATGAAGAGATGCAAATAATATAGGATAAATATAGGATCTTAGAGTAAGCGTGATGGCAATGTAATGGTTGTGTAAAGGAATGTTTGACAGTTGAAGTGCGTTGTGGCAGTGGATGATTATAGAAGTTCGTCGTTCAAGATTCAAGTTCTACGTGTTGTGGATAACCATATTGGTGATCGATTAGAAGTTAAACGTAAGGCTATATACCCTGTAGATAAAGACAAGTTTAAATACAGAATAATATAAGGTAGGATTGATTATTTATTATTATTATATTTGAAGATTAGGTGGTTCAATTATTGAGATATGTCTGAATTATATTGTGTGTTGCGTATTGCGTCATCGTAGATTCTCTCATTCATTAATAAGATTATATTTATTCAAAGTTTAAGTTGAATATCTTAATAAAGTCATATTAAGATAATGTTTGATTCTAGTTCTTACGATAACCCTACACCTCTAGCTCACGCTGATACTTCGAGGGATGTACTTCTAAGGGGAGGTACATCACAATTCAAGCGTTAAAATTTTGTAGCGAGAATCACCACTAGATGTGGACACTATGAAATGACTCTCATATACGGGGACTTAACGTGTCTGCAAAGGCTTAGTTACCAATATTCAGCCATTAAGGACAAACGCATTTTTGATATTTTTGAATAAAACAGAGGTTGTTAACCTTTCCTTTTTATAAAAATTTGAAGAATAATTTTAACCCCTTATATAATACGTGTCTTTACTAATACTCTTTTTTAAAATTCTCATTTAAAAATTTATTAAAGTTCCACTTGCTTAAGGCGACTTGGCACCCTTTGAGCAAACTTCTTTATTTACGTATTTAAAAATTATATTTTAACATTTTATACAATGTTTCTATTCAAGAAAATGTTACCAGATGAAAAATTTCATATAATATTCACACAATTTTAAAAATTTAAATTTTTTGAAGAAAATTGGGAAAAATTTTAAATCCTACTCCTTTTGTAAAAATTAATTTTTTGACCTGAAATTTTTTTATAATATTCTTATGGATGTTCTTAACAACTTTAGGGATCGATTTTAGAATAACTTCATTCGTTTTCGAGAAAAAAAATAAAATGTTGATATACTGGCTAAAAATCAACGAAAAAGCCAACATGTCTTACATTTTATTTTTTTTAAATAAAATTTAATATTAATTTAAATTAAATTTAATTAAATTTAAATTAATTTTTTATAGCAAAACGGATCCCTAATTTTATTACATGCTTTATTTTTAACACGCAGGAAAAAAATGGAAGTGATTGGTAAATAATTGTCGAAGGAGTAGCATTTTGAATGCACTAAGGTTTCGAAAAACACAAACTGAGAAATACCACTTTAAAGTTTATAATTCTGAAAAATAATTATTATAAGCTTAATTAAACTTAAAAATACCACTTTAAGATATTACTTATACGTTTTCTTTAAAATAATTGCATTTTCATATGTTTTCAACCCACACATTTTTATAAATGATCAACTTTTAGAGAGTACTAATTGCACAAGAAAACTCAAGAAAAACTTAAAAAATTTTTTTTTTTTTTTTCTGTCACGACAGAAATTTTAGCTGTTTTTCTTCTTATAATATTAAAGTATTACATTTGTATGAAAAATATATCAGGAATAAGAACTGAAATTATAAAATTATTAATATAAAATGCCTTAATTAAAAAATTTTACATGCACACATTTCACAAGGAAGAAAAATTTTCCGACATGCACAGGTGATATATCAATCGAAAGATAATAATGCAAAGAATAAGATTAAATGAAAATAAAAAAAACGATAGGTTTGTGATTTTTAGGGTACCAAGTCCCCTTAAGTATAAATATAGATTTTTAATCGTCAAAACGTGACCAAAAAGAAACTATCACTCTCCAATATTTCGCTAGTCTATGTACGTTTCTAAGAAATAGTAGTAGACCTTTAACATGCAGAGAGCTGTTTAGCTTTTTGATTTGTTTCATTAGTATCTTTTACTTTTACGTCCATGGAGAAAACTGTATGGTTTGTTTACATGTTTATAAATCCTAACTGGAAAATTTAGTTACAATAGTTCCACTGATAGTTGGATTCATTTGCAAGGTATTTTAAGTATAAGAATGCATATAATAGGGTTTCTTAAAGATGATATACTTGAATTTAAGGCTAGAAGATCCATAAAAGGGTACCCTTTTTTAAAAAAAACTTTGGAGACAGACAATAAAAATAATTTATGTCTTATATTCAGATTATATTATTAAGTTGATTCTGAAAGCAAAACGTCATTTTGACCAGCCATTATCAAATTCTTATAAAATGACCTACTTTTAAAATTTTTAGTTGCTTTAAGTGATTTATGTTTCGTAGATTATTGCGAGCAAAAGTTAGAATGCATCTGGAAATCTTTTCCTTAGTTGATTTTTAATAATTATTTTCCCAGCTAAACCTGAAAACAGCACGGAAGTTTTAAAAATATTAAATTGAGCATTTTTTAAAAAAAAAAACTAGATACCTCAGACCTAAATCCATGCTAACTTTTATAGAACATACGTTTGGGAAGTTCTACCAAAAATTTTAAAACTCTATCTTGAACAGAAAAGAAGTCTTACGGATTAGAAAACACACCTTCCTATTTAAAATCAGAAGTCTGAGAAAAAGCACATTTTAAGTTTGTAAAGAGATAAAACAAAAACCTAATCCCTATAAACCTCAAATTTTCTAATATGTTATTTTCTAGTCTATGTTCTATAACAAAAACTGCTTTAATTCATTATGAATGAAAATATTTTCTTTTTAAATTCGAAATATATTTTTGCGTAATATTGATAGTATTTATTACGACGACCAATAGTTTTGCCTAATCTTAACAAAATATTTTCACCAAAGATTTGAAAGACAAAGAATTTATGTACAACATAATAATGATATTAACTATTTAATTTATTGAAGTTTAAATCCAGTTTTAAATAAAACCCCAGTTCTACTCTCCGGTTCTACTCTCCTATGTGCGCCACATTATAGCTTAAGTTTAAACATTAGATCTTTTAAAGACAAATAAACAGTACGCTAAATCAAAAGACATTCTTTAAATAAACATTAATTTATTACTATAAGATTGAAATTAAGTTAAAGCATAAGACACATAAACATTAATTTCACTTTGCGATAAGATTGAAATTAAGTTAAAGCATTTAACAGTATTTCACTCTAACTGATAGAGGGTCGAGGGAGAGGAGTCATGTCGCTGCCCGGAGTCCACTAATTGGAAGGGACGTGTCAGACCAAGTGGGTGTGAGAAAGTGCGTCAAAAAAAGAGAGAGGTCTAATCAGGGTGCATCTCGTTTTTATTTGGCGGCAATTTGCTCCTGTGTTCTGGAGCGGATTCTTTACAGTAACTGAATCATTATCTCTCATTGGTCTAGAGTCAGCGGAAGGATATCCTCTCACGGTCAATGACATCCCCAAGCGCGGGAAATTCTAAAGACACCCCGATACCATGATATATTTATGGGTGCAATGCCCTTTCTAGGCGTGGGAACATGTCACCCTATTTGGTGGGGTAAGAGAGAGACATTCCAAATTCCTTTCTGTTGTAAACAACAACAGGGCAGATGTAAAAATTACAGTTGTAACTTTAGGGACCGGCGACCTCCCATCACTCCTCCCCTCTTTCAGATTAACAAAACTAAAAATAATGAAACACAAAAATTTCAGTGAAGTAAATGTAAATACAAAATGCACATCCAACACAAGAAAATTCATTGAGGAAAATGTCCATATCAAAGTCCAAAAAAATTTTGAGATTTCAGTTCAACGTTCAAACAGACTCGTCTTCCATTCGACCGGCACTTCACGGACTCCTGATTCACAGACTCCTGGTTCACGAACGGCTGTCCACATCCTGATGGGAGAGAAAAAAGAAAAAAAAAAAAAATGTCTGGAGCGTCGTAATCTCTGAAAGCACTAAAGTTCGTCGTTCTTGTATTCCGGTGCTGTTTGAAAGAGGTCCGTGCCCATACTCGTCCATGATGCATGCAGTTCCATCAGCGCTTCCACATCTCCAACGAAATCTGCTAAACTGCAAAAATAAAAAAACTTTGTCTCCCAGGGAAACCATATTAGTAATGAAGCCACAATTATTAAAAAAAATAAAACTTGGCCCTTTGTGACCGCCGTCGAAGACTCCAAGCATCAACCTTCAACTCCTCCCACCTCTCATAACATAGAATTAAGAATGTAAAAAAAAATACAAGCGATTTCCAAAGTTCCTACCCAATTCCGTGAGGGAAAAACAAATTAACTATCAACAACTACAATGACGTTCATGTACGAAGAGGAGAAAAAAAATTCACTGAATGGATCACCCAAACAATTTACAAAAACATCAGACACAGAATGACAAATAGAATTAATTAAACAATCACAAAGAATCGTGTGCCACTAAATAATAAAAAAAATTAAGACAAGTAACACATAAAAAAATCAAAATTTGCGTATCTAACAACTGCGCTACTCACAATAACCACACATAGGAGTATTGAACAAAATACATTGATAAAAAATAAACGCTAGTGAAAACATCTACATACAATTCAAGCGTGGCACCCAGAAACAGACACCTCATAATCGTTTAACATCGAAATCTTGACACGACTAATGTGAAGTGAATGTCCCAGACCACCAAAAAAATTACTAGCAGAACTCTTCACATACTCAAAGCATAAGAAATTTCAATGGTTCACTAAGAGCATTGATAACAATATTTCATGAAAATAATTAAGTAAAGTAAAAAAAATTTAGAGATTGAAACGATGGATGTGCATAGTTGGAAAAAAAATTATAACCTCGGAGAATGCTTAATAGCCTAAGAAATTAAAAAATTCACTACAAGCATTGGTTACAAATGAAAGTTTAAAAAAAATTAACGTAATTAATTCAGATTTGCAAATTAAAATTCTATAAATTAACGAATCGTATAAATGATAAAAAAAATTTATAACCTGTAAGAATGCTGAGTAGCCTAAGGAATTTTAAAAAAAATTTCACTACGAGCATTGGTTACAAATGAAATTAAGAAAAAAAATTACTGTAATTAAATTTAGAATTGCAAACTATGAGTGCGCATGTGATCAGTATGCACCCCCAATGTGTACAAAAGCAAAACAAAACAAAACATCCCATTTCCTGCGATAGGACGATCGCCGGCAACCGCCAACACAAGAAACAGAATGCAGAATTAAGACTTAAAAAAAAATTTTGCAAATCCGATTGTAAAAAAAAAATAACTATATCGATTAATACTTTTAAAATAAATTTGAGAGAAAAAAAAAATTCTTCCACATTCAATACATTCGAATTTCCATTTGGGAAATGAATTCCAGAAATCACAAGTGCAGTTGAAAATTTCAGAAAAAAAAATTAAAAACATAAAATTGATATGCAACCCAAGTCATATGAGGCGACACATACAGAGTAAAGTAATTTAACTAAAAGAAAATTATTGCAAGTGTTACACATAATTAAACATAAATTCCAAGATAAAAAAATATCGCTTAACTAATCAACATAACTTTTTAACAATCTATGTAATACAATGTATCAAGTCCAGATAATATAAAAACTCAAAATGTTTCACTATACGCGCAACAAATATACAAACACGAAAAAAAAAAAAACACAAGATCCCTCGATTTACAACAATACCGCTAACTCAATTCATCGAAAATCCTCCAATCAATAACTCAAATATAATTCTATAACACCAACCTAAAATTCTCAGTAACCTTAAAATGATTCCTCGATAATCCAAAATTGCCTTTACCTCAGATCGTTCACATCTTATGCCTCAACAACACTAACTAAACTTATCTGCAACTTCAAATAATCAATCGATTGCTCCACAATACCATTAACTAAAACCATCTATGCTCATAAAACACAAAATCTCACATTTAACACTAACTAGACTTATCTGCAACTTCCAAATAATCAATTGACTTCTCCACAATACCAATAACGCATCAACTTATTTACAAAAATCTCACATAATCCTCAACTCGAACTTTCCTAATTGCATCTCAAAACATTATTAAATATACCACACAATCATTAATTCAACTTATCTATGTTCATCAACTTAATTACTCGAAACCGTACCAAATCATTAACTCAAATTACCCTATCTACATCAAAACAACGTTCTCAATTATACCGTATAATTATATCAACTCAATTTCCCTTGCCCAAAATCCTTAAATCAAAATATCCTTCTGTACATCAAACAATTTTCTCAAATAAACCATATAACTTTCTTTTCAACTCAATTATCCATTTCCATAAAAACAACTATCGAATAAACGTACTTTGAACGCAAACTTATCTATCTCCATGAAAAAAAAAAAAACTTTCCCAATTCTTCAACAAATTCATCAGTGCAAACTTTATCTCCTTCAAATAACTTTCTCAAATATTCCACGAAATCCCTAACTCAAACTTATCTAACTCCTTAAACAAGTAGTGAAACAACAAAAAAAATTCACACCCAATCCTCTTCCAACATTCCAGCATCCTAACGTAAAAACAGGAAACAAGGGGGGAGAAAAAAACGAAAACCCTTTGGAAAAAAAATTTTGCTGAGTCCCTTATCTCATGTTGCGACAGCAGGGGGCGTGAGGGGAAGTTTCCTCCTAAGGCGCCAAGAATCCGACATCCAAAAATTCCACCCCTGAACTGTGCTGCCCGCGGGGAGGAGAGTCCCTGCGAAAAGGAGTAACCAAGAAACAGAATTTCCAATCAACAAACAGTATCCCGCCCTTGACCGGATCGCGTGCGGGGGGATTACCGACGAAAAAAGGTGCGGACAAAAGCTCTCCCCACGTTTTCGAAACGAATGGACAAAAAAAATTTCAACACCATTATCTGACCAACAACAAAAAAAACTTATTACCAAATAACAAGCAGAACTACTTATTAAAATCCAGAACAAAAAAATTAAATCAACATCAACACTCAGTTAAATAATCTACCCACGCACTAACATAAATCAACACATGTAAGCCTAGCATCAACGAAAAAAAAAATACCATATCGACCGACCAAAACGTTAAAATTCCTAGTAGTTTAGCGAGACACAATGATTGACTGCAAATTCATTTAACAACCACAATTAATCTAAACCAACAAAATTACTATCTCGACAAACAAAACCTTCAATTCCTAGTAAAGTTTAGCACACAAGCGAGACACAATTATTGACTGCACATTAATTTAACAACCACAATTAATCTAAACCCCTGAATAAACAACAAAAAAATTCCAAATCTATAGCAAAACAAACAACACAAAAATTAAATGAGCATTGAAACACCTAACCGAAACACTAGAAAATTTTAAATCAAAGTTAGCAATCATCTCACATAACAAAACAACATGAACGAAAAAAATTAAGTTTCAACATAATTTCGTAGGGAAAATATTCAAACAACCATCTCTATCCATAACTTAACGAGCATAAATTCCAATGTTATCATCATTTAGTAATACACAACCACTTAAAATTAATACACCAAAACAATTTAGCAATAAAATTGATTGTAACAAAATGCCGTTACCAAAAAATTAATCTTCTATGCAAAATCAAAATTTAACCAGAAAGTACACAGTTATACACAATCAAATCAGCATAAACTAAGTTATTCAATAAAAGAACCTTTTGTATGAAAAAAAAATTAAAATTACTAGATAATAATCACAACACAAATTATGTAATAGATGAAAAAAAAATTTCAAATATGTGTGTATCGTAACAACATTCAAATTTCATGACAGGTGTCCAGAGACCCCAAAATTTGATTTTTGCTGCAAACATAAATTAAAGCTTAAAATTTATAAAATTAAAAATTGACGTACGTACATGATTATCATTGAATAACACTTGCATTACACAAAATTTATTTAATATATTGCACAAACACACAGCATATTGAATAACACTTGCATTACACAAAATATTTTATCTAGAGTTAAAAAATTTTGAGTTATTAATTAACCACAAACAACACTATGTCATTTAAGCATCAAATCAAGACATAAAACAAACTGCATAAAAAAAATTGAACTGGAATTCATTAAATAACAGGAAATCAAAATAACTGAGTACAAAATTTGATCTCAAAAAAAAAAACTAAAAAACATAAAACATAACATAAAACAAGGTGCAACTATGAGACAGGTACCATTCAATGTGTGCTCTCGAATTGACGAAGCGTAAAAATTGTAAAAAAAAATTTCAGTCTCCTTCAAAAAATTTTAGCGCGGAAATGTATTAACGAGCCGAATTGCCTGCACGAGCCCTTAAATTATACCGTGGACTTGGAACAATACCCTTAACCTCCGTCTCGTCTGGTTGCAAATCGTCCAAACTGTTCAAGTGCAAATATGAAAATCTCTTAATAAATGGAATCATCCGATTGACATGCGTGTTAAATCTTTTCCTCAATTGTTCTACATGTTGAACCCTATAATTGACATTAGAAAAACGCTCTATTACTCTGTAAGGACCTTCGAACTTAGGTCTGAGTTTTGGAGATAAATTAGATTTAATGTTAGGCGTCTTTATAAAACACAAGGACCCGATTTTGTAATCGTAATGATGTTGTTTTGTCGCTCTCGTACTCAATTCAACATGTGATGCCTCCTGATCCTTTAGATTATTTAAAACTTTATTGAAAGTATGCTCCAAAGACGGTAAAAGTTTCTCGACATATTCATACTTATTTTGTGGTGTATCGGAATTCTTTTCGTAAGTGTAAGATAATCGAATATCTCTGCCATGTTCTAGGAAAAAGGGAGATGTGTATGTAGCTTCATGGATCGCTGAATTTAATGCTAACATGGTGTGCGGGAGTTGCTCATCCCAATCGTTTGTGTTTTGTGAAATTGATGCCAGGATATTGGCTAGCGATTGATTGGGTTTCTCTACCCTACCGTTGACGTGAGCGGAATAACTTGATATGTGCCTTTTGTGAATACCCATGACTCTGCAAAATTCAACAAATTCGGAACTCTTAAAATATGTAGCGTTATCTACGACTAATTTATGTGGGCAACCCCTGTGTACAATGTAATTATCAAAGAAAGCTTTTGAAATGGTACTCGACCTAATATCCGGAAGTGGAACAATGTGAATGTATTTTGTGAATGCATCTATCATAGATAAAACATAGCTATATATTACCTTTAAGCGTGGTTTTTAAAGGACCGAAAATATCTATATGACACGTTTCTCCTGGTTCAGTACTTTGTTCTACAGGTTGATGGGGTGCAGGCGGAATTTTAAAGGCGTTTTTTCGAGATAAGCATATGGTGCAAGAACGAACAAAATTTTTAGTATCTTTGTACATATTATGCCAAAAGAAGTTTTCGCTGAGTCGATGATATGTTTTAAAAAATTTAAGATGCCCTCCATATTCTGAATGAACAGATTCGAGAATTTTAGCCTTTAGACAATGTGGAATGCAAACTTGCTTTCTAGTGGTGTTAGACCTGGGTGATCTGGAGGGGCGCTTGGACAAATGACATAACAAACCTTCCCCATTAATAAAATAGTTACTGATTTGTGGGCTAACGTCATTTTGATCAATTTTTTGTATGATAGTGCTTAAAACAGAATCTTCGCGTTGCATATTAATAAGATCTTTAGAGTCCGGTAAAGCTATTGTGATGTTGTTAATATAACGAGAAAGATGATCTGCGACTGAATTTAAGGATCCCCTGATGTAGTGTATGTCGTAATTAAATTCTTCCAGAGCCAATTTCCAACGCAAAATTTTGGAAGAGGGATTTTTATTAGAAAGAAATCCTGCGAGAGGCTTATGATCGGTAAAAACCTTAAATTTTCTGCCTAACAAGAAAGGTCTAAAAAAATTTAATGCTGTATATATCGCGAAAAATTCCAAAACCGTTGCGTTATATTTAGATTGTGATGGATTTAATTTCTTAGAAAAAAAATATAAAGGTTTGACTTCAGAGTTAGGATATTTTTGTTCTAAAACTGCCCCTATGCCGCGAGATGAAGCGTCCGTTGTCATTTGTAACTCCGCGTTTTGATCAGGTAGAGCCAAGACCAGTGGATTCAATATTGCTTTCTTAATATCATCAAATGCCTCCTGTGTTTCAGATGTCCACTCAAATGGAGTGTCTTTTCTCAATAAATTCGTTAAGGGAAGTGCACGTTTCGCGAAATTCTTGATATATCTCCTATAAAAATTACAACACCCTAAGAAAGATTTAATTTGTTTTTGATCCTTTGGAACTGGAAACTCATTAATTGATACGGGGACTTATCTTTATCTATAAGAATGCCTTCCGGCGTTACCACAAACCCTAAAAATTTACAACTTTTTGTTAAAAACTGACATTTACTCGGATTAAATTTTAAGTGAATTCTTTCAAAGCGTTCAAAAACCTTACCCAGTAGTTCAAAGTGTTCGTCTATAGTTTTAGTGAATAAAATAATGTCGTATATATAAACCAAAGCTCCGTAGTGTAATAAATCTCCTAGGACCTCCTGTGCAATTGATTGAAAAGCTTTAGGCGAGTTTTTTAAACCGAAACATAATCTGTTAAATTCATATTTGTCACCGTCGGGAGTAGAGAATGCCGTCTTATGCCTGTCTGCAAAGTGTAGTGGAATTTGATTAAATGCTGACTTCATGTCTAACGCCGAAAAATAGTTTGAACACGAAATTTCATGTAAAATGTCGTCCAATGTTGGAATAACGAAGTCTTGAGTCAAAGTTATTTCGTTGAGTTTCCGAAAATCTAAAACAAGGCGCCATTTTTCTTTTTGTTTGACAAACAAGGCCGGAGTATTATATTGAGAATTAGATTTCGAAATAATCCCCGCCTTTTCTAAATCTGTTATTTGACGTCGAAATTCGTTTCTTAAGTTAAATGGAATTTTATAAATCGGACATTTAATGGGATAATCATGTTGTAGACTAATTCTATGATGCTCCGTAGCGGCTGCGGATAATTCTACCGTAGAGCGAGCGAAAGCACTTTTGTGCGAAATTAAAAGTTGAAATAATCTGCTTTTGATTTTACTGTCCAAACCTGAAAGGTTGAAATCTTTCTCCGTGAGTGGGGGTAAAATATCTTGAGAAACGGGAAAATCAGAAGAAAAGTCTTCGTAATTATTGACAGTAATTATTTTCATGTTTTTGTTAAGGGTGATTATGTTATCTGAATCGTTTCTAATTTCTAAGATGGTGTCATTTGTTTGTGGATCAATATTAATTTGCGAAGTAGTTAAATGAATGTTTTTAGTTTTAGCTTTGCTGAACTCTGAATAGTGGCCAATGACGTCGAATTAGGTAATGTTTCAACATGTATGCGAACATTTGTGACTGAATGAGGACCTACACACGTTTTGTGTTTTAAAAATCCATGTATAAAGTTACTCTGTACAACACGCGGAGGGAGTGAATAATGAATAAGCGGAATTGAAAAATTATTAATTAATAAACGGTTTTTACCTATGTCTAAAACTGCATCCCATAATTTCAAAAAATCGTATCCCAAAATAGCTCAATAATTATCGTTAATCTCTTGCTTCGTTATAAAAAAAATATGTTGAAATTGAAATTCCCCCAATGACAATTGTATTTCATAGCAAACGATAATTTCTACCGTGTCTCCGCTTACGGCTTTAATCTGAATTGAAACATTAAATTCCCTAAAGTTATCATTTTTTATTTTAGTGAAAAAAGAATTAGACATTAAAGATACGGATGCACCTGTGTCAATTAAAATTCTAAATTTGTGATGTTTAACATTAGCCTTTATTATTGGTAGATCAAATATATTGTCTCGAGATTGAATAGGAGAAAACCGCTCCTCTACCAAATGAAAAAAATTCTAAATACGGCTTTCTCCGCGGGAGTTTAAAGTCTCGTTCCTGTATAACGTTGAAAACCCCTATTCCCAGAATTTGTGTGTGACCCTCTCACCGGATGCCTGGGGGCTGCGTAATTGTCGCGAAAAGCAGATTCTCGGAAATGGACATGTCTCCCATCTAAATCGGGGTGACGTGCAACAGAATACTCGCTAGCGGCGTTTCTCCGGCGGGGCTGGTAATGGGCAGCGTTCTCGTCCCTCCTTCTTTTTCTTCACTCCGCTTGTCTATGTCCCTGAATTCCACAATAAAAGCATTTGAAGACATTCTCCCTCCTGTTAAAAGAATTCCCCCCTGATTTACGAGCTGTAACTGAACTGGCCTCCTGTAGACGGCCGACCCTTAAGTTGATTTCTTCTAATCTATCCGCTAATGCTGAAAGGACTGGATTTTCCGTTTGTGCGGACGACAAACCAGATTTCCTTCGCTAGCTAATTTGGTTCAATTTCATATTTTGCTCTTCTATCAATGCCGCGTTGATTGATTCGTCTAAATTTAAAGGATCACGAGAAAGCACAAAGCGACGAATGTCATTTCTTAAACCGCTTATGAAACGAGATTGTAACAGTTGGTCGTTCGCATTCCTCACCTCGGTATTTTGAGCCGAATTTCCTGACTGGAAAATCTGTGTTCCCAGTTTATTGATGCGTGCTGCGAATTCTTGTACGCTCTCAGAAGGACCCTGGATACATGATGAAAATAACTGTAGATGCGTTGATAAAGGGACAGCTTTCTCGAATCTTCCAATAAGAATTCTTGCGATATCGTTATATTCTGTCAATTGACTGTGGGTTGGGTCGGATAAAAAAATCCTCAGCTATTCCCGCTAATTTTAATTTCAGAATTGTTACTTTCTCATCGTTTGACCACTTGCCTAAATTCGCAACATCGTTTATTTTTTCTAAGAACCTACGTATTCCTAACGATTCACCTCCGTCGTACATTGGGATTAGATCAATTAGATTAAATTTCTCGGACGCCGTTTGCGTCATTAGGGGGTCTGATTGTCGTGTACGTGGCATGTTTTTTTTAATTATTAATTAAGACAAAATTTCTAACGAGTTTAATTCACAACGGAAACCGTTAAATTAAAACAAAATTCAAGCATTCGTGCAGCGTAAAAGAAATTCATGAACTCTTAAATTTAAATAAAACTTTTAACTAATCGGCTCTCGCGTAAATACATGCATAGAAAAAAAAAAATTCACATCAATATTAAAAAGAAAAAAATTAAAGAGCACCAGTACCTGCGTCATCTCTGCACCTTAGACTCTTCTTCTCACCAAAACTGCAAGAAAAAAATTCACAGTATCAAATTCGAGCAATATATAAAACATAGAAGCACACGAGATGAAAATTTGTCGTGATGATCCATCAAGAAACGTTTACAATATCAAAGGATGTAAAAAAATTTTCTGACGACCGAAAAAATTTAATATCCTGGTCACTGGCACCAGATAATGCGACGCTTACTTAATTTAAACTATTTAATTTATTTCATTAAATCCATTTTAAATAAAACCCGGTTCTACTCTCCTATGTGCGCCATATTATAGCTTAAGTTTAAACATTAGATCTTTTAAGACAAATAAACAGTACGCTAAATCAAAAGACATTCTTTAAATAAACATTAATTTATTACTATAAGATTGAAATTAAGTTAAAGCATATAGAGACACAAAACAAGATTTCACTTAACTGATAGAGGGTCGAGGGAGAGGAGTCATGGCGCTGCCCGGAGTCCACTAATTGGAAGGGACGTGTCAGACCAAGTGGGTGTGAGAAAGTGCGTCGGAGAGAGAGGTCTAATCAGGGTGCATCTCGTTTTTATTTGGCGGCAATTTGCTCCTGTGTTCTGGAGCGGATTCTTTACAGTAACTGAATCATTTTCTCTCATTGGTCTAGAGTCAGCGGAAGGATATCCTCTCACGGTCAATGACATCCCCAAGCGCGGGAAATTCTAAAGACACCCCGATACCATGATATATATATGGGTGCGGTGCCCTTTTCTAGGCGTGGGAACATGTCACCCTATTTGGTGGGGTAAGAGAGAGACATTCCAAATTCCTTTCTGTTGTAAACAACAACAGGGCAGATGTAAAAATTACAGTTGTAACTTTAGTGACCGGTGACCTCCCATCATATAATACTA
Source organism: Trichonephila clavipes (assembly GCA_019973935.1). NCBI lineage: Eukaryota > Metazoa > Arthropoda > Arachnida > Araneae > Nephilidae > Trichonephila > Trichonephila clavipes. The sequence goes on from BMAU01021123.1 coordinate 907,421, forward strand.
TATAATGTTTACTATAACGTAGTTTGGAACATCAGGAAAACATTCAGTTTTATATGCAATACTTGTAGTCAAAATACTTGTATTCGCGGAAGTCTTTCTACAGTGTCAGAGAAGAGCTGGTTTTTAAATATATCATTTCCAGTGGTATTCCATCTCATCCAAATATTGTTCCTCATAACAACCTGTGAAAGTTTTGGCCATGGCATTTTCTCAACAGGAAACAATAATTAAAAAGCTTCCAAGTTATATAAACTATTTTTTTAAAACAAAAATTGGCCTCGAAATCAATTTTAATTATGTACCTATTAGAACTCAAAAAACTAAAAACATAATCAAACAGAAATTAGTGGAGTAATGAAAATGAAAATTAATAATCATTTCACACTGAAAGAGATGATTGTGCTTATAAATATTTTTTTATTAATTTAATTTAAGAGTGAGAAAAATGCTTTAAGGGGTCACAGGGGTGTTAAATTTCTCTAGAGGTATGAAAATATAAGCATTTTTCAAACATGTATAATTTCTTTAAATTTAAGTTAAATAATTCGAATCTTTTACACATTACTTATAAAGGAATGGGGCTTCAGAAAAAGTATAAAATGTTTAAAATATAATCAGAATTTTAAAAATTATAAGCATATGAAAATAAAAACTTTTCTATAAGAAATATTTATTAAGTTTTACGTCGCGCATGCTATTTTCTAAAAGAGTAGGTTTAATTACTAGCTATAAGTTGATTTATAAAGACAAATGTATTCTTAATACTTTGTAGCTACTTTTATATAAATAGAATAATATAACTTACATATTTTAATAAATAAAAAAATACATTTTTAAAAAATATTTAAAAAATTGCAATATTTTACAAATATTTTGAAATACAAAAGATATATAATACTAAAATTAGGTAGGGTTTAAAGAGTATGATGCATTGTATAATTCTATAAAATTTATACATCAGAGGCTAATATTTTAGTAAATAGCGTGCACAAAGCAAAAAATACTTAATATTTATTATAGAATTTTCATATGCTTATGACTTTTAAAATTATTATTATATTTTAAACATTTTATACTTTTCTAAAGCCCCATTCTATTTTAAATAACATGTAAAAGATTCGAATAATTTAATTTAAATTTAAAAGAATTATACCCGTTTGAAAATCGTTTATATTTTCAGACCCCTAGAGAAATTTAACACCCCTGAGACCTCTTAAAATAATGAAACCGAAACCTAAGCTTAGAAAACTTCAAATATCTTAAAAACGAATTTGTTATATTATCTGAAATTTGGTGGCAAGCTTCCCAATGGTATGAGCTGCAAGAAAATGCAAAAAAAAGGAAAGAAAATAATTGGTATATGTGAAATTTGTAGGGTATTGTGTGTGTAGCCCAGTGTTTCTCAAACTGTGGGGCGCGCCCCCTAGGGGGGTGTGATAACCCTACAAGTGGGGCGTGAGCATATTAAAAAGGCGAAAACAAAAAATATTTAAAATAATTATTAAATCATTGAAAGTAAATAAACAAATACATTCTGACATAGTAAAAAATAAATTAATTATTTACACTATAATACACTTATAAATGTATCGGTACCATACAATCTATTTTATAATTAATTTAACAATACTAAGTTAAGGACAAGCTTAATAATTACCAGTGACCCCATAGATTTTTGTCATGTATAAAATTATATATACCAATATTAACGCTTATCTTGATATAATTTGTACGGTTTATAATATTAAAAATTACGCGATTCGTTGCCCAATGCCACCCTTTAGCACGTACGTAAGCGTATGTGGTGATAGAAAAGAAATCAAATCAAATCTTCTGAAATAAGTGAATCCTTCGCAAACACTGTCAAGGTCATTTTATTGTTTTCAAAGCATTCGGAATAAGTTCATGGATAACAGATAACAGAAAATATAGCACCTCCGAAGGACGTATACATACGTCTGGGGCAGTTAATACACTGGCTGAGTGAGACGTTTATATACGTCGGATGGAACTTAAAAGGTTAAAGTCGTATTGTAGGTTTAACGTCAAAGTATAGTATTATTGAGTTTCATACATCTTTATTGTATGAAAGGAGGGGGGGGGGTGCAATGAAATTATGATTGAATATTGGGTCGCAAACATTGAAAGTTTGAGAATCACTGGTGTAGCCTTAAAAAAAAACTCAAACCGACGTAAATATAATTAAATTTTGTAACAAGATTAAAAAGGTTTTTCAGAATTTCCTTACGTATTTTGTGCACTAATATTTGTTTTCCATTTTCTCACCTAGAATTTTAATGTAAAATAATAATCATCTTATGTTTTATTTCGATTGTTATAAATCAAATAGTATGCTTAGGAGGACAAAATATCAGCCAATGCTAACTGATTTAGTTGCATGACTAAAATGTTAGCTCTTGGAATTTATAAGCAATCTATTTTCAGCATATTTTAACCAATATTTATTTAATCGTATCAAATGCTCATGAAAATAGTATTCATATTTTTCTCTTGTATAGCGAGATTATCTATGGTAAACAACTTATTTTGCTCCATTGAAGATTTCACAAGAAATTAATATGAATTTTTACTATACTAAAGAGTTTCTATAAATTTTTATAATAAGAAAAGAAAAATAATACTTATTTTTTCTCTCCTTATTTATATAACATCACGGAAAATCGGGAAAACAAAATGTTTTTCTTAAAGCTTCTTCGTTCAGAAAAGAGGTCTCATATTAAGTAAAGTAGCATTTTATTATTAAGTAGTACCATTTATATATTAAGTAGTACTCATATTAAGTAGTACTATTTTAATACATTAATTCGACGTAACACTATAATTACACAAACAACCAGTACATAAAATTAACATAAATCTAAAATACATTGAACAAAGCCTAAAATTAGTACAGTTGGTTCGAAATCCTTTTTTTTTAACAATAAAATCAAAATAAATATACGATTCCACGTACATGCGTGAAACAAGATGTTAGTCATTGGTGGTAAGAGAATGTTGCCTGACATAACATAAGTCAAATCAAAATATTCATTAACCCTTTCGTGAACACTGGAAAGATTACCTCCAATCTACATTATCTTACATAACACACCTGTGCTAAGCGCAAAACCAATTATAATGTTATGTCCTTGCTATTATAACGATTAGAAGACTTATTTCCTTACTAATGTTTTATTTTTTTATTGACCTTGCCATCATAAATAGTTTCATACAGTGGCAAGTGAACAAAAGAATGAGAAATTTTGACCAGACAACATTCGGTTCAGCATTAGGTCGTTAGCTAATGGACGGATATTTCTTCAGAAAAAGGAAAGGACGTCTTGCTAGATTTCAAGCAAAGAATTGTTCAGTTCCGGAGGATGTGCGTTTAGCCAGTGTGAGAAATCATATATCAAATGTATCAAAGATGAGTTCCAACTATAGACGATGTAAGAAATGTAGCAGAAAGGAGCAAGAAAAGAGGACCCGCTACATGTGTGCAAAATGTGGTGTCCCCATGTCCATTGCAACATGCTTCGCATCTTTTCATGGCAAATAATCCCATTTAAATATAATTTTCTTTTTGATGGTGAATGGCTCCTAGGGAAGTATTCTTCCCACTCCTAAACTTTAAATGTAAACATAAAAATGGGCAGAAAAAAGTATTTCGTTAAATTTTATTGTTTAATTGTTAATGAAACATTAAAAAAACTGCGAGAAATTCAAAAAGGAAATAAATGGCTCGCGAAAAGGTTAAGGTACCATGCCAATTGCAATATTAATGAGGAAAAACAAACAACTCACTATATTCATTGTAATTTGTATTATTAATTATTTTTAAATTTATTACTTAATATTCCACTTATATTAAAGCAATATCATAATATAGCATTTATTCTCTGTGAAACAAAATATTATTTGGTAAAAAATATTTAGTACATCAGCACATTTATTTATCTCAACACCAAACCTAAAGCAATTTTGGAATTACGGTGATTTCAATATTATCGTCTTTCCACCATTTTAAAAATAAAATGCCTTCTAAATATATTCTACAGTCCACGGTTTCTTGGAAATGCATAAATTGCTCTCCGCTTAAACACACATATTTTATTTTCCAGATTCATTTTGATTTTATTCATCAAAGCGTGATAGAAAAATGAAATGATGTCGTTTTACATTCGGAAAAGGTGGTTTTGAATCAGTTCGTTTTTCGTTTTCCTATGAAAGTAGAATTCTAGTTCTGCGCTCATACATTGTAAATGACATATAAATTTCCATATGTAAAGATGAGTGTGGTATTGTGTGCAGGTGTGTTTTTATGTGGGTGTATTTGTTTTCATGTGGTTTGTGTGTGGGTGGGAGCATTCCCTGTTGAAAAGAAAACCATTCAATAAAATGTATTGAAATCTTTCACAAATGTTTTTTAGACGGTTTAAAATGTAAAAAGTACTCAAAACGAGAAAAATAACTGTTTTTAATAAAAAATTAATTGCTTAAATATATTTTTAATTCTAATAGAAATATTCAAACAATGGATTCGCCTATCATGAGATATTTTAATTTCAACCTAATTAAAAGGTTAAAGTTTTAATTTAAATAAATGCATGATCAAAAAATATTGTCTTTACTTCTAGGCGACTACAATTCAGACGCATTTTCCACCCAGTCAAAAATTAACATATTTCTCTAAGAATTTTTGATGACTTTATTCATAGGTGAAGACGTTATATGTGATAAGAATGATTTTTTGAAGATTTTAAAAGAAACTTATTTATACAAATTTTTATTCATTTCTAAATTTGTCTAGTGTATTATAAGCAATTAAGTAAATCATTGTTGAACTTTTCAGTTTCTACAAAACTTTTTTTGATAATATATAAATTTGAATTACGTAGTATGATGCATTTACAATTATCATTTATTAAGGCGTACATATTAATCACACCAATAATTCCAAACCACATTTTTTTTAAAGTTTTCACAAATATTCACCCTTTAAAGAGTTATGCACACATTTTACATTATTTTCTTTTACGATTAAATCTGAAATGTACATAATGTACTTTTGGAGAGTTCATATCTTTTGAAGTCATATTTTCGAAGTATTATACCAGGCTTTTGAACATTGGTATAGCTTACATAACACTTATAAATGTATCACACAGTACTGCATAATGTATTTTTTTCATAATTAATTTATCAATACTTACAACATATATAATACATATCCTATAAACTACTATACTATCATAGAACTGATCCTATTACTTAAAAGTAACTTTCGTAAAATATATATTAAAATTAAAAGTCTAGCATACACAAAATTTAATACTTATCTTGATAATTAGTACGGTCTCTGATTAAGGTCGTGTTGTAGTTTTAATGTCAAAGTATATAGTTATTTCATTCAATACATTGTTATTGTATGGGGGGTGCAATGAAAATTATGATTAAAAATCGGGTCGCAAATATTGAAGGTTTGAGAAGCACTGGTCTAGTATAATTTAAAATTTATTTAAAATATGTTGCATAAAGATGATAATTTATTTATAGATCAGAGTAATAGTGATGGTGAAGATAAAATAGACGTCGACTCAAGATATAACGGAAGGCGAATATGAGGAATTTTTCATGTTATTCAATAATGAAAGTTTATAAGGAATACCATTTTCGTTAAATAAACTGTATTTAGATAAAAGTAAAACTACATTTTTTGTGCCCATTTCAAGTCAAAACCAAGTTTGTTTTTACAAATGGTCTTTATTTACCGAGCCATCAACATGCTCTGTTGCTGAGAGAAAAAGGGCATCAAAGTGAAATCTAAGTGTTTTCGAATTTCCAGAATAAGAGCTCACGTTTCCTCCTATACTTTCATAATATTAGATTCGCATTATAGGTAACATATAATGTATTATTTTTTTAAATTAGAAAATAATATTTCAAACTAGAAGATAGTGGATACAAAAATACATCATATCATACAAATACTAAGATAATAAATTTGTATTAAAATCTACTCTGGCGGTAAGAACGGCGTTTTTTTCTCCCCGGGGGTAAGAGCTCGTCTCTTCTTTTTTTTACCATATATCATTCCTTCCAATCACGGCAACGCGGCATCTTCAGCAAAGAGAGATACAACTCGTTCGGAATTCCATACGATTTCTCTACAACACTTCTCACACTAGTTGGCATATTTGGCGTTCGTTTTTTTAAAATGCTTTTAAGAATATATTTAAGTTTAAATTTTGAAAAGCGTTTTCAGGTATCCTACCGGCTTTTATCTGTCATATTTCAATTCAAAACCTAGCTTATTCTTAATAACGGTCTTTATTCATCGAACCATCTACATGTTCTGTCGCTGAGATAAAAAGGACGACAAAACGAAATCTAAGTGTTTTCCCCACGTATGTCCAGATGTGAAGTACATTCTTAGTAATGGGTTGTATTTGAAAGTTAATGCTGACATACGGACTATAAAAAATAATGATCTGGGATTAGAAGTGTTTTGAGGTTGGGCCAGTGGCGCACACAAGGGGGGGGGAGTCCCGACCCCCCAAGCCCTTGATTTTTTTCCGATTGATTATAATTCTAAGTGTATAGTACGTAAAATTTAATTAATTACTTGTTATTAATGATTAATTTTATTAATTAATGCTAATTATTTATTCAAAAATTAGTTTTTTACTGTGTTTTGTTCCCGAAAATCGACAAAATCAATAGAAGCATGATACAAGAATGGTGAACTTTCGACCCCGAAACTCCCCCTTTGAAAAATTCCTGTGTGCGCTACTGGGTTGGGCCATCTGTTTCGGAGGAATAATTGGATGATTAATTTAATACTTGAAGAGAAAGAGAGATGTAATGGAAAATAAAAGTTAAATCTTATATATAGGGAACTTACTTTTAATTCTAATTTAATTATCCTTAATTATCTAATTTAATCACACACACAAATTTATATATATATATATATATATATATATATATATATGTGTGTGTGTGTGTGTGTGTGTGTGCGTGTGTATTTTAACGTGTATTACTTAAAGCAATTCAAACATTATTTAAATATTACAGATACAGAGTAGTTCAGTCAATTTTTCCCCAGAACTTTAAAACCTACATGTACAGAAAGTTGTTCTATGGTATATAAATAAAGGGAAAAATAAAATGAAAAAAGCTTTTATGTTAAGTATTTCCGGAATTTAGTTACTTAAGGGTTTTTTTTATGGTTAAACGTTGTAGTGTCGTAGTATTTTCATTGATGAAGCTCCAATGATGCTTTAGAGGTTTATTTACTCACATACACATAGGAATACTCACTCACATATGTTATGTACGCGTTTTCAGAAAATAATTAAATTTCGTGAAGTGTTGACTTTTACAGAAAAGCATAAAAAAGGGGGTCAGGATGACATCTAACACATTTACCTTCGGCAGTTACAAAACCTTCGCATAAAGCTCGTTGGAGGAGCTCACCAACCTTTCTCTTTGAGGTTCATTCACAGAATACCCTGGTGTGGTACTCGCGCAGAAGCAGCTTAGAGTTCTAGAATTTGTTTTGAATTCCATACAAAGTCAATGTAATTGCTGTTAAAACGAAACAAGCATTTTTGTACTTTTTAATATTCATTTTCATAACAAGACACATACTCAATAGCCCCAACATAGAAACAAATATCAGGTAATTCTACAGCTTCTTAAGCCTAAAAGTTTTGAAAAGAATCTATTCTCGAAATTGCAATGCACGATAAAGTAGATAAAGCTTAAATTGGACTGATTTGGCTGCAATTAGGATATGAAATGCTGCATTTAGGGATTGCAATACCGGGATACTGAATACCGGTATTTTGAGCCATTTGTACAATTTTGTAATACCGGTATTCACAAGTTTAAATACCGTTTGTCTGGTATTTTATGGAAAATTTTAATATTGTCTCCACTATATGTTCAGGAAAAGCCAGCATATGAACAAAGAAAGAATTGTTGTTACGTATTTCTAACGGGCCAAATTAATTAGGCTGCGAATACAAAGTTCCACCGTACAATCAAGAGAAGTGATAAAATATGTGAATCATCCAAGGAGGTGGGCACAAACTGTCTTATTACAGCTCAGAGCGATACTGCACGCGCGCAGGGTTCGTAGTCTCTTATTCGTATATGTGAAAACAAGATTGTAGTTGTGAAGAAAGTGCGTATATTTCGATATTTTTCAAATTGGTGAGTTTATTAGTCACATTGTATCTGCGTATTATAATTTCGAGTTCCAAATATTTTTTTCTGATTTATTATGTATATACTTATAAATAATAACCCATGATAATGAATAAGAATAATTTTAAAGAACATAAACAATCAGTTGATACTGCTTCTCGGTTTGGTTTCATTATTTATATGATGAAAACCAAATACCCCAGACTGAATAGTGATTTAAATAAATCAGATGATCCTTTACTTTCTTGTGATTCTTTATATATTATTATAATTAATCACATTATCTTTCATGATATTTACACTCTGTAATAAAACTGGTAAAACAAAGAATCACTTGTTTTTTTTTTCTTTTTCTAAAATTTCTACTACCGGCATTAAAACTGGTATTAAGACCTAAAAATACCGAATACCGGTATTTAACTTTTAGTTCAATATTGCAATATCTTGCTGCAATGTTGCACTGTGTTACGTACTCAAAACAATAAGCAATCATTACTTCCGATAACTTATATTGCAGAAAAAACTATTTTTGTGTTTAAAATCATCTAACTAAAATTAGAACACTTTTTATTTATTTCTCGGAAATTCAACCGCTTTGTGGCATTATTAAATTTTGAAATATTTTTTGAAAGTTATTTTTCGCTTAATATTTATATCATAAAACAATTTTCCCATATAGGTAGGTTCCAATTAATAATAAAGGGTTTTTTTTTATTCTTCGTATAAATCAAACATAGTAAAATGGGAAATAAATTATTAAAACATGACGGATATATTGGTCATGGATAAAAATGAATTAAAGTATTATTTGATTAAAAATACTTGTCTTAATTAATTGGTACTAATTATGCTCATTTGCTTAGAATTTTGGTAATATTACAAATGACTCAGTCCGGACGCTCGTATATAAAAGTACATTAACTCTTATTTAAAAAAGTTACAATGATATAAAATGCATAATTGTGTTTTTGTGTATTCAGAATATTTTATAAAAATACGGTTATAAATACATATAGTTGCAAATAAGCATGTGGTAATTATTTTAATTCCGATCTAATTAATAAATATTTGTTTATATCTGCATATTTATTAATCCGTGTTTCTGAATAGCTCTCTGATAATTACTTCTTAATACACAATCATTTTAATATTAATATTTGATGTAATAATTGTGACTTTTTGGAGACATTAAGCTAAACGTATTGCAAATTTGATTTGTTTTTTTAAATTAGCCTCTTGTGTTTTGGACAATTATGTATATCTTTGTTTAACATACCAGTTCCTTCGAAACAACTTTTGATATTTGATGTAAAATATAAGAGCTTAATTTTGTTACATTTATAGTTTATTAATTTTGGGGGTTAATAAGTGCAAATATAAATATTTTGAAAGATATGTTCATCCCATACGAAATTTGAAGAAATAAATATAGCAATACATAAAAAAAGAAAGAAAGAGAAAAAAAAATATCGAACTTTTAAATAATTATTCACTGCAAAATAATATACATATTTTATTTATTATAAGGATTTGAAAAACATAATTCATAATTTTTGTTTTTAAATTTTTATTGAAAGTGATGGTCTTGTACATAGGAACCTTTAAACATGTTCATTATGTTAAAAATATTAAAAAGGTTATACAGTTTCATTGGATACTAAAGTTAGAAAACTATCCCAAATAGATGTAAGGATATGTTTTTAAAAGTGTTTTGTCGATTGCGATTGTACTATTTTAGAATTAAGAAAAGTAAACACAGTTAACAAATTTTCAGAGCTGAAAATGCTGTTTTCTCTTCACGTACATTCATTTCCTCAAAAGCTAAAGGGGACTCGGTAGGTACCCCTTGAACATATTTTTTTTATTTGTGTATTTAAAAATTATGTTTCATAATTTCATATATAATGTTTCTATTAAAAAATGACGCGGTGTGACATTTTGCTCATATTTTTCACACAATTTTAAAAATTTAAATTTTTTAAAGAAAATTTTAAAAAGTAATTTTTTTACAAATATTAATTCTTTGAACTGAAAATTTTTGGATTATTTTTAAGGATAATTTCAGCAATGTAAGGGACAAGTTTACAATACCGTAATTAGTTTTGGGAAAAAAAATGTCGCTATGCATGCTAAAATTCAACGAAAAAAGCCAATATTTCATGCAATTTAGTTTATTTTAAAAAGTATTTAGTTTACAGAAAAATTAATCCCTAATTTTGTTTCATGCATGCACAGTAAAAAGGGGAAGTAATTGATAAATAATTGTGGAAGGAGCAATATTTTGAATGCACTTATGTATCGAATAAACTGTAAAGAACCACTTTAAAGTTTATAATTCTGAAAAAATAATTACAATTAGCTTAAATATAAACTTAAAATACTGCTTTAAGACATTAACTATATATTTTTATTTAAAATAAGGGCATTTTCATATTAATATGTTCTTATAAACAATCAATATTTAGAGAACATTGATTGCACAAGAAAATTCAAGAAATATGTTTATATAAATAAATAAATATATATTCAAGAATTTTTTTCCTGTCATGACAGAAATTTTAGTTTTTTTGTCAAAAATATATATGCATTATATTTCAATAAACATATGAATAATAAGAGCTGAAATTATAACATTATTAATTTAAAATTCATTCATTCCAAAATTTCATATGCACACATTTCACAAAGAAAAAAATACATTTTTGTTATGTCGTAATATCGTGCATTATGTACAATCCTTTACTTTTTGTAGTTATCATTGCTGCTTTTAAAATAGAATTTTTTTTTTTTGTCAAAAAGCTTTTTTGTCTTATAAGGAGGCATGGTTGAATTGTCTAATTTTTTTGTTTAAATTTTCCAATTGAAGTTTTTTCCAGCTTCTAATCTTCAAACTTTTAAAAGTGACGTATCGATCAAAAGATAATAATGCAAAGAATATGAATAAATAAAATGAAAAAGAACGACATATTGATAACTTTTAGGATACCAACTTCCTTTTAACTTAAAAAAGGATCACATTAAGCATTAAAAATAGTTTTTGTGCATGAAATATTATTTTCAAATGCGACGATTAATGTTTAAAGCCTTTTCACCCGGACACATTTTTTTTTAATTTTACGAATATATACTTTTATATAAATATTAAAGAAGGAAATTTTGGAGATGGTATTTTGATAAATATTTAAAAAATTAGCATTAGAGAGAGAGAGAGAGACATTTGAAACATATTAAAAACCGTATTTTTTGTGTTTTTGTTTAGTTTCAAACTTTTAAAGTTAAAATTTGTACTTAAAATATTTTATTTAATATTTATGTATCAAGAAAATTGTGTGCACATAAATTTTTAACTTTATTAATTTTCAATTGCATTTTATAATGTGACACAATTAATAAATTTCACAAATTGTTAAAAAATGTTAAAGCCTTTCTTCCAAATTAACTTAATGAAAACCTTTTTATTATTTTCAGTTTCTAAATTAGGCGATGCACCTTAAAAAACACTTTAATTAAAATACTTGAAGAAAATTAAATAATGCAGAAAACTGTATTTTTGTCCCTTATTAAGCATTAATTTTCTCTCTTTTTAGATTCTCCAAATGATATTTTTTCTTAATATAATCTTTTCCTTTAAGTTTTTATATTGCTAAGAAGAAATTTGAAACGCGATGATAGATATTTAGCCTTCTTCATGATTTCCAGTCAGCACTATAGCAGGTAAAATTCCATAAAAGTTGGGTTTTTTTTAATCCATTCATGTCTAGTGCTTAAAACTTTTTTTACAAAGGGAACTGATCGCTTTCCGCTATATCTTCAAAATGGATTACAAACAAACTCTGTAACATTTGTGTAACACTTAAAACATCATGAAAAAAAATTGGACCATTAAGTATATAGTAGCAATTTTTACGACTTAAATATATATATTTATATATATGTATGTAAATATGATATAAAATCGTCTTCTCTAAATAAGAATATGAAAGTTGTGATTTTCTGTGCACTTTTAAAAACATTATATGCATTCATTTTCTTATAAGTATACATCAGTGCTTCTCAAACTTTGCGACCCAATTTTCAGTCATAATTTTCATCGCGCCCTCCTCATACAACAACAATGTATCGAATGCATTAATAATGTACTTCCGACGTTAATGCTACATTGCGACTTTAATATTATAAGCTGCGCATATTATTAATGTATGTATTATATTTTGTATATGACAAGCCCGTGGAAGTCACAAGTAATTACTAAACTTGCTTTTAAGGTATCCGACTACCCTAAAACCATGATTTTTTTTCAAAAATTGGCAAATTTTTTTATGACTTTATTTTATAGAGCATTTTATTAACTTAATAACAATACCAAGTACTTTATTTTCCCTCCACTAGAACAAAAACTACAAGCGTTTTAGTAAAAGCAAATGCCATAACTTTACACAAGATGTCAAACTTTAAAATGCGTTTTACTCGAAATGTGTTTTTTTCGAAAAACTCAAACGGAGCCCGCGATTGCTCAAAAAGTTTTGAAAATAATTAGCTGAAATTTTTTGCTTATGTTCTGCATAACAGTAGAAGTGTTTTGATCTTCAGATTTATCAATAACTGTTTTATTTCAAAATTTGCAGTTCTTTATGTGAATATAGTCAATGTTTTTTTAAGCAATTTCGTATAATGACTTAGATAAAGTGCTCTAGTTTTTGTAAAAATTAAAATATTTCTTATCGTGAAGGTCACTTCAAACAGGAATATCAAAGTAACACATCAAAATTGAAAAATTGAGAATTTTTTCATAAAATCTTCGTACAGGGCGGGCCCCGTTTATGTAATTTTTCGTATATTTTTACTAGTTTTTTCCCATTTTAATAATAATAATTTTTTTTCTTTTACCAATTTTAGGATTTTTTCCTTAAAATATACTAAATAAATATAAAAATCACAAAAAGATCTCCATATCTCCTTTTTTTCAAAAAAAAAGTTGTCGCAAGTAGTCGGATACCTTAATTTAGTATTGATAAAGGAAGTATTGAATACTTTTTGCCGCACCGATACATTTACAAGTATCGTACATCAGTGCGAATATGAATTTTATTTTTTATCATGTCAGAGTGTATTTTGTTTTGCTTCCTTTCGGTAAATTAATAACAATTTTAAATCTTTTATTTTAGACTTTTCGATATGTTCGCGACCGCCCACGCTGGGTTATCATGTCCCCCAAGGAGGGGGTGCGACACACAGTTTGAGAAACGCTGTTGTACATTTATTTGTTATTATTGAGGCTAATTGGGGATTATAGAAGAAAAAGAGGAATGAGATTATTAGTATACACTACATGATAGAAACTGGAAGTTAAATAAATTTACCAGCTATGCTGTATATATTACCAGTTATACTGTTTTCCATTATACTGTGTATGTTGTTTTTATTTCTATATAAATAATACTAATCATTGATCTTTAAATTAATTGAAAAATTTTCCTACGGACTTCACCTTTCGATTTAAAATGGGTATCACTTTAACCTTTTAAATGCCGCACTATGATTCAAATGTAACATAAACTAAATTTTGATAAAAATCAAATTAAAATTGAAACATAAGATCTATGAAAAAAGTTTCAAAAAAAATTTTTAAGGGTTTTTATCATGTTTCAAAAATGCACCATTGGCGGGTACCATTTAGTTTTTTCACGTTTCTTAAAAGCATGATCAATGACAGTTTAATTCAAAAATCAATCATTATGTACATTTTTAAGAAGTAGTATCTAAACCAGAGGTGGTACTAAACATTTCTCCACGGGGTTTCATCATTCTTCGTTGTAGGGGGGGCACGATACCCGACAAACAATTGAAATGGGCCTTAAAAATCTAAAAATTAAAATGGTGAAGGGACAACTTTTGCTTGTGAACGAGAAAAATCCATCATTTTTTCCCCTGCTGAATCCAAGAGGAAACTATAAATTCTAATAGAGTAAGGTTAGCCACTGCTGGAATACAACATACTTATTTTATATCCAAACCTAATCGGCTTTCCTTTGATAAACATTTTGGCTGAGTGGTAATCGTAATAAGGGACCATCGATTCATCTACACTCAGTTTAGAATGAAAAATGCCGAACTGCTGAAAATTGTTTTCAATTTCTGCATAAAAAGGAGAAATTTTTCCCATTTTATCTCCAGATGTCAACTTATTGTCGATAATATGAAAGAATAATAATCGATAATATGAATCGACTTATTATGTCGATAATATGAATTGACGAAGGTTTCACTGGCATGTAGCTAATGTTATAAGGAATAACTTAAGCTACTTTAATTCTAGAAAAAAAATTAGGGTTCCGCGAAAGTAAAATTAAAACGAATGAAGTGGCGAATAACATCCGTTTCAAATAGGAATTATTTATTTCAGTAGGGGTTATTTTTATTCATTAAGGATTATTTTTAGTCACTAGGGATTGTTTTATTTCGTGAGCCTTCTGTCTCAACGTTTCTAGCAGTTATATATCAAACTTTTTTGTTTAATTAGGTTACTGATACTCGTGATTTTTCCCTTTGTTATTTGATACTAATGATTTTAACAGTTTTCACACCATCGACACTGTCAAAGGTCATGCATCTTTCTTACCCCTTGCTTGCGGCTTCGTTTGTGTTCGTTTCACCCTACCCAGTCCTCACCCCATTGACAGTGTCAAAGGTCACGCGATCCTCCCCCCCCCCTGCTTGCAGATTCTTTTCACTCTACTGCTACTTAGACTTGTTTTGAACTGTTGCATTCAACGCTTATAATCTTTCCAATGATTTCATTCTCTCTTAAAAATACTGATCATCATCAATTTTTCCATAACATAGACAGCATTTAAACTTAAATTAGAAAGTTTTTGGGTTTTATGTCAGTTGACTTTTCACAAGGCTCCGCATTTAAATAGAGTTAAGCCAATTTCATACCTCTATTTTTTATTTCATTGACTAGCACTGCACACAATCACTGCAAGGATTTTACATTCCTCACCCCATCGACAGTATCAAAGGACATGCGTCCCTCTCACACTTTGCTCAACAAAAAACAAAGAAAAAAGTAAACAAAAAAGAAACATTTATTCACAAAGTAGAAGAATAACATTATACTTATAGCATAGTTATTTCTTTACGTAGAATATATAATTATTAAGTTATCGTAAACTCTGCGAATTGAATAAACACTTTTTTGTTAAATTCCACGTGGGCTAAGTCGCGGGTAACAGCTATTTAACATAAAATAAATGTATCAGAAAGTAATATTAACGTATTACACATCCAGATACAAATTATTTACATTATTTTAATGCGTTTATTACACAAAATTTGTAACAATGTGTTATTTTTACTGAGCAGAAGGAAGGTGTTTACAAAAATCGATCCATAAGAGAGTTACGGGGCGTAATAAATTAAATATTTTTTTTTATCAGTTATTATATCTACAGACTTAAAATTTAGCAAACATGGTTTTTTATTCAGCTGAGATATGCAAAAAGCTTTTTTCTTTTTGTTTAATTTACAATTCACTCAAAATTAACTCATTAAAATCTTCTTTATCCTTCAGTCTGTATTGCTTAAATTTTCAATTCACCCGTGCGAAGAACGGGCATACCAGCAAGTATATATATACATATATATTGAAGTGCGACTGAATTAGGGATAACCAACCTAGAAACTGAGTTGGGTTTCATCTGGCCTTGATAACGACTGCCTTAGGACGAGGCAACGATTCAACAAGTTTCTGGTAACTTTCCACAGGACTGACTTGCCAAATATTGGCTAAAGCTGTCCATAATTCAGTGGGGTTCGTTGGTGATTGTGTGATGGACTTTCACGCCTTGTTCGAAAACACCCCAACGATTTTTGATAGGATTTAGGTCTACGCTTCTAGGTGGCCAATTTAAGACAGACGAATTTCTTCCAACCAGCCAGTAACCAACAGGGATTGTGAGAGGTACAAGTGTGTTGCTGGATAACTTCATTACCGTGTGAAAAACATAACAGCATAAGAGTACGGAAGTGATCACCCGGCAACTCTACTTACCGAGTTGTATTGAGGAAGGTTGGTGAACGCACCGAAGATCCCAAACGGTGCCACGAAAAAAACACCTCAGATTATGATTGAGCCAACATGCCCTTGTAAAGTTCCAACCTGACATGCAGTATCCATGGCTTCATGAGCCTCACGCCATGTTCTCAGCCTCCCGACGGTGTTCAGTAGTTGGAATCGAGAGTCATTCCTCCATGTTACTCGTTTTCAGTTCTCTACCCTCCAGTCCTTGTGTTCTCTTGGCCAGGCAAGACGTGCAGCCCGATGGCAAGCATTGAGCAATGGTACTCTCGTAAATCGATGGCTTCGGAAACCGATACTTTAAAGTAAGCTTTGCCCAGTCTGTTTACTGACTGCACTTTAGGCACCTTCATTCAACTGGGTGGTAATTTAAGCTACTGTTTGGCTACGTGCATTACTCCTGAGCCGTCTCTCACCACGCACTGCCAAGGCTAATTGTCCTTTGTAATTTGCCCGATCAAAAGCCACCATACATGTATTTTTGGTATACTCTAGACCCGGGGTGAACATTAAATCGATCGCGATCGACCGGTGGACCGCCAAGTCATTTTGAGGTGACCGCCTTTACTAAGACCTAATAATCATTCCATCATACGAAGGTCTAGAAATACCGTATTTATTCAAATCTAAGCCATGTTCCAAATTATCAACAAGATTTTATGAAAATGGAAAAATAGTCTAAAACGGTTTATCGATATCCAATTTTATGAAATTAAAATAAATTTAAAAGGAGAAAACTATTAAGAAAAGTGAATAATCATTTTATCAGTATTATAAACTTTTAAGCACATGCATGAAACTGCAATTGCTCTAAATACCCCATCCAACAAATTTTATCCCTACGATTCTAAGCCTTGACCAATTTTTAGTAGCATTAACATTGGGGGGGGGTGACTTAGATTCGAGTAAATAGGGTATTTCAAAAAATACGGAGGATAAAATCGAATCATAAGAGGAAATTCCGTTGAATAGAAAATGCACTTCGCTAATTGGATGCTATTTTACGAAGAAAATCGTAAAATGTTATTGGTTCCTGAAAAAAGTTCGCTACATAGAGAATTTCCTAAAATGGAGGTCCGACTGTATTGCATACTTTCTTTGAATTCACTACACCTACGCCACTGGGTGGACTGCAACACCTTAAAAAAATTAAAAGTAGCCCGCGTCCTTGAAAGTCTGCTCACCCCTGCTCTAGACACTGTGGACCTTCAAAATCCTAGCTGTCTGACGATTTCGGAAATTGAATGGCCCATGAGTCATGCACCTACGATTTGCCCCTGATAGAAGGCGTCTAAATCAAGCAGTTTACCATATTGTGACGATTCCAACAACTAATTTAGAACAATCACAGTACGTGCTATATATATGAAGTTACCCCACAGCGTTCTTACTTGCACATAAATGATGTGGAGCGCTACACAATTTGCATATCCCTTGCTATCACTAATTCAGTGACTTTTTTCTGTATATAATCTGTGTCCCGAAACTTTCTGATAATTGTGGGTTAGGTGAAATGCTGGGACATTTCTGTTCAGGGAAAAATATTTATAATAAAAATTACCCTACATATTCTGAGGTAAAGACGAGCACATCGTTGAAAACATGCAAATTTGACACCCTCCATCATATCATTAGCTACTGTAACCACACATTTCATAATTTTATCATGGGTTTTTCACTAACATCACTTTACAGTGCCGTGACTATTAGTCGCAGTCACAAGTCGAAAAAAAGTTGCTGGTTTTGTTAAAATTAACGTAATTTGTTCGAGATGAGAGTTCGATGTAAAGATATCACCTAATTTTGACTCTCCATAAAAAGTAAACTATTACTCAGAAACCCCAGACAATTTTTTTAAAAGTTGGCCCATTCTGTTGAAATTCCAAAATTGTACAACGCTTGTTATTTTATGTGCATAATAGTCTCAGAGAATTTGATATGTGCAGATCATATTCATTTTTAAAAGACCTATGTTGATACCTTCCCTCATTAGGTATTGTGACTGCAAATTCCTAAATTTCACAGCGTTTTTTTTCACTAACGTGATCTTTTTCGGCAGTACTAATAGGTTCAGTCATAAATGAAGCAAATAGATTTACTGGTTTAGTTAATTTTAACGTAGTTTAAGCTGATTGAGAAAATTGTGTGTGAGTCACTTAACTTTGACACTTCCTAAAAATAAAAATATTAAGCAAGTTATTTCAAAATACGCGCGACCCTTTTAGTGACGCATCCAAAATTGTACAAAATTGCTACATTAGTTTCTATATATGCGCCACAAGTTTTTGGAAAAAGAATTATTTCACTCTTTTGTATTTTTTTTAAAAAATAAACTTTATGTGATTATATATATATAAAAATTAAGAATAAGTTTTCTTGAAATTTCCATCCATTATTAAAGTAAAAAGAAATTCAAACTAGAAACTTTGAGGCGATTTGTTAAGAAAGAATAAAAAGGAAGAAGCAAACAAAAAAATGCATGTAATTTTCTTCAAAAAATCCCTCTAGAAATGAAATATGAAATTTACAGAAGTATTTTTTGAAATCTAGTGTCTGATTTTTATACAGTAAAAGTATAAATCTATAATATTTTAACTAAAAAATTAAATCGTAATAATCCTTTTGGATAGTAAAAAAATATCTTTGAGAGATCAAAAAGATGAACCTATGAAAAGTTTTAAATCTCTTGACCCAAAAACTGCTAAATTTACCCGAAAGAAAGAAAGGAAAGAAAAATGAAAGGAAGTCCAATTTTTTTTAATATTTTTTTTTTTTGCTAATGATAGGCAATTCTTTGCAATTCCGTTTTATTGAAGTATGTTTTCTCTTAAATTTCTTTGTCTGTTTTATGTTTTCTTTTAGAATAAATTATTTTCCGCTCCATTGCAAAATACAGAAACATTTGTATTTTTTTTCAACTCCAATTTTTATAGCTAAAAATTCACATTAATGAAAAAGGTTTCTGGGAATTTCTGCTTTCAGGCTAAGGCCCCCTAATTACAAATCGATTTAGATCCCAAAAGTATTCTGTCATGCAATACTAGTTAAACTTCGAATGGAGCTATGTTTTATTACTATTAACTATATTTTTCGCAGGAAATAAAATTTAGGGTATAAAACTTTCGTCTAGCAGCCTTATTATATTCTTTATAAGTTTCACTTGTGTTTAAAATTACAAACTTTTTCTACGTTGCGTCATTTGACTATTTCACAAAAAGTAATTCATCAATAATAGAATGATTGATCCTAGCATCTGTTTCCTAGTTTTACATCGGAAATATATTGAATAAAAGTAAGCATTATTGCCACTCAAGCTGTTAGAGATTGGCTTAAGAAATACATAAACAAATACTAACTTCTTCTATTCTTGTTTTCTGAGAAGAGATTCAGCAAAATATATTTAAAATCAGACATAGAATTGGGAGAAATATGTAACTCGGTTTTTTTGCATAATATTTTATTCGTCTTAAGTGGCATTTTTATTTTTCAGATTTAACTTAACTTTCCACAGAAACATGGAAACTATTTCAGAGAAAATTCCATAAGAAAGTGATTTATAAATCTCCACCAATTTATATTTTTTAACATATTTATTAAAAAATTTATATATATTATTCAGTAATATCTTTTATAATTTAGAAAACGGCAATGAGAAAAAGTAAACATTTCTTTCCTTAAAAAATTTTAACTTATTTAGTTTGATTAGCATGAAATGATCCTATGATTTTGAGAACAGTTGTTATTAAAACAAAAAGTAGTAGAGACTTTACACAGTGCAAAAATGAAAAGACTTAAAATTCAGCCTTCTGCGAAATGAGAAAGTCAATGAAAGGAGTACTGAATTGTGCCAATATGTCTGACAACGCCATCTGTTGCACACCATGGCACTGAATAAAAATGTTTTGAATGTTTTGTATGGTAAGCAGTGGCTTAACGGAGAACACTAGGCCCCCTGAAGATTCAAGTTTTGGGCCCTAAGCCCAAACACTATGTGCTTCACATCAGTTAAGCTTTGAGTACTCTAGATTACCTGGGCCTCCAGCAATGCTGGGATTGCGGGGGTGTACACTGATGACGTGGCAGCCCTTGCTGCTTCAACACATTACATTGCTAGAGTTCATAGAAGCTGATCTAATAAAGAGTGTTTTTTTCCAGGTATAGAAGTTTAAGTTAGCATTACTTTCCAAGATGGCGAGCGATTTAACAGCTGTCAAGTGATTTATTCTCAGTTTGGATTGACAATTCTTCAAAACGATCAAGCAAGGCGTAGATTCGTCAAATGGGCCCAAAACGAGAGTGCCGTTGTTCCCGATTTTCATAAGCGAATTTTGTTTAGCGATGAAGCGCACTTGTGGTTGAATGGCTACGTCAACAAACAAAACTGCCGCATTTGGAGTGAAGCTAATCCACAAGTGCATGTCGAAACACCGTTACATCCAGAAAAACTGACTGTTTGGTGCGCTGTATGGGCTGGTGGAATCCTTCTTCAAAAACGATGAAGGCCACAACGTTACAGTCAATGGTGATCGGTATAGAGCCATGATTACTAACTTTTTCATTTCTGAATTGAACAATCATGATGTCCAGGAGCTGTGGTTCCAACAAGACGGCGCAACATGTCACACAGCTCGTGCCACAATCGATTTATTGAAAGACACATTTGGTGACCGCCTAATTTCACGTTTTGGTCCTGTGAATTGGCCTCCAAGATCTTGTGATTTAACACCACTAGACTATTTTCTGTGGGGATATGTAAAGTCATTGGTCTATGCGGATAAGCCACAAACGCTTGACCATTTGGAAGACAACATTTGCCGTGTTATTGCCGATATACGGCCACAAATTTTGGAAAAAGTCATCGAAAATTGGACGTCCAGATTGGACTACATCCGAGCCAGCCGTGGCAGTCCTATGCCAGAAATCATATTTAAAATGTAATACCACAAGATTATCTTTCGAATAAAAAAATTCATGTCAATCGAATAATACATCATTGTTTTATTGCAATTTAAAGTTCTATACCTCTAAAAAAACACCCTTTACATTACGAGTTGAGTATGCCGGTCAGTCAACTCCAATAATCGATCACACATGTTCCGTAAGCAAAAGATCTAGAAAACGGATAGGCCAATGAAACAATGCAATCTAAAAAGGGGATATTTCATGATTATTGCATGCTACGTATGCAAGTGTATTGTTCTGATGGAGTATGAACACGGAGAAATTTTGAAGGTGGTAGAAGACAAAAGGTTTCAAAAACTTAGAAGCGTTTAACTGGCTGCTCACATCGCACCAGCAATATACACAGTCCAGTCACATTAATGTGACCTCCACGTACTTTGGACTTTGACGTTAAATAACCAATCACAGAAGGATGCTGGCATCGCAGTGCTATTGAGCGTATATAAAGAGTGTGTGAGGGCTTCGGAAAACACTACAATCTTTGGCGTAATGCAAGCATGTAAAGAGTTATCCGAAGTCCAAAACGGCATAATTTTTGGCTTTCGGGAAAAGGTTGGAAGCATTTCCGAAACAGCTAAGTTTGTGGACTGTTCGTGTGTCACCGTGGTTAAAGTATACCGTGCATGGCAAAATGGGACCGTCCAAAATCAGTGACGTGGCAAATGTGGTGTACCACGAGCCATAGGTGATAAAGGTGACTGATGGCTGCAGAGGTGAGTTCGGGAGAATAGACGTGCTACCGTTAAGCAACATACCACCCAGATGAACCAAGGGGCTACCAACAGTGTCTTCCAAACTACTGTTCAGTGATCGTTGTTGCGTCTGGTTCTCCGAAGCAGGCACCTGGTTCATGCACCTATGCTGACTGCTTCTCATCAGCAACGAAGACTGGAATTTTCATACAGGTATCGCAACTGGGCATCCAATGAGAGGCGACAGGTAGAGTTTTCTGATTAATCACGCTTTATACTCCATCGGACGGATGGTTGGTGGCAAATACGGCATGAAACGTCTAAAAGCAAACACTCTGCAACAATTGATGGCAAGGTTCAGGCTGGAGGTGGGAGCATTATGGTCTGGGGAATGTTTTCCTTAAATTTTCTGTGTTTATTCATCATTGTGGAAAGTACGATGGATCAATAGAAGTACGCATCTGTCCTTTCAGACCATGTCTATCCCTTTATGCACATTGTTTTTCCTCAGGATGGTAGCATCTACCAGCAGGACATTGCGGAGTGTCATACAACTGACAGCGTACGTGCGTGGTTCAAAGAGCACCAGGATCAGTTTATCGTTCTTCCGTGTCCAGAAAACTCACCTGACTTAAGCCCAATCAATAATCTATGAAACACTCTCGATCGGGTTGTTTGAGTCTTGGATCCTCACGCGCGTAATCTAGTGCAGCAATAGAGTCGGCATGGCTCAACATCCTAGTGAATACCTTGAAGATCCTAACTGACTACTTTCTCTTCTGCGAAAGATGGTTATTCTGGCGTTTTACAGTGGTCACATTAATATGACTGGACTGTGTACATTAGGGAAGGGTTAGTACAGTCCAATATCGCTTTAATTTTTAATTCCGAGTGCTCGAACAGTAAGACGGACGATGCTTAAGGCAACAGTTTAGGAAACACTATCCATGGTGGTACTAGATTCCAATTCATGTATTGTGGTGTTACAAACAGATCCATCTATAAAAACAATAGCGCATCATTCGGTTACTCCTGTCTGTCATTTATTATTCCATTGCTGATCCATTCCATACAAATGGCTGTTATTTTTTGCATAAAAATAATTTTAGCAATGAATGCCTTGCAGACATTCCACTGTGCACCAAACGATGTCGAATGATACTTGTTGACAGCAATTTTTTTTTACTAAGAAACCCTATTTGTTATGATATTGTTAATAATGTGACAGGAAGATCCATTACTTCCATGAGTGCAAAATCTATCCCCCATGTATTGTACGTATGATCTGTTACTGCCATGAGTACATACGAGTAGTGGTATGAACGATGTTGGTGCAATTGGTGCTGATGGTGAACCATTTTCTTCTGCATTTGTGAATTACTGTTACGCATAATTTTTGCATGATTTCGTCCGATAAAATAATTAATTTCTCGTAAAAAGAATTCAAACTATCTATTCACAAGAACTTTCCCTCTATCGAACACAGAAATACTCTAAAAATATACTTCTATTTTTCTTCTAAGTAAACTGAAGCTCTTCGCGAAAAATACCATATAGAGAAAAACGATCTAAAACGGCATTGCATTTTTCCTCTATGTAACGCTTGTAGGCTGCGCTGGGAGCACCCAAGATCTGCATCAGCGTTAAAAAATGCTAATCAGTTATATATCCAAACGTAGCACATACAATTGTGGGGAAAATTTCAATTGGTGTGGAGGCTTTTTGAATCGAAAACTTCTTTAGCCGCGTTGGGCACTTTTTGGTAGGAGAAAATCTTAGGGGTTCTCGTCACTGACATGCTCATGACTGGCGCACGCGCAGTGTGCTGTGCGCCTTAGACACTTTTTGGATGGGTGAAATCTCGTGCGTTCGCGTCACCGACATGCTTATAGCAGTATATCTGTAGCAATACCGCTGATGTATAGTGCTATGTATATGTCATAAGAGTGAGATTGAATGGATTTAGTGAAAAGTCCATCGCGTATATAATGTGCATTGTTTAAATAGTGTTTTTTTATCTTTACATTTTCCTTTCTTACTTTAGGTACCATAAGCCTATTGTATCTTTTTTTAGAACAAAATGAAGCAATTAAAAGTATAAAAAGTCTAAGTATTGTTGAAATTAATGATGACAATGATGCAAACAATTAAATCAATGTTAAAAATCTAGTATATTGAAATTTAAGTAAATACAAATACTATCCATAAATAATATCATTGTATATTAAGTGTTATTTCAATTGAATTGAATTTATATTTTGTCATGATCTTGTACAGCCCGTAATATATTTGATTACTAAAAAAAAACATATAAATATGCATATAATTGTTGCTCGGAGTGTCAATAGATGTGAAAACCAGATTGATGCTGATAATTTTAATTCAGACATTATGAAATTTCGAATTTTAATACTAAAAGTTACATGTTTTCACTTCACTTCACTTCACTGAAACCAAAAGTTACTTTTACAGAAAAAAAAAAGGAATATTAGAAGAAACTTTTGTCAAGGAAATTATTGTTAAGGATTTACGAATTCCCACATATATTATAAACAAAATTAAATACATATATACAGTTACAAATCATTGAAAATTAAGAATAATTCGCAAATGAGTTCCTTTTAGCAGTAAGGTACGATAAATAAATATAAGATTTAACTCCTCAATATTACTTATATATGAGGTAAACAATTAATAAAAGGTAAGTGCTCTTTTCTATTCAGTGGTTATTTTGCTAAAAAGAATTTTTTTAAAAAAAATCATTTTCCCGTTCACTTTTTTACTAATATAATCTCTTGTGGGGAATTGAAATGAATATAGACATTTATCCTATTGATGCAAAGCAGGAGATTCGAGAAACAATTTCTTAAAATTCCTCTTCACTTTTCATTACTTTAGATAAACTAGTCTTTGATCTTCTTTAAATGAAAAAAAAAGATTTTATTATAAGAAAATACTCAAGAATATCAAGAGAGTTTCAAAAGGTTCTTAGAGACATTATGTAAATAAGAAAAATGAGACTTAAGATATGCTTTTTAATTCTACTTTTGTGCTTTGAAATATGAATAAAAGTCTTTAATTATTTGTTTACCCGTATTTTAAATAATAGTTTTTATGTAGCATAATCTTTTAAATTAACATGACACATCCAGTATGATATTAATTATTTCTCATTATTTTACATAAGAAATAAGTAACACGAGTCATTAAATTTATTTTATATGTGAGGTAATACGAAACTGTTTATAAAGAAATAGTTTAAAAAATATTCTAACTATAATCTTATTATTCTAAAGTAAATATAATTTTATGTAAAGTGAGCTTAATTTTATGTCTAAAGGATGTAAATATTGAATATAATTTTACATAAAAAAAGAGCATGTAATATTGTAGAATTATTTCTCTTTTTTTCTTTAAAAAGTTTTTGAAAAATATGTTCATGAAAAGCTTTGACTATATTTTGAATAATGAGTTTTTAATTTTCTTAAGTGTCTCCCAAGCTCTGTCAACTGAATACAATACATCGGTTTAAATCACTGATGTTCTTTATATTCTAAATAAAAAAAAACAATAATAATATTTATGTTGGAAGAATTATTGAACACACTCTAACGATACATTAAAATCCAGCTTCGCCTTATAAATTTATTTCCTTTTACGAAACAGAATCATTTTTTAGCCTATTTTCTACTTTTTGGTGTATTGTAAAGTCGTTTAAATGAGAAAATTTAAATTCACTATAAGAGAAAATAAATAAAGCAAAAAAAAAGTGATACATTTGATCAAGTACCATTTCTTCTTATTCAAATTCCTGGGTCATTTTATCATACTAAGGAAAACTCACAGCATCGCAAATTTATTACTGATAAGGTAATAAAGCTTAACCATTACATATTCATAGGGTTGCTAATGGAAAATGTTAGTATGAGCTGTTTATTTTTTAAATAAATAAATATCATAAGATACAACTGTAACATTGTGTGGAGTATTAGGATCAATATGTCAATTCAAATAGGTTCATTTCTTAAGGCACTTGTTTTCTTTTCATCAAGAATTTGCTTTCATATTCAATTCCTGCTATTAGCTCACACTCTCTATTTATTTATTTAATCGCTAATAAAATACACTTTAAAGCGCCCAATTGAGATGAAATTTTATATACGTGATTATTTTGGATGACAATACAGTAATTTAATTAAAGTTAATAAAAATTAATTGATTAAAACTAATTACTCAATAAATTACAAATACAGCCACGTTGGCATAATTTTTGGTGACTAAGCGACAATTTTGGCGATTTGCGACAAAACTTGAAAAGGGTTTTTTCTCACGTTTTAAAGCATTCAGTTGAACTGAAATTTTATATGCACGATTGTTTTGGATGATAATAGGATACTTTAGTGATAATTAATAAAAATAAATTACCACTTAATGTTGTGATTCTGTCCTATGTATAAACATATTTATATTAATTGTAACTATTTAATACAAAAATAGATGAAATAAATTTTTCTCTGTTGATCTAAGAAGAAATTGACTTAATTTTTTTTATATTACTTGTTTTTCAAATATTCTTTATTATTGGAAACAATTATACTTAATGAATAACACAAAACATATGAGAAAACGCAGTAATATATTATCGATAACAGTACATACATTGCCATGACACAAAAAACTAAAATAATAACAGAGTTCAGTCCGCGAATTTTTTTATCATTGGAGTCTATTAATTTGATATATTTACCCCCTTAAATTTTTTTTTACATAATTACAATCCACATGAGTTCAATTTTGGCTCTTTTTTTTGAAAAAATGCTTATAAGGTTAAAACTAAAGACGATAATGACCAATTTTAAAACAAGGAAAAACTTTTCCTTAAGTTGTGAGAAGAGTTAATTTCCAATTTTAGTAGACCTAATTCGTGATATCTGGTAAAGGTACTAGTTTATGTATAGCAGGTTCATATAGACGGAGTTGCCGAATTCGACAGACAAATTCAGAGAGGTTATAATAGGTAGGATGGGGACGACAAATCCCCCCATAGAACATGGGATCGCAAACCATGTTTAGTCGGATGAATTGTCAAAAACATTTATGAATGGAATGAAAAGATGAAAGAAGAGGTAAGAAATACATTTATTTGACGCAAAGCATATGTACAATACGAATAATGCATCGCAGCTCGATGTCGTCGCTCAATATGCTCAACTGTTCACGGAGAGTTCTCAGCACCCTAGATATACTTTTGAAGGCCGTTACGTTCCAATTGTCCGAGCGAGAGTGATTGCATCTGGTCTAGAAGCTTCAAGCTGGTCAGCTACAGAAAAAATCTTGGTTCAGCGATTCTTTTTAGAAACCTAGAAGGCTTTTTTTGTTGCTGGGGTGTACAGAACACCCCGCGCGAGTGATCACTGGTTAAGCACCACAATCGAAAAATGTATTGGTACATCATCTTAAATGAATCATATGTTCTGGTGTGCAGTGGCTGGTACTCCTAGCAGCAAATCCGGGAGGACATGCTGTTGGAAAATAAGATAAGCATTTGGAGAGATATGTATATCCTCACATTCATTTCGCCACTCCCTTCGTCTGACGCATCGTCCTTTCGACGGTTACTATTATCGCGATTTTCACCGGCTAAACGTTTTGTAACCCCATGTTCTGTGGTGATTTGTCGTCCCCATGCGGCCCTTTAAATGCGTTAGTCAAATTCCGTAACAACATGTATAGCTATTTAGCAAAAGTTTAAGCCACGGAAAAAATAAGTAAAAATGTTAAATAAAACAAATTGTTTAATATTTTCTTTATTTTAAGTTTAGTTTGGAAAATTTCATGAATTGTATTCCTTGCCTTGGAAAAAAATTAAAAGTTTTGAGTTTTGATTTTTACGAACATTATTTGTCTCCTTGTACTTTACAAACATTTATTTAGGGGAAAAAACTATCATAAATTCAATTTGGGTGCAAAAAACGTAATGATACATCGTTAAGAAACTCTAGAAAAATTATTTGTAGTTTGTGTATGTAAATTTACAGAATTTATATGTAAGTTACATTAAAGATTTTAGTTTCAGTACATAGTTTACATAATATTCAAATCATTTCTGAAAAGTTACGGTAATTTATTCTAAAAAGACTTTAGAAATTCCCATTTCTTGAAAACAGAATCATTACATGAAGCATACGATTTCAAAACCCAAAGTGATTTCAAGCACAAACGTAAGTATTATCTTTTTCTCATTTGTTATCCGAAAACTTGCATTGTAAGAAAAAATTTCAAAAACTATTCCTGTGATCTATTCTTTAAATAAGAATAATATTTAAAAAGCATATTTGGATAGAATGTTAATAAAATGTGTGTGTATAGAGTGAATTTTTGTACTGTAAGTAATTTTGAGGGAAGACCTCTTTTTTTCTCCTTTATGGATGAACGAAATCCATGAGTTCATTTTGCAAAACTTCAAATCTAAAAAATTATCAAAGGAAAATGATAAGTATCTGAGCAATGTTATGAATTATAACTTAGCTATCTCGCAAATTAGTCCCTCAGGGGGCTCACCTTCTTTAGGTGAGGGCGGGTTTCACGCTCCCGTGAGGTACCCTAGTGATCTTTTCCTTTTCCCTAGGGGTTTACTCTCTTTGGTAAACACGGGCTTCACGAACCCGGGGAACCCTAGTGATCCTTCTCTATTTTCGGCCCTCTTTCTTGCCATTCCAATTTCCCTTTCCTTCTTTTCACGTCCAGACCACAGACCTATATTAAACCATGAACTTTGTTCCAACTTTGTTTTTTTCTAGTAAAAAGGATATTTTTTACTACCGTATTATGGTTTACATTTTTTATTACGATCTTTTAATTTCATTTTCTTAAATTTCTTTAAATATTTTGATTTGTTGCTTCTTTTATGTTCGATTATTGATTTTGTCGCTTTATTTGTGTTCAATTGGCAAAACTCTTTTCTTTACTTATTATATTTATCTTCTCTGCCACGAAGTCCTGTGGCAGACCAGGACTGAGTGGAATGAAGTTGTGTCTGATGTTTTTTCACTTTTGGTATGATGACGCAACAGACTGCTTCCTGGGAAAACTGGCACTTGGAGCTGGGTTTTGAACTTCTGAGGATCTTTGGACTAGTAAGGTGGGGTCTTGGAGGAAGCGGCCATGTAGAGGGTACCGGAGAAAAGCTGAGATTTGCGTCTCAGGCCGCCACATAGTACAGGAGCCCGGGACAGCCTAACCAGCATGTCCTGACTGCTCTATCAGCTTGTGCACAATCCCGCCTGTCTTGTAATTCCAGGTGGTTCCTGGATGGGGTCCTGCATTGCAGAGCGGGGGGCTCTCCCGAGGCCACTACTGGTTGCTGAATCTAGGACTAGCCCTGCCAAACTGGTTCTCTGAAAATCAAAAGGGATTCTCCTCCTCTTTTCTCAAAAAAAATTCAAAATAAATCAAAATAATAAAAAAACTCAAAACACATTTATTAAAACCCCCAACCCACTCCTATCGAACTCATGATGCTCAGTCATGGATGGTAAAGGCCTCGTGTTGCCCGGCCTTACCACTGACGATATTGCTAAACACGCACGATTTTTAATTTTATCACTACCAAACAAAGACATGATGAAAAAGTCGCCATTTGTTATTCACAAAGTACTAATTGGAATAGGTGGCGAACCTAAATCGATAAAACGTTTACGTTCGGGTGATTTATTAATTGAAACCAGCTCTGCTGTCCAAACGAAGTATTTTTTTCTCGCGAAAACATGTCTTGATTCTCCATTAACAATAAGTCCTCACAAATCCCTTAATAGTTCCCGTGGTGTCATTTCTGAACCCGACTTGTTGAGCACTCCTGAAACGGAAATCCTTGATGGATTTTCTGATCAGGATGTGATTCAAGTCAGGAGAATTACAATAAAAAATATGCTACTATTATTCCTACAAAACATTTAATTTTAACATTCAATAGTCCGAAACTTCCGTGTACAATAAAAGCAGGTTACTTGAACTGTAAGATCCGTCCTTACATACCGAACCCTCTGCGCTGTTTTAAGTGTCAGATGTTCGGACATTCCCAAAATTCCTGCCGAGGTCAATTGACATGCTCTAGATGTGCGTCCGCTGGGCATTCTTCCACGGACTGTTCTCTAGGGCCGAAGTGTATTAACTGTTTACAATCTCATGCATGAGATTCGAAATTATGTCCAAAATGGAAGTTAGAGAAACAAATTCAGGAAATTAAAACAAATAAAAATATTTCTTACTCAGAAGCACGCAAACTAATAGTTCCTCAGCCATCCCAGACATATGCTCAAGTTACAAAACTTACAATTATATCCACAACTTTACAAACAGATCCAAGTATAACAAAAATAATCTGCCCTCCTCTACAATGTCTGTCTCCTATAAGCTCTACTTCGTCTTCAATGCCTGCAGTCTCCACATCATCTTCGTCGGCTCAATTCATCTGCAGAAATACCCACAATACAAATTAAGTCTTTGTTACCAATACCCATTCCTACTACTAGCCCTAGCAATAACCTAAATACTTTCGCTTCATCATTATTAACTGAAGTAGCCCCAGTTCTTACAGCTGCTAATAAATCTGCCACCCTGTCAAAAGAAGTTGAATCATCCGTTTCTTCATCAGAGTCTGCAGCTCCTGCATCCAACGATACACATTTTAACGCATCACAAATTCAAAAGCAAGTAAAACAAAACTCAAAAAAATAGAAGAAAACGCACAAAAGCACAAAAAGCAGAAATAGAAATAAAAATAGCTAAAAATAAACTCAGAAAGTCAGCACTTACGGGATATACGACTGATGACGAAGACATGCTTATGTATGACGTGAAGGAGGAACTTGAATCAGATCCTACGGATAAATTTTTTTTAAAAGAAAGTCCTTCAAATTTTCCTAGGGGATATATACGCTCCTTAACTCGAACACGATTCAGAAAAGTAGGCAGTAATTTTTATTAAAAAAAAACGTTGACTGCTGTAACATTGTTTTCAATTCACATTTTTCAATTGCTCATTTTTTAAACGACTTGTCTGACTTGGTGGGGATATTCCCTCCAAATTATGGTAGATTTTATCATTCGAAAACATTTTTTACATGATTTGATATTTTAACTTATTGAAACTATTTGTTTAGTGCTTTTTACTTAATTTATAACATGTTTTAAAATTTTAACATATATTTGGCGCTTAATTTAATTTAGCGTTTAATTGCTTTTCATATTCTGAAAAGCTTTACCTTTAACTTTAATTTTTATATATTTATATATATATTTTTTTCATGAGTATTTTGAACATGGTTTTAAGTTTTTAACAATTGTTTGGCGCAGTATAGCCAGAATTGGCTCTTGCGCCAAAAAACCTCCAAATTCACTCACTCACTCACTCATCTCGCAAATTAGTGCATTAATTCAAGGGATTTAAGATGCATTGCTCAGTATAATTAAAATAAGATACAAAATAAAGCTTAAAATGTAATTGTATTAATATTATTATATATTTCAAGTTATTTAAATATCTTCAAAATTATTTGTGGAAATATAATGTTTGTGTGTATTTTGATATTTTTATTAGTATTATTATTTTTATTGATATTCGATTAATGGTTATTCTAAAGTAAAATCTACACTATTAAAATTCATAAGTAAACAAACGTAGGTACATCTATTTTCTCACAAATCGCACGACGCAGAAAATCGCCGAAGGTACCAAAAGATTGGGAATGATCCGAAGAATCCGTTTTTACCATTTATATTCCGAAATTGTAATTAGTTAAAAAGATATCAATTAAAAACCTTTGTTTTAATCCTGCGTGTTGTTTCTTTCGCCAAACAGAATGAAAAACCGGGAGGGGAAATTTTTTTTTTGTCTCTTATGTTTTTAATGCATGATCTAATTTTTTCTATGAGACTCAGACAAACAATAATTACAAAATCGGAAATATCATTTATCTGGCCACGATACAATATAATTTATTTTAAAATATAATGATATTTTCTATTTTTCTTACGATTTTTTCTAAAATGATTCCAAATCGATATATTTTTATGAAAATGATTTTTAAATCGTTCCGTTTTAGTTTACTTTCGCGTTAATGAAATGATATTCTACTCTAAAAAAGTACATGCTTTTCTCTTTTAGAAGCAGTCATTTTTAAAATAAAATGTCAAAAAAAATTGTTTACTATTTTTTAAAAAATACTCAAAGTATTAATTAAATACTTAATAACTCCGTAGCCTTAAAAATAATCTGACGAAACTTTTTTTCCGTGTGTAGAACAATATTATCCGTAATCTAGCCAAAGATTGGAAAAATTGCTTGAAAGTTACGGTTTATACAAATTTTTTTTGTGTTTTTCGTTTTTTACCCTCTTTGCGAGAGTTAATCATACAGACACAATGTAGTATTTTTTTCATTTTTTATTTAAAAATTACCGTACTTTACAATCGATATATGAAGTTTCAAGGAAAAATTTAAAAATGAAGCACGAAAAAAAATCACCAGATTTGGCAAAATTGAATATCTTTTCCTTTTATTTTAAAGGTTTTTTCACTCATATTTCTGCGAATTTCGTGGCGCGTTCAGCAAAGCGCTTGATTACTACATTTTGTATCCGGGTTCGAAACAGCATCATCGCTTGATTTTTATAATTTTTAAATATTCATGAATTCAATAACTTCGCCAGCAATTTTTTAGTTGAAAAGATAATTTATTTCGTCATGATACAGTATATATATATATATATATATATATATATATATATATATATATATAAATATATATATATTATAAAACAACGATATATATATTTACATATTTTATGATTTTTTCTAAAATGAATCAATATCGATGCGTTTATATGAACATGATATTTAAAAAAACCTTATACGTTGATCTCTTAGAGTTAGTGATTTAAAAACAAAATGCCGATAACTTTTTTTTACGAATTTATAAAAAATACTTAATTTTAAATACTTAATAACTACTTATCAAATTCAAATTTTTGATAACTTCTTCATTTATAAAAATGATTCCATTAAAATTTTTTCCCTTTTATCGAAGACTTTAAAAATGCTTACAATTTTAATTCATTATTTAATATAGTTGTGAAATTTTCCAATTATAAAGATATCTACTTTTTCTCTTTTTTCAACATACAAATATTTTTAAAAAGGTACATTTTCGTTCCCAGGAGCTAAAAAGTTGCAAAGTGAGTGAGGGAATATTAAAGTCCCACTGTGTTTAACTTTTTCAAAGCTTTTGGTGACGCATCTCAGCATTTTAAACCATTGTCAGGTGACGAGGATGATACTTGAGGTGGCACCCATCTCTCCTAACTATCACACCACATCAACGCTAGGATGCTCGAATATTTCAAAAAATGCTCACAATTTTATTTCAACGTTTAATACAGTTGTGGAATTTCGTCATTATAAGAAATTCTACTTTTTTATCTTTTTTCAACACGCAAATATTTTTAAATAAAGGTTAACTTTTGTTTCCGGGGGATAAAAAATTGCAAAGTTAATGAGTGAATATTAAAGTCGCACTTTCATCTACTCGAGAGCTTTTGACGACGGACTTCGAAATTTTGAACCATGGTCAAGTGACGAGGATAAGACTTGAGCTGACATCCATCTCTCCTAAATACCATATCACAGCAAGGCTAGAAGATTAAGCTCTCGATAGATTCAACCTACATCGCTCCTCGTAACGGCGGGTCTTCAGCGGTAGCTAAAATTTTAAAAATGCAGTAATAATTAATTGTGGGAAATTACCACGATAATTTTGTAATAACGTTAATATAGGAATCACACACAGACACACACCGGGAAGGGCTGATAGCGACAGAGGAATTTCCATGATAATATGTTATACATTCAAAATTGTTCGTGCAGAAACCTGTCTGACAAATAAAACAAGCGAAAAAAATTCCAAACAGGTATTTTTGAGTTATACACTCGGTAAAAACCTGAGCAATGCTGGAGTAAGCGGGGAGGATAAAGAGGACAAAGTAATTTTGCCAAAGAGTATTGGAAGTGTTGATTTTGTGAAAGGAAGGGAAAATTGAAAATAGTAGAGAAAACCCGTACAACGCCGGGCCATGTAACTAGTAGTTATTTTTATGCGTTAAAATTACTATTCTATCTTTTTTTAAGGGAAATGATGTTACACAATTTCATTAAAACCAATTGTTTTACAATGAACTTCAGTGTGTTCGAAAAATAAAAATTATTTTATAAAAAAAACAAAATAAATAAATATTCGGTTTTTGATGTCAAGTAGCTACAGAGAAAAAAAATAAGCTGAAATATTTTCAGAATGGATCAAGTTTATTCAACATCTTTCATACTGCAATTTCAAATGTATTACAATATTTAAAAAAAAATAAATGGATATTTTTTTAAAAATGTATTCTAATTTCATTACTTTTGCATATGGGAATAATGTCATAATGTTTTCTGAAAATACTTCTGAGAACTATCTCAAGTTTTTTGAAATAATTTCTCACTACACAGTTGCAAAGCACTCGAAAGATTACTTTCGAAATGATCCTATAAAAATTTTGCATTTCAATCCTTTCCAAATTTTCTAATTTTTCAACTATATTTTATACGCACAAAAAATTCCTCTAACATGCTAAATACATTCTTACTTGCCAAGTTATGCGAATCAAAGAAATAATTTTTAATTATATGATAACATTTTTATTTCAGTGTTAACATAAGGAAAAATATTGAATTATATGCATTCATAGAAAAGAAAATATTTTTGTCTACCAAATTTTCTTAGAATATAAATAACTTTAAAATACCATAGTTGATATTGAGTTTACAGTTGAGAGGTGATCATCGTATTTTAATCGGTTCTAATTTTTCAGTTACATTATATACATTCAAAAAATTTCCTCTTACAATACTAAATACATTCTTACTTGCCAAATTATGGAAAATGAAGAAATTATTATTAGTTATGTGATTCCTATGGTTGTAACTTTAACTCCCAGCCTTTGTTTTTGTTTAAGAAGAGAAACCTGTATATAAGGTAATAAAAAATAAATATGACTTAAGATAAAAAACATAATGGTAAAGGGAAAATACTAAATTACTTTACCAAGTCAGATACGAAGTTAAAAAAATAATACTTACATACCAAAGAAAATGAAATATATCAATTAAAATAGTACATTTTAAGGAACAATATAATTGCTCTACATCATGTAAACTTAGAAACGACATCATACATATATGTATGTATAATAGATATTTCTCCATTGAATTGTTGTCCAAATATTATAGTAAGGCATTCTTTCAATCATCTGTATAATAATCAACTAGATAAAGAGATCGATGAAATTAATGGAATATCTAAATCCCCAACTCCCTAAATCCCTATTCTAGAAATCAAAACAATTGTAACTTCAAACCTTTGTTGAGAAACCCGAAAATTTGTTGCTTCAGCTCCGGAAAGATTCATCAGGATCAGAAATCCCATTGTGGGAATTTGACGAGATGGATGGTGAATCCAGATCTTATCAGGAGACTGGGTATCCTTCAGAATCAATCTC
Organism: Trichonephila clavipes; assembly: GCA_019973935.1. NCBI lineage: Eukaryota > Metazoa > Arthropoda > Arachnida > Araneae > Nephilidae > Trichonephila > Trichonephila clavipes. The sequence continues at coordinate 942,961 of BMAU01021123.1, forward strand.
GTGCTCCACGAAGTGGAAAATGGAATGTTTGTTACATGGAAGAAATTCTTCTCCCGAGCATCATCTGTTTCATTCGAAAGAGAGTTTAACGCTTTTTTTTATTCCTTAGATATTTCTTCTAGAAAAATTGGAATGAGTGTATCTTAGGATAAGTTTTCGTTTAAACACTTACATGGATTAAATTTTTCTGGCAAGAAAGGTGAAATTACATTGCAAAATATATCACACTAAACCGAAATCAAAATTATCTATTAAGCTATTTCTAGAATAGTAATAAGATATTATTATTCCTAGTATGTTTTAAGAATGTTTAGTTTCTCCCGTGTCATTTTTATGAAACTGAAATAAAAGAAGAAAAGTAATTAAGAATTTTTGTATTAGTTTTGCACTCGATTGTTATGCAATCTGCTGATGGATTTTGGATGTTATTTTAAAGAAATGTTTAATACACTATAAATTATAAGATCATTTTCCATTTGAGAGCTCTAAAAGGATCATTAGTAAAATGTAATCTTAGAAGAATTTAGCTGTTGCCTCTAATTCCACTCGATTGATGGCGTTAGATTTTGGTTAGATTACCTCCGAATTTACCTGTATCTTTGAGCACCATGTAGGTGACAGTACGTTTTGTCTCTGTTCTACCCTAATCTTGAGAGAAATCACCATCTTGGGTGGTCAGAGGTCATCCTATCTTTTTCGCTTTCACCAACATCTCGAGAAGATTTACGGTTCAATAAATATTTCAAGTGCTTCCATGCCGCTTAGGCTCTATACGTTTACAAACATCCATGCCTTCTCCAGAATTCAAACCCAGGCCCTACGACACAACAGACAGTGCCACTAACTGCTATTCCATTTGAATGGCCATTTTGAGTTTTGGTTTCGCGAAATATCTTTATAAAATAAAATAATTTAGTGATTCATTGTTCTGAGCTGCATGATTCGGAGATTCGAGTTCTAATTCTCATTATTATAGAATTTCGGATTCTGTTTTTATTTGCGAATGGTATATATTAGAGGCATGCCTCCCTAATGTTTTCTACCTGAGGTGATATTTCCGAAAATAATTAAATTTTACCCATTATTTTACACCTGTGATTTGCAATCCATCTGATTAAAAAATTAATGCATATAAATATATATATCGTCGGCCTAATTATCAGACTGCGTAACTCCACAGATGTTGCTAATTTGATATATTAGAAGAGCAAAGCGCTAAGCAGCGGCTTTTGTCGAGTTACATGAAATCCAATATTACGGGCTAGTGGTAGCAAATCGTCAGGAAAATAATTGTAAAGAACTGTTTTAAAACATATTTCAAATGAAGAATGTAGGAATAGATTAAAAATAAGCAATGCAAATCAATAATGAAAAATAATGTAGTATAGTAAAAATTATATATAATAATAATATGTAATATTATTATTATTATATAATGTAATTTAATAGTAATTATGATACTTGGCAATATTCATATATATATATATATAATTTTTTATATAATAATATCCATGTAATATAATTATTATACATAATAATGCTCATATAATATTATAATAATTATTATAAATGAACAACATTTGCAATATTTTTAAAAATGTAAAAAAAAAGTAACAAAATAATTATTATAAATTAATAATATGAAAACAATTATTATATATCCTCGGCTTAATTATTACAAAATATTAAAATCAGACTTTTAATAGCAACTTGCAGCTCCGGTCTATCCATTAGTCACTAGGGGTGGGCGCCCAGGAGCCCGGACGGGCCCGGATAAGTTGGACTAACCAGATTTCCAGGTCATAAATCTCAATCTTCAGTACAGTTTCGCCGCTGTCATAAGTAAGACTCGTACTGTTTTGATCAATAAGGTATGGAAATTTAACGTTTATTGTATTAATATTTAATACCGTATTTTGAAAAAGTAATTGTATGTTGTAATTTTCCAAAATTACAAGATCAAAATATTATTTTCAATGTGTTATACAGCTTTCCAAAATTTTGATTGGAGTTTGAGGTTTTATTCTTTTGTTTGATGTAAGGGTGCGATTTTCTAGTTAGGAATTGAGCTGCTTTACCCTATTAATTAGGTAGAAGTATTGTTTTTAACTAGCTTTCAAGGGCGCGTTATGATAATTAGGTTGACGATGTTATAATTATTATATTATATTCTAAATAAAATAATTACATAATATGTATTAAAATCAATAATATAAATCAATTTATAAGTGCTGATAGCTTCAAATATTCCCAAAACTGTAAGTTCCTTCAATGAATTTCATCGAACAAGGAACGTTTAAAAAAGCATTATTAAAAAGTAGAATAAAGTGGAAATGAAATCGATTTATAGCAATAATTCAAAGCACAACACTCATTCTATTAAAAAAATATTCTGGTTTTCCCCAATGATAATAGAAATATAAATATTCGAAAGTAGCACAAAATACAACAGAAGACTGAATTAGTAGCGAAAAGGAACTTGTTAAATTTTTAATGCAATCAAATTAAAATCGTCTGAAATTAATAGAGTTATTGCTCAAAAAACAAATAAAAAAAGATTAACACTAATATATGTTATCTCCATGGCAACCACACTATTGCACGTTAAAAATATCCAAGTAAACCATATTGTAATATTATCGCCCATCTTGGCGAACATAAACAACAACTTGGCGCATCACTCTACTATAGATGGAGTTACGCAGTCTGATAATTAGACCGACGATATGCATTATTTAATTTGAAATTTTAATTAGAACTTCAACTTTATTCTATACTAGGTAATAAAAACAACAAAATATTTGAGATTTTTTAACTATATATTCTGTAAGCAGGATATGTGTCTGAATCAAAAATTTTATAGTTGTATTAGATTATTGCAGTAGTTTTTGTTTCGCACTAAAAATAATTTATGATTGAGCATTCATTATTCACCCCTTAAAAAAAATGTTGATAGTATTTTTTTTTAAATATAAATATAATAGTAAAAAATATGATTTTTGAGTATATTTGTAAATTCACTATTCACAGCAAATTATAATTACATCAATGATACAATATAACATAACACAATATAAAACTAAAGACTGGACAATGAATCCTATTTTTAAGGTATCGGACTACTTTCGGAACTGTGATTTAAAAAAAGGCGCATAAATGGATAAATTTCATATTTAGTGTCACTTAGATTAGAATACATGTATAAAATTGTTTTAAGGACATTTTGGCCAAAAAAACCTATTTAAATACAATATTTCGGCAAAAAAATAATTTAGACTAATCATTAATCAAAATGTTCTCCTTTTGTGAAAAATGGTTCTATTATAATACTATTTTGCCTGTATATAGCTCAGACCTCTGTACACAGGCCTAACTATGATTTTTGAAAAATTCACATTATTTTAAGAGTTACAGCCATTTGAAATAATTATCGGCGGTTTTTTCTTAAAATATTTCTTCCTTCTGTTGTCGTAAAACATGGATAAACCCACTTTAAAGTTATATATTTCAAAAATTCTAGTTGAGCCTCTGAACAGACGTCTGAGCTATATACAGGAAAAGTATTATTATAATAGAAGTATTTTTCCCAAAAGGAAAACATTTTGAAAAAAGATTATTCAATGTTAATTTTTTTCTGAAATATTGTATTTAAATACATTATTTTTGCCAAAATACCCCTAAAACAATTTTATACACGTATTCTAATCTAAGTAACACTAAATATCATGAAAATTATCCATTTATGCGCTTTTTTAAAATCATGGTCCCGAACGTAGTCGGATATCTTAAACTAAAATAACAAATGCTAAAATGCTTTCTGTATGGTAAAATTGCCGTCTAGACACTTCACATCCTTTGGCAAACTTTTAATGATAGTGCTTTGGAAAAATCCCAGGTCTGCGAGTTGTTTTACCGCTGCAAATTTGGCAACATTAGAACTGAAGACATACAACATCGAGGATGGCTTTCGACAGAAGAAATGATAAAAATGTTGCCAAAATCGATCGTGTAATTCATGAAGATCGTCGAAATACCATTGGCTAAGTATCTAAGGAAACAAAAGTGTCATGGAGCACCTTTATGACAATGCTCCACACAACACAGATTTGATGGTACAACAACTTTGACAAGCAATAGTATGATGTTTGGGCCTTATCCACCCTTCTCACCCAATCTGGATAACTTGGGCATTTTTTGTTTCAATGGACAAAAAGAAGTCTGAAAAGATATTCAGTGACAAGGATGAAGTCAAAAAAAGAAAACCACCATGCCAGCTCTGAACAGTATCCTGCCACAAGATTTAAAGGACTGTTTCGAGTAGTGGCCAAAGAATTGGGACAAGTACCTCAATGCACATGTACTGTACTTTGAAGGAGACTAACGTAGAATTCCGTAAAAATGCAGAATAAAAAATGACAGTAATAAATTTCGGTGTTTTTTTTGCATCCCTCTTCGTATACAACAAAAACTTTCGATATTTTTTTGACTAAAGCATATAGTTTTATTAGTATTTTTTCTTGCCAAAAGTTTTATTAATTTATTTACGACCAAATACATGTTGCATTTACTTTTTATGTTAATTTTTTTTATAGTGATATCATTTATAATAAATTAAAAACCAATTATAATATATCTGAAATATCAAGAAAAGTTTGTGTGGGGGGGACAGATGAGTATTATTAATAATTGAAGAGAAAATCCCCATGTTTTTTCAATACATCAAAGACATTTAAAAATTGGATCAAATGTTATTTATTTCTAACGAAACATTTAAACCTCTGAAAAAGAACACTCAAGAAAAGATTAATGACAACATTCGATAAATGTTCAAACTTTCCACTTTCCGATAAAAGCACGAGAGATCATGTGTCTTTCATATAAGCTTTCGTGGCATCTATCCCCGATTTTGCTAGGTGGACCGGTAAGTTGGCCTTGAAAGCAATTTCGACTCAGGAAAGAGAAATTAGTTGAGGCAAACCCTCTTTATTTCTCGTGACATCTTGTCAGATTGACATCTTTTATCACCGAGTATAGGATTAATTGCTTGAAAATGCACGGAACTTTCGGTACAGAAGAAAAAACGGACGACAAAAACACCGATTTCATTTTAAGATACAATAAGTATGCTTTTAGGTACAATAACTCAACGAATGCAGTATACAAATAAAATAAAAGCGAAAATGAATTATTTTTATTTGAAATCCCTTCTAAACTAAAAATGTTATCTTCCACTGTGCAGTATAGGTAGTTGTGTACAAAGGTCTTTAGATTATTGAAATAGTATTGCAGTGATTTCATTAAGCTCCTATATATATATATATATATTTATATATAATATATATATATATATATATATATACAATCCAAAATGTAAATACACAGATAGCTAAAGAACCTAAGATAACTATACTAAATAGGAAGAAATAAGCCAGTAGTACAGTAAAAAACTCCATGCCTTAGGAACCAGGATTACGGAATTAAACAAGTTTTAGTTGCGCAACTGGGAGGATTTAAAAGCATGAGTACGAGCGCCGTACGGCTATCCAAACGAATCTGATGAGAACCAGGATGCCTCTCACCTGCTGACGGACTTTGTAGGGGCCATGGCCTCAGAGAAGCGGGTTGGTCGAATAGACGTATCGGCCGCCACCTCGGTCGGGCGATATGGTAGTTGCTCAACCAAGAGGAAATCGTCGCGGAGGTCAGGACGTCCCAGGAAAAAAATAACATTAGGAAAAACTTAAATAATATAAATAAAACTGACCACTGAACTAATAAAATTATAGATTTTTTACTAGTATTCACATGTATAGATTTAAACGTGTCTGGATGCAAAATGTAGATTTCACAAGACAGTTACTTCTTGGGGAGTGCAACAACTGGATATTTTTAACGCCGATTGTTTGCCAAGTCGCCAAATCAACAAGATGCTCGTCCACATACTGGGATAACAGTTCCGTCTATCGCCAAATCATGTCTGGGACGCTGCTAAAATTATGATAGAATAATATAAGGGTTTATATATATAGGTGGCTTTACTATATGATTTTTACCTTTTGGGTGTAATAAAATGATATTTTGTTCTATTTTTAATATTTGTATATACATATACATATATATACATATATACATATACATATATATATACATATCTATCTATATATCTATATATATATATATATATATATATATATATGTATATATATGCTGCTCAAAACAATTAAAGGATATTGTAAGTTTTATATAAAATAAAGATATTAGCGAATTTTTTTTGCCGAAAATGGAAGAAGAGAATGATAAATGCAAATTTTTCTGATTTTCAAACTGTGGAGTATACTAATTTTGAGTTCGACGTCAAAAACATCACTTCAGCGGCAGCGAATGGAATTTGACGTTCAACTGAAATGGAGATAAGGATGAAAGGCATTCAGTGACTACTTTGTTTCAATGAGTACGATATCTGAGCGAAGTCATTTAATCGTTTCAGAAGCTTGAAGAGTTGTTGGTAGATTAGAAGGGGGCCAAACTCAAGCCGAAGTAGCGCAAGCCATTGGAGTGTCACAAAGTGTGATTTCCAGGATCTGGAACCGTTTTTTGGAGACGGGAAGTGCAGGCCGAAGACAAGAACAAGGTCGTAGACGGGCAACAACGCCCAATGAAGATCGTTATTTAGTGTTAACGGCTCCGAGACACAGAAATATGAACGCTACTCTTCTCCAACAACACCTTCCCTAGGCTACTGGCACCACGGTCACAACTCAGAATGTCCGAAACCGGCTCCATGGTGTTGGTCTGTATCCTCGCCGATCGATGGTATGTGTTAGGCTAACATCAAGGCATCGTCGCGACCGCAGGGAGTGGGCAACAGAGCATATGAACTGGAGGAGAAATTAATGGAGCAATGTTCTTTTTTCTGAAGAGTCCCGTTTTTCTGTTCATCCGGATAATAGGCGTATTTTCATCTGGAGAGACCGTGGAAGTAGGAATAATCCTGCATTCGTGCACGAAAGTGTCAGATTTGGCGGTGGGGGAGTTTTGGTGTATGGTGGCATCTCCATGGACGGGCCAACAGACCTCTACATCATTCGAGATGGACCTCTGACTGCTCGCCAATATAGGGATGAGATCTTCAGACCTATTGTAGTCCCTTACGCTACAGCAATCGGAGATGACTTCATTTTAATGGACGATAACTGCAGGCCACATCGTGCTAACCTGGTGGAGGATTTCTTTTTCGAGGAAGGAATCGTACGAATGGAACGGCCAACGTGTCCTCCAGACATGAATCCAATAAAGCACGTTTGGGACTCTCTAGGAATACGAGTTGCTGGCCACCAACCACCAGCACAAACTCTCCAAGAACTTGAAAGAGCAATTCTGGAAGAGTGGGACAAAATACCCCAACTTGTTATTAATAGCCTCATTGACTCCATGCCTCAAAGGTTCTCAACGTTGCTGGCCGTCCATGGAAACCATACCATCTACTGAAAATGATTTCCTTTCAAGAAAACACCTTTTCTTATTATTTTTTCTCATATGCATAAATTGTGTTTTTTTCCCTTTTGTACACAAATGCGCAACAAAATGCATTTTTTCTGCCAAACGTGTGTAATTTATTCTCATATAACCTACTACGTCTGTCAACCATGTATCAATCAGCTAAAAGGTTTCCCAGCCACAAGATCCACCTAAAACCGCAATATTCTTTAATTATTTTGGGCAGTATATATATATATATATATATGTACTTTTAAAAAATCGTAAATATGTTAAAAATGGTACGTTAACAGAGCTCTTAAAGATAAAACAAATTATTAAATTCTATTTTAAGGAATGATAAAAACAAATTAAATTAAACTATTTTAAGTTTTTTAAGATGTGATATTGAAATGAGAATAATCATTTTATTTCATTCACAAAATTAGACAGTTCTTAAACTGTATCATTTTTATACTTGTTATTAAATAATTTTTTAAATCATTTTGTTACTCATCTTCATCAAGAGATGCTTTAAAATCTTCTAAATGTCCTTCTTGAATACCGAATCTCGAATTCCTTTTCCCTTCTTCAAAATACTATTGCCATGGTACATCCTCATCATGTGGGTTGAGATAGACATCTCGCTTATCATTTAGATTCTAGTGGGATCCAAACGCAGCAAGGGTGGAGAAGGCACTGGATGAGACTCAAAATAAATACCAAAAGATTAGGAATAATTTACTTTTATTGAGTTAAAAACTAGAAATGACTACACGATATACAGACAAGACAAGCTAAAGAGTAAAAATCAATTTGTACAGGAATTCTTCAAATGGAAGGGTCATGGGCGAAGGTTCAAAAGTCGACTATTCTTTTACCATACCTCAATGCGAGGCCAAACATATTATTTTGATTGTATCGATTGTCGGGAACAAAAAACAGTAAAATAAGTAAGTAAATGAATACATATAATATAATTATTAAAATAAGTTATTAATACAAATACTTATAGTATCCGACTTTTTGCGATAAAATTTTTTTAAAAAAATGGAGATATGGAGATTTTTTTGTGGTTTTAGATTTATTTAGCACATTTTCAGAAAAAAAAGGACTAAAATTAAGAAGAGAGAAATTAATTATTACTACCAAAATGGATAAAAATTGACTAAAAATTACGTAAACAGGGCCCGCTTTGTACGAGTAGCAAAAGAATAAATGCTGAATTTTTCAATTTTGATGCATTACTGTGCTATTCCTCTTTGAAATGACCTTTAGGAAAAGAGATCTTTTAATTTTTACAAAAACTAGTGCACTTTGTCTTAATTATTATATGAAATTGCTTAAAAAACAGTGATTATGTTCACATGAACTGTAAATTTTGTAATAAAACAGTGATTGATAAATCTGAAAGTCAAAACAATTCCACTGTTATACAGAACATAAACAAAATATTTAAGCAAATTGTTTTAAAATCTTTTTGAGTAATCGCTGTCCACGTTTGAGCTTTTCGTAAAAAATGCATTTCGAGTAAAAGGCATTTTAAGGTTACACATCTTGTGTAAAGTTATGGCTTTTGCTTTTACTAAAACACTTGCAGTTTTTGTTCTAGTGAATGGGAAAATAAAACTTGGATTTTTTTTATAAAGTTAATACAATGACCTATAAAATAAAATTATAAAAAAAATTGTCAATTTTTTAAAAAATCATGGTTTTAGGGTAGTCGGATACCTTAATCTCTTAACTAGCTTGCACTTATTCTGTACGGGCTACCGAAAGCAACTCCCTACTGGTTTGTCCGTTCTCTGTACATGCACTGAAATGTATTCTTCTTTCTATCTTTTATTTGTATATATTTTTAATTTTTATAGTGACATTATTAGTGCTAGTGTTTTGAAGAGATGCAGTTTGCCCATGGTACTTAAACACATTTCCTTCCGAGATTTTTTCTTTGTGGTAAATGCAGGTATTTTTTACAGAAGACAGGAATTTAGATTCTTGAAAATATTTGATAGAGAATATGGATTGTCAAGGCAATCTATAGTTGTTTACTTCAGAATAATTAAAAGTAAAAATATAATTCTAAATAGCCCATATTATCACTGTCCTCATTGCAATATAAGACTTAGTATTACACAATGCTTCAAATTGTGTGTGCATATATATGCACACATACACACGACATCCTAAACTGTTTGAAAAAATAGAAACGGGATTTTTTTGTAAGTATGAGAGGAATGCTTTTAAGGTGTATGAAACATTCTTCATGGAATGCAGAGAGTACGTAGAAAAAGAAAACGTTTTGATGTTTTGGTTTCACAATTAGGAAATAAAAAAATAGTGTGAAAACTTTAAATTAAAATAAAATTCTTCCATTTTCGCATTCTGTTAATTATTGTGCTTCGTTATTTGCAATGAAAATGCGCTCTTTTGGAACATCTTGGGCAAAAAAGTTGACAACAAAAGGGGTTAATTAAATAGTACATACTATATACATAGATTTATAATTTTTCGGAAAATAAATCAAGGATGGTGGGGGGAATAATTGAATTCCGGAACTGCCTCCCCTTTTGTGAGCATCAGTTGCTGAACGAGATGCAATCCCTCGGCCTTGAAAATCCAAAAAAGGAAAGTAAAGCTTCTAAATTGGATAAATGAAGAAAACGCGAGTTACAGAGGACCAATCTCGCGGATACTCACTTGTTTTTTCTTTCCATAATTTTTTGAACTGACAATTGTTGTTTAATGCTTGAAAAAACTCCTTATTTCTTGTAATTTAAATATTATAGAAGCAAAAATATTTACTTGAAAACATTACTTACAAATATTTCAATACGTAAAATATTATAGTAGTATTGTGTCACTTCATTTCATTTATTTTAAAATTGCCAAATTCTCATCGGCTAAATTCTTAGATAATAATTAATTTTCTTTATTATTAGTTTTCTCTTAAAAAGGTTTTCTTTAAAATTTAATTACAAAATTCAAAAAGATTGCTACGCACATTATAAAGTATTTAACGATAAATTATAACTTTAAAAATCCTTCCTTAAGTTTAGGAGAGAAATAAAAATTTTATTTATAAACTTTCACCTAATAAGAGAATTTAATTGATCATCTAGAAGTTATGTTCAGTTAGTAAAAAGTGGGCAAATTTGAGACTTAAGGAAATTTTTTTTCTGTTTACTTTTTAATCCTTGCTCTCAGAATTTATATTTGTTCATCCTAAAATAGAAAAATTACTAATTTTCCAATCTCGAGTTTTCTTTTTTTTCTTTTACTGTAAAATGTAATGTCTTTTCCATGCCCGTTTCCTGTCAATAAAATGAGAATACCAAATATTTTAGTTAATTTAATGTGTAAGGAGATAGTGAAGGTATGCATGCACGAAGAATTTCCAAATATTCGTGATTCAAACAGATTTTTGTTCATGGGTGTTACTGAATATTTTAATGCAAGTGTATTGCAACATTTCTTAATTCTATCGATGATTTTAAGCGTCAAATACATGTAAAAGCATTATAAATGTCAAATACATGTAATTTTATTATAACAAATTAATACATGTTAAAATATTGTTGCACATTTCGGGTACTGTAGGGTATGCAGGTGAACTGTGATTCTTTTCACTGACAAATGAATTATGAATTATCTCAATCAAATAGTTATTTACTTTAGTTGAAGCTGATATTGGGATTTTTTCTTCAGTTATGCAAGTAAAGTTAATTTTAAGTTAAAGTTAATTATAGTTAGTTTTTCAGTTTCTTCCCAAATTAAATTGATTCAGATGTCTGCTTTGGATATTGTTTAACTTAAGTTAAAGGAATGAAATTTTTTGTTTAATTTTTTCTTATTTATATTGAAGCTTATTTTATCTTTCTCTATTAATCCTATATTAAGGTATCCGACACTACCCTAAAATCATGATTTTTTTTTCAAATATTGACATTTTTTTTATGATTTTATTTTATAGACCATCTTATTAGCTTGATAAAAATACCAAGCTTTTAATGTCCATTCACTAGAACAAAAACTACAAGAGTTTTAATAAAAGAAGATACCATAACTTTACACAAGATGTCAAACTTTAAAATGCGTTTTACTCGAAATGGGTTTTTTTTTGAAAACCTCAAACGGGGACAGCGATTGCTCAAAAGGTTTTGAATATATTTTGCTGAAATTATTTGTGAATGTTTCGTATAACAGTAGAAGGGTTTTGATCTTCAGATTTATCAATAACTGTTTTATTTCAAAATTTACAGTCCTTTATGTGAATATAGTCACTGTTTTTTTAAGCAATTTCATATAGTCACTAAGATAGAGTGCTCTAGTTTTTGTAAAAATTAAACTATCTATTATCCTGAAGGTCATTTCAAACATGAATAACGAAGTAACACATTAAAACGGAAAAATTGAAAATTTGTTCAAAACATTTTTGTACAGAGCGGGCCCCGTTAATGTAATTTTTTGTACATTTTCACCAGTTTTTTCCCATTTTAATAATAATAATTTTTTTTTCTAATTTCAATTTTACGATTTTTCCTTGAAATATACTAATAAAACCTAAAAATCAAAAAAATCCCCATATCTTCATTTTTTTCAAAAAAAAGTTGTCGCAAGTAGTGGGATACCTTAAATTGATCGTTACGTGTATTTTTAGTTCTCTTTTTTTATTTTAAGTTTATGTTTATTTTATTTGTAGATTTTTTTCCTTAAATTGATGTTTGTTTTATTTTATCTTTTTCAATTTGTTTCGAACAGTGTTTGGTAACTTCACAAAATATAGGTCATATTTTATCTGTTTTTAGCTTTATGATTTAAGTTATTATTAAAATTTCTATTTAAGTGTAAGGCTGCTTCACACATTTGCTTACGATTTCTGTATGAATTGCACCTTTCTCGTATATTACATTGATTTTAACTATACATATTTATTACTTCCACATCCATGCTAAACATAGCTTATGATGTCTTATTCAGTTTAAAACTTTCCTCATATATGTTATGTGTGCTTAGAACTATTTGTGGTACAGTTTAATCACATCAGTTTCATCAAATTTGTGGTACAGTTTCATTATACTTTTACATAACTTTTTAAATTTAATATTGTAAATTCGTTTCAGTTTTAAGCTGGTTCATATATTAATATTTTTGATTGTTGTATGAGTTGCATTATTTATGTAATCTTACAAATAAATTTATTTTTACAGCTATTTTTATAAATTTTAAATGGATTGAAATAATAAATTTTGATTGCTTAGAGAAACCAATATTTTTTTTCAAGAGTCTACTGTTTGTTTGTAACTCAAAGCAGGTGGTCATATATCCGACTGAGTTTTTAAATTCTTTGGAACTACTTGGTATTCCTTCATATGTTTTGGAACTGAAAAATATATTTTGTTCCTGCCACCAATTTCACATTGTCTGTAAACCAACCATCTCTATATAATGGAGAAATATATTGTTCAGTGGTATTAAAGCCACTAATCTTAGGAAACAGGCCACTGGTAATGATATTTTAATTCCAAAAATACCTGTCATTGCATCTAGTTTAAACAGTTTCAATTCCTGATTCTCTTCTCAGCTTTGTTATGAGATTCAAAAAAGTCAAAGTAAACTGTCTTAAAACCACTGGTCCATATTTGGAAAAGAACTATCTCCTCAACTGACTATTTTGAGTAGTTTGTTTAAGAGTCAGCAGAGTGTTGAACATTTTTACATCTTTAGATACTTTTCGATTATAAGAAGCATGGAATGGTGACTGCTTTTCCGAGTTTTCGCTAATGCCAACCTTGGAAAAATAATTAATCTGGAAGTCGATACCCCAACACAGAAATAAGTTTATTGACACATAGGTAAAGTTTGTAAACGTAGTTCTAGGTCCACAAAAAATTATCAAATGATGATTAACGTTACATCGACAAGCAACAAAACTAAAGATTGTGGCACCGGCTAACCTAGTTCCATCTATTTGGATGACTATTTGAAAAAAAAAACTGTTGCAAAAAAATTTACTTCTATAGAAAAATATTGCTTTTTCTTTCTGTCATCAACTATCTCCACAATTTATTCCCCGTAGCCAAACGATAAAAAAATTCTAGATAATAGTATAGCAGAATAAAATTGTTAATAGCAGATTCAATTAAAATAAAAAATTGTTAAGGTGTTGTGGTTCAATGCAGTAGAGCTACTCTAAGATTGTGTGGTCGGCAATTCTTGACAGATCACTATTTTTTTTCAAAAACACAAAATTGATTTGCTTGATTCAATTCAATGTAACAATCCAAAGACACAGAAGTGATGAAAGGAAAACCAACGGATTTTCGCTGTCGACTTCCTTCCCATCGTAAGACTTAACATCAACACCAGATACCAATCATGTGGAAGCGCGAATGTGTGGAATTTCTCAATAGCCAATCCTGTGCTATCGCGGGAAGGTTTATCATCATTATTTATCATCCCCTTAATCAGCGTATAGGAAAATTCATTTATTTCCCGGTGATGATTTTTCCTTACAACGCTAGTGAACGTGTTAAACGTCTGCGGGCGCCCAATGAAGGTACATGTATAGTCTACACAGATATTTGCTTAGGTAATAATAGTCACATCGATCGTGAAAAGACAATTCTCCAGTCAACCAGCGTCTATGCTCCATAAATATTTATGTTTCTTTTAGTGTGTACGCGTCTTTATTAAGATTGCCCTGACAGTCCACCGGTGGATCGCAATTTTTTTCTCAAAGCTTTCCTCTTGGTGTGATAACACGAGTCACACAGTTAAAATGTTCTCGGCATTGTAGCTTCCTGCAACGTTAATAAACAACCAATAAATCATCTAGTAACTCTTAAAAGACAGTGTAACTTTGATCAGCATATCGTCGACCTAATTTCAGAATTTTCTGGGGTTCTAATTGGACATAGAAAAAGTTGGGCATCAAATATGATTACCTTGATATTTTATCGTGTGGTAATGTGTATAGTCATTTGTATCACTTGGCGTGATTAAGGAACAGCACCAAACAGCGCGTGGCGCCAAGCATAAATTCAAGAGAATCTTATTGATAGTCAAAACATTGAAAGGCAAAAATAGTCATAAATAAATCATTCCAAACTATTAAGTTTCCAAAATGTAGTATAATTATTCAAAAGTATATTATTTCTTATTTAAAATCCTTCGGAAATGATATTCACAAAACATTTGCTATCAAATAATAGTTCATTTTTTTTACAAATAAAATAATTATAGTATATTTTTAAACAAATGAATATAATTTTATGAAAATATTGAAATAAAATCATCCAAAATTTAATTAATAATAAAAAAATAGGTAAAAACTTAAGAAAAATCATACATAATAATCTCTAAACTTTTTTTCTAACTAAAGACTACATAATAATACTAAATTATAATTAATTTATACATAAATTATATATTATTATCTAGTCTAAATCATCATAACACCGAAAGTGAATATTTATGATTAATGGAAATCTCTCTTGAATAATATTTTCTAGGAAATTTGTATAACTGTTAATAATTTTTGACGAATCAAATCAATGAATTTGAAGTGAGGATATCTTTTCGTATCTCCCCGTTCTCAAATGAGATTTGATTACATTCAGATTCAGTAAGCCGTTAATAAATTTACTGAATAATTCATTGATAATAATGAGGATGCCTCTAAAATTTTTTGACTGTTTTGAAGTATTATAATTATTTACGTACTGTATTTGAATTTCGACCTGGGAAGAAAACGATGAATTATATTTGGAATCTTGCCTCTTTATACAGCCCTCCTCTAATTCCATAAACATTAAATTCAAATAAATTTTAAAGCTTTGATATTTTAGGAATATATAACTAAGATAAATGCATAAGGTACTTTTTATACAGAAAATAATTTAAAATATTTTAGGGATTGGTTACTAATATGATTAATGATAAATGTATGCATTTCTTCGATTATTATTTACTTAACGTACTTCAATACCTTATTTGAATTTCATTGCTTGGGGAAAATGTGAATTGAATAATATCAGTGGAGCGTGGATACACCCAAATATTACATATATATTCACAGTTTCCAAAATTTAAAGTGGATCATATGTATTTTAAGACTTGCTTCTAAAAAATGCTTGATAGATTTATTAGAATGTTTTTGTGAAATACGTTTATGAAATAAGTATTCATATGCATCAGAACTGATTTTCTAAGAATTGACTAATCCAGGGATACTAATCTTTTTTAATCCTGGGCCACATATATATGACAACTTTTCACGGGGGTCACAAACTGAGGAATAATGGGGGAGGCTTTATAAGGTTAAGGACATTTAAAATGCGAAAATTTATCAGATAATTATTCGAGTTTAAATTTACATTGAACTCTATCAAACAAAAATAAATAGGTTTTATGCATTTTTTACCCTATTTGGGAATAATTTTGATTTCCTTTAATTCATGATTCTCCATCCCCTTCCCCACCAAATATTCTGTTACTATTGCAAAGATTATCGTTAAGAAACCAATTTACCCTTGACCAATTGACCCCCCAATTTACCCAACCTGGAATGAGACTCTCAGGAAAAAGAGCCACTGAAGGATTTCTTTGTGATTTGTGGTATAGTGACGAGCATATATATATATATATATATATATATATATATATTAAATATAACCTTTTCACGACAAATCAAACAAATTGTTGTTTCGAGTTGGTTTTTCTCTACGTAAAATCCAAGATCCCAATTTTTCTGAAACATCATATATTCTTTTAAAACTTTTCGCTTGTAAGACATGAGGGTAATTTAAAAATTAATTTCACCCATAGAATGCTCGTCGCTGTTATTGAAGTGATAATTTCTTAAAACACGTTTTGCTGAAGAGGGAACATGAACGAACGTGTCAGGTTCGGGTGTATAACGCTCATTCGGCTATTTTCTTCTTTAGTCGGAAATCGTGTTTGGACAAGGTCGCACACCCCTAAAAAGAAATCACGTGATCAGAGGGACGTTTTCACCGGGTTTTGAGTAATGCTCAATTTTCCATCTTGTATACTTATATAGTTACTTTATTTTCCCATGTATATTTTTTACTCAGGATGTATCAACACGAATATCTTAATTAATCTTACTCTTTTTATAAAATTAATTTTTATACTTGAATATTCTCAAATATATATATTTGTTTATATCAAATTACCACTAACGAGGCATTTAGTTTCAACATATAAGACAAATGGACATTTTCAAACTATTGAATCATTGAAATTAAATATTTTTATTTTACAAACAAGTTTCTAATTCAGGATCTCGTAACACTTTTAAGAAGCAACTGATTCACATGATGCAATAAAGAAATACTTTGGAATTCCTTATAATTTGTAAAGGGTGTTTTTTAGAGGTATAGAACTTTAAATTGCAATAAAACAACGATGTATTATTCGACTGACATGAATTTTTTTTATTCGAAAGATAATCTTGTGGCATTACATTTTAAATATGCTTTCTGGCATATGACTGCCACGGCTGGCTCGGATGTAGTCCAATCTGGACGTCCAATTTTCGATGACTTCATAAGCGAATTTTGTTTAGCGATGAAGCGCACTTCTGGTTGAATGGCTACGTCAACAAACAAAACTGCCGCATTTGGAGTGAAGCTAATCCACAAGTGTATGTCGAAACACCGTTACATCCAGAAAAACTGACTGTTTGGTGCGCTTTATGGGCTGGTGGGATCATTGGTCCGTACTTCTTCAAAAACGATGAAGGTCACAACGTTACAGTCAATGGTGATCGGTATAGAGCCATGATTACTAACTTTTTCATTCCTGAATTGAACAATCATGATGTCCAAGAGCTGTGGTTCCAAAAAGACGGCGCAACATGTCACACAGCTCGCGCCACAATCAATTTATTGAAAGACACGTTTAGTGACCGCCTAATTTCACGTTTTGGGCCTGTGAATTGTCCTCCAAGATCTTGTGATTTAACACCGCTAGACTATTTTCTGTGGGGCTATGTAAAGTCATTGGTCTATGCGGATAGGCCGCAAACGCTTGACCATTTGGAAGGCAACATTCGTCGTGTTATTGCCGATATACGGCCACAAATGTTGGAAAAAGTCATCGAAAATTGGACGTCCAGATTGGACTACATCCGAGCCAGCTGTGGCAGTCATATGCCAGAAATCATATTTAAAATGTAATGCCACAAGATTATCTTTCGAATAAAAAAAATTCATGTCAATCGAATAATACATCGTTGTTTTATTGCAATTTAAAGTTCTGTACCTCTAAAAAAACACCCTATAGAATCTAGAATCATGTAATTTGAAACGAGCAAGTGTAGCAGCATTTATTTGTATGTAAAAAAAATCAATAAAATATGAAAGTAACTAGACCAGAAATTATATAGTCTCTGAAGATTAAAAATGATGTGTCACCTGATCTAGTACCCTAAAAAAAGGTAGATTTTATTAGATTTTATAAGTATTATATATGTTCAAAATTGGTCCAAAAAGTGAATGAAACGACGCATTATTTTTAATTTACCTTAAGGTGCCTAAATAGTGTAAAAACGTCAATTTTGATGAAAATGGCGAAATATAGAGGAAATATATTTTAGATATCGAAACGGGAAGGTTTTTCATTTTAATACTCTTTTTACACTTTTTTGTTGTCTATTGAATTTATTTTAAAAAATATTAATTTAGGTAAGTTAATAACGGGACATGGGGATATTTTTTAAAAAATAATTTATTAGTTTTGGGTTAAATTTGGCAAATAAATTCATAAAATTTTTGTCATTTTCCGATTTTCGTATGCCCTTGCTTCTCGATATTTTGTTTCATATTTAAATTTTTTATATATATTTGATAGAAAACTCTGTTCTTAAAGACAAAATATTAATTAATTATGCTTCAAGCAAGGTCTGGGAGGTCTAAGGAATTTGCTTCATCGTTGGTGCTAGCAGCAATGTGAATGTTGACTCAGAGCTATAATCCCAATAATATTTAGTCAACTGGTGACAAAAAGTTGAAATCTATTCATAAATGTTTCGAAATTTACTCAGAAAGTCTTTTTCACTAACATTTTATGGAGTATTTTACTTAAAGATACAATTTTTAAACTTGAAACATTTCGCTTAAGTGCATTATTAACGTTAATTTCTTTTAATTTGAGATATAAAAGTTTATTATATATATATATATATACATATATATATATATATATATATATATATATATATATATATATATATATATATATATATATATAATTAAAATGCAAATACATCCCTTTCTAACATCTTGTACGTGGATTTGTAAAATTTGATCTGGAACTCTTTTTAACTTCTGTGGGACACCTCTTAGAATGTAAAACATTTTCGCGGAAAAAAAAGCTGCATAGAAAACCCCAAATTACTAAGGATGAAAAAAAGTAAAAGTGCATTCATAAGGAGGTTTTAAAAACTGTTCTTTATATTCTTTTATATAATTTTTATAACCTTTGTGATAAGCAATATTTTTAAAAGAAGTTCTAGAGATTATTTACTGACAAAATAACACACATTAATATATATATATATATATATATATATATATATATATATATATATATATATATATATATTTTATATTACATATTTCTTAAGCTCTAAGATACTTAGTGGAAATATCTATCTATCTATATCTATCTATCTATCTATCTATCTATCTATCTATCTATCTATCTATCTATCTATCTATCTATCTATCTATCTATCTATCTATCTATCTATCTATCTATCTATCTATCTATATATATATATATATATATATATATATATATATATATATATATATATATATATATATATATATATATATATCTGTTTTTCCATATAAAAATATTATTTTTTAACGTATTAAAGTTTTTCTAGTGTGCTTTTTATATCTCTAATTTGTATTTAAAAAAAACTATGCATTTAGACGTTAAGAATAGCTTTTTTGACAATAAAATTGGTAACAAAATTTAAAAAAAAAGAATTTGAAACACATATATATTGCTGATATGGGCTTATAAAAGGTTTATTCTTTTGATATAAAGAGGTTTTAGGTTGTTTTAACCGTATAATTCTTTAAGATTTAGATTTTAAATCTTTAAATGCGTTTTTCTCCTAAACAGATTTTTCCATATTTTATCGCATGGCAAACATGATACCTCAAAAAGTCCTTGAGATAACTGCATGAAATTTTAGATCATTGTTTATTATTATAGTATGCATAATGTGCACTAGAGAATAAGAAAAAACAAAATATTTACCTTTTTTATGATTGTTTTTCTTTGTGATAAATGCAAAATCTTCGAAAAATTTTCCTTTTGTACACTTTTAGATCCCTAATTTTATAAATTGAAATTATTCAGATATGATAGAACAAAACATAGGTAAACGCTTTCTGAATAAAATTCAAATAGCTTTTTTTATCTTATGCATTAGAATTTATTTTACAATGTTTGCCGTGATGTGCAAAAAATGTCTAATTTTAACCTAAAATTGCCCATTTTGTTACAAAAATATATTGAAATTATTTTTTCTTTGTTATTTTTATGTTTTCAATCATAATAAAAAAATGAGTTTAAAAATGTACTTTCAGCATTATTTCAAAAAAATGTTCCCGCAACTAGTCAGTCATCTTAATATTTAAGAAGTTATATGTGGCAAATTTTTTTTTCTGATGAAGTCTAACTGCGATTCCTTATCAAATATTGAAGCAGAATTCCTACTAATTTCCTGAAAAGGTTGTGAAGTGAATAAATTGCTCTACAGTCCCTGGCCAAATTATTAGACGCACTCCTGTTTTTTAATAATTCATTGATTTATATAAGATTATATGAAATACTTTCGTATTTAAACATATATCCAATGGATTTTAAATGAGTAAATTTATGATATATTTTGTATTTGTATTTATTTTTCACACATGGCAATACAAATTTAATAAATTGTCACACGAACGTAAACAAGTCTTCTCGAGTCGCGTTCGCGCATGCATCAGCTGCGGACGTGTTTCTGTGGGTTAATGTGCTTTGTTTGTTAATTTAGCTGTTTTATTTTATTCAATTATTTGTTTATTTCGTGTGTGGCGTTTAAATGATCAGTTTGTACACTTTCAGCATGGGTAAAATAGGTGATTTTTCACTATGTAAGAAAGTAGAAGTAAATTCCCTTGTGAATGCAAAATTGTTTTCAAACCACAAAATATCACGAAAGCTGAAAGTTTGTGAAGATAGTGTACGACTCATAAAGAAGAAAATTGAGTAAGGGAAATAATTCAGCCCAAAAAGAAAGAAAAAATGCGGCAGAAAGCCTATTTTCCCCCCCAAGGTCAGAAAGAGATATTTTAAGAAAATTTGCCTTGAAAACAGATTTGCTACCACAAAAGTGATAAAATCGCAACTCCAAGATATTAATGTGAATGCTTCTGAACGCACTGTTCGAAGAAAATTAAAAGATTTAAATTTTAAGACCTGCCGCCCCACCAGGAAGTCCAAGTTAACCCCTGCAACAGAAGCAAAGCGTCTGAATTGGGCCAAACACTGGTGTGATAAGGATGTGTACTTGTGGAGATCGGTATGTTGTTATAATTTATTCACAAACAAAGTGTTTAACCATTTTCTATTACAGAAGGAACAGCAAAAATGTTTATTTATTATTTTTTTTATTTTTGACACGTCTGCTTCAGTGATGAAAGAACATTTGAAATTTTGCAGAGCAAAACTCAGTTTGTGTATCGTCGTGATGGAGAAAAGTTTCATTCGGAATGTGTTGTTCGGACTGTGAAACACCCTACAAAAATAATGATTTGGTCAGTCATCAGTGTCAAGGGTACTGGACGTCTGGACGTGGTTAAAGGTATGATGCGGAAAGACCAGTACAAGATGTCTTGCAAAGTCGCTTGATTCTGCAGTTGGAAAAATGGTTTCTAAATGAAAAACCATACATTTTTATACAAGATTGAGCTCCCTTACATACAACTCGGTCTATCAAAGCTTTTTTGGCAGAACAAAATATCCCTTTGTTGGATTGGCCGGGTAATAGCCCTGATATGAACCCAATCGAAAACATTTGGGAGTTAATGAAAAGAGAAGTGGCTAAAGATGTGATTACAAATAAAACACAGCTCTTAGAAAGAATAATTCACGTGTGGAATAATCATCCTCAAATGCAAGAGACAGTACAGTCTTGTATTGATAGCATGCCACGCAGATTTGAAGCTCTCATAGCGGCTAAAGGTGGCTCAACAAAATATTAGTATTTAATTATAATTGTTCCTGTTTTCTTTCAAGAGCCAATAAATATATATTTTTTTTCTTTAATGATGCTTTATTTGTGACAATAATTGATTATTAAATGGAAAACCAAAAAACACACACTGTATCTGATAAATACAAAATACCTGTAAAGTATCACCCGATAATTAACATTTTTCATAAAATCTTATAGTGCATCTAATGATTTGGCCAGGGACTGTAATTTCAGATCATGATTAAATTATCTAAATACAGAGAATTGTTTATAAATTGCATTATTAAATTTATTCAACGTAGAGAAATTGAATGGTGGTTCCTATAGATTTTGACTACATACTTTCAAAAACTTATAATGATTTTTCCAATTATATTCAATCATATTATTAAGGAACTTTTTTCATCTGTTATGTTTAAAACAATTAAAGAATTTTCAGATTTAAATCTTTGTAGAATTTTCACTGGCATGATTGATAATGTAACAAAAACACAAATAGATCAAATTTAAGATCTTGTTACATTTTAAAAAATAAATTTAAACTTATCGAAAGCAATTAAATGCATGAAAGAAATATTCCCATTAAAAATTTTCAAAATAAATGCATATTAAAATAAAAAAAGAATAAACAGGAAAAATTTAACGAGAAATAGTTTTCGTTGTCATTATTGCTTATTAGAAATAAACGTTCAAGACGTTTTGATAAAATTTTAGATGTATGATATAATTTATGAGCACATCACGAAGAAATGCATATAAAATATTCTGAATCACTTAACACGCTCTTTTAATAGCTTTATTATTATTTTTATTCCGAGTTAATGTTTATTAAATCTAAATATTCTTATAAGTAGCTTCATTTAAAAAATAAATAAAATTTCTTCTAACTATTGTATATTTCCTTATAGCATATATCTTTTTAAACAGAAATCTTTGAAATTAAAAATTCTATAAATGTTTCAAAATACCGGTATTCGGTTTCCCGGTATAACGGTATTGCAATCCCTAGTGCCACATGAATTAAATCGGAAGAATTTGGTTGATCGAGTCGTCGTATGCTCATCTCTGATTCCTCGGAAAAAAATCAAGTCCTGCTTAATACGGATGATAACTGGATAAAAAGTGGTAAGGAAAAGACACCTAGGAAAACATCGAAAGGAAAAGGAAGTATTGTGAACCCTGAAGTCCAACCCTTCCACCTCTATGATAAATTAGACCCTAAATAAAGCTGTAATTCTCTACCTTTTTTTTCTGTTGCTGTTGACTTAACAATTTAAAAATTAGGCGGCACACTAACGATAAAATAAGTCTAAAAGAATTTATTTATCTATTGTACATTATGCAAAATAGTTTAGAATAATAATGCGCAATGTCAAGTTAAATGATATGTACGACACAAACAACAAAATGTTTTTTGAGTAATTATATACAAATTAATTATAAGAATACATTTAATGCGATATTTGAGCTCGTGATTTGTTTATATTGGCTCTCAAAAGGGATAATATCACTCTCGTTTTCTGTTCTACATTTAAAGGCCTCAGGCTTCTTTTTTTAATTCATATATTTGTCAATGCTGATATTCCGAATTCACGCTAACACAGTGCTTCTCAAACTGTGGGGTGCGCCCCCTTGAAGGGCGCGATAATTCGACGAGGGGGGGCGGGAGCATTTTAAAAAGTCGAAAACAAAATATTATTTTTAAAATATATTAATTTACTGAAAATATAATCAAACAAAGCACTTTCTTATATAATGAAATATAAAAAACACATTTACACTGCTTAAATACACTTATAAATGTATCAGTACCGTGCAATGATTTTTATTATTAATTTAACAATATTAAGTTAAGAACAAGTTTCATAGTCATCAGTTACCCCATGGGCTTGTATTATCACTTATCTTGATAATTTGTACGGATTTTTATTAATTGTTTAATTGCCGATTAAAAGTTACGCGATTCGTTTCCCAATGCCACCGTTTTTCACGTAGACGAGCTACGTGGGAGACTCTATTTTGATGTTTTTTTAGGGGGAGAAGAAAATTATTAAATAAGCAAATCCTCTGAAATAAGTAAATCCTTCGCAAATACTGTCATGGTCCTTTTTTACATTCCAAAGCCTTCGGAATAATTTTATGGATAGCACTGCACAGAATAGAACGTACTTCGTAAAGACGTATATATACGTCCAGGAAATTAAGGCTTTAGCTTAGTGAGACGTTTATATACGTCGGCGACACATAAGAGATTAAAGCTGTATTGTAGTTTTAGTGTCAAAGTATAGTATTATTGAACTCAATATATTGTATCTGTATGAAGGGAGGCTCGATGAAAATGAAGATAGAATAGTGGGTAGCGTATAATGAAAGTTTGAGAAGCACTGCGCTAACAAGATGTACAAAATGATTACAATATATTTATAGTATCTGAATACGTTCGGAACTGTGATTTTTCAAAAGCGTATAAATGGATAATATGTATGATATTTAGTGTCACTTAGATTAAAAATGTATATAAAATTGTTTTAAGAAGAATATTACAATAAAAAATGAATTAAGTACAACATTTTGACAAAAAATGAACATAGAATGACCCATTTTTAAATATTCTCCTTTTGTGAAAAATGCTTCTATTATAATAATACTTTGCCTGTATATAGCTCAGACCTCTCTACAGAGGCTCATTTTAGAAATATATAACTTAAAATTGGGTTTATCAAAACTTTACGACAACAGAGGGGATAAATTTTAATAAAAAAACGCTGATAATTATTTCATTTGTTGGTAACTCTGAAAACAATGGGAATTTTCCCAGCTCCTATTTCAGACTCTCTGGAGAAGTCATCACTTTATATAAGCAAAATATTATAATTTTAGAAGCGTGTTTTATAAAAGAACATTTTGAAAAATAAATATTCTAAGTTATTTTCTTGCCAAGATATTGTATTTAAATCATTGTTTTTATCAAAATATCCTTAAAACTATTTTATACATGTATTCTAATCTAAGTGACACTAAATATCGTGAAAATTATCCATGTATCGCTTTTTTTAAAATCATGGTTTCGAACGTAATCCGATACCTTGTTTACCTATTATGAGGTATTCGCGCGTCTCTAACTCTAGGTCAAACTCTTCCAAAAGCTTTGGAATTAAATTTCAATTATTGCAGAGTGAAAATTATTATAACTGATGTAATTATATCTGAGTGAGTCCTTTTAATTCAAAATTGTGTCATATACAGATTTATCCGTTACCACAAATTGCTGACGAACCGTTTCAATTTATTATATTCCTCTATCCACGAAAAGATAAGTTGAATATACCACGAACATCAGTTTTGTTTATAACATGGCCGAATGATTCTGTTCCGGATTTTATTTTTTCATAGGGTATAACTAATAATTAAAAAAAAATGGCGACCCACAAAAGTGCCACGGCATTGTGGAATAAGAGAATGTTGTGCTGGCATACTCGAGAACCAATACATTATGAAAGCGTTCCTCAAACTTTCACTAATTGCGACCCAAAATTGAATCATAATTTTCATCGCGCCCCCTTCCATACTATAACAATGTTTTGAATTCAATAACACTATACTTTGACTCTAAAGCAGCAACACGATTTCAACCTCTCAAGCGCCACCGACGTATATAAACGTCTCGCTCAACCCAAACGATTATTGCTTTGGACGTATATATGCGTCTTTCGGAATTACGATCTTTTCTGTGCTCGGCTATCCATAAAATTATTCCGAAGGCTTTGGAATGCAATAGAAGGAGCTTGACAGTGTTTGCAAAGAATTCACTTATTTCATAGTACTTGCTTATTTCTTCCTTTCCGTCCCCACCCCCTTCATCGCCAATATATCCCATACTGGAGCCTACGTAGAAAACGGTGGCATGGGGGAGTGATTGGGGTAACTTTAAACTGGCAGCTAAAGGAT
The DNA here is from genome assembly GCA_019973935.1 of Trichonephila clavipes. NCBI lineage: Eukaryota > Metazoa > Arthropoda > Arachnida > Araneae > Nephilidae > Trichonephila > Trichonephila clavipes. The sequence continues at coordinate 968,672 of BMAU01021123.1, forward strand.
TAATTATAAACCTTACAAATTATCAAGATAAATATGAATTTTGGGATATATTTTTTGTATAGCAAGCTAATGGGGGTTCACTGGTAATCTTTAAACTTGTTCTTAATTTAGTATCGTTATGATTAACTATAAAATGCATGAAGTACTGATACATTTATATAAGTGTATTATATCAGTGTAAATATGTATTTTTTATTATCTCGCGATGCATTTTGTTTCGATTTAATTTTAGTAAATTGATATTTTTTTTTTAAAAAAAATCGTTTATTTTCGATATGCTCGTGCCCCCCTTGTAGGATTACCACGCCCCTCTAGGAGGCGTGCCCCACAGTTTGAGAAACGCTGCGTTTTGAGCTGTTAAAACCAAACGAAAAGCTCAATTCGGAAAAATATTGCCAGTGACTTGATGATTTAAAGAGAGAAGTACTTAGGGATTGCAATATCAGACAAAAAGTTCAATACCGGTATTCGGTATTTTTTAGATCTTAATACCGGGATACCGTTTTTAATACCGGTATTGGGGAAAGAAAGAAAATACAGGTGTATCTTTGTTTTATTTGCCAGTTTTAGTACACTCATGTCCATAAATTAAGGATAATTCAGAATCACACGAAAATTGAACTCTAAAATAAAAATTTCACCTATAGAATTATCACACACATTTTGAAGACAAAATTACAGGAAACCACCGGCAGGCGCGGATAGTACGTCACAAGGACGAGAGTGTAAAAGAGGAGTATATAAGGAATGGTGGCAAAGAAGTAAAATTGTTCACAAGCGCTTTAAATGCCTTTCAGTGCAATAACCGCATATATATGGCACAAAGGAAGCATTTGGAGGATTTTTTACGTGGTACAATTATTGGACAACTGGAAGTATCCGAGGAACTTGGAATCGTCCAGAGTGTCATCTCCAGGCTTTAGCAACTATTCCAAGATTATGGTAATGTGAGTAGATGTTACAGCACAGGTCGCCTCCCGAGTTACAAAGCCAAATGAGGACCGGCACATTTGGCAGTTACTGCCAAAAGAAACAGATGGAGCACAGCACCAGACCTGTCTCGTCAGCTCTCTTCAGCTACCGGTACGACAGTTTCAAGGAAGACCGTGTACAGACGCTTAGGGCACATTGGCCTATATGCTCGTAGGACTGTCAGATGTGTTCCACTTACCGCAACTCACTGTCATCTGTGATTAACCTGGTCAAGAGAGCATGCATTGTGGACACCACAACAGTGGTCTGGTGTGATGTTTTCCGACGAGTCAAGGTTTAGCTTGCACTCTGATTCTCACCGGACTTTAATATGGAGAGCGCCAAGTACCCGTTACCACCAACAGAACACCATTGAACGACACCGTTACTATGTTGCAGGATGGCTCATTTGGGGAGGAATTATTCTTGGTTGCAGAACGGACCTGCACGTTCAGAGTGTAACCGTGACAGGCAACATCTATCGGGATGTCATCCTGGAATAACATGTACGTTTGTTTCGGGGCACCATGGGTGCTGAATTTTTGTTTATGGATGACAACGCCCGTCCTCACCGTGCAAACATTGTAGACGAAGGCCTTCAATCGGAGGATATCACCCGTATGGATTGGCCAGCATACTCACCGAACTTGAATCCAACAGAGCATGTGTGGGATATGCTTGACCGACGAATTGCAGCCGGTCAATCCCCTCCCACCTGTCTACCGGAACTTCGGAGGGCATTGTTTGATGAGTGTTGTAATATTCCCTAAGATCAGATTGATAATTTGATACTTAGACTGCGTAGGCGTTGTAAGGCCTGTATTGCATCGTCCGGGAGACATACTCCGTATTAACCATCATACTAACCATGTTATACTGCTTTCGTATATAGGTTCTTTTTTTTTTAAATTTGCTCCAGGGAGTAAAAATCGAAATTTGTATTAATTATGTCAAACATATAGCATCTTTTTTGCTCTTTACCTTTTGTTTAATAAATAGAATTTACAGTAAGTCAAATTTGTTTTACTTCTCTCTCTTTCTTTGCCTGAACTTTATTATCCTTAATTTATGGGCATGAGTGTAGATAGTGTAATTATCACAAAAAGATTAATTTGTACTTTTTAAATTTTAACGGTATATAAATAACCACAGAAAAGTAAAGGAACATCTTATTTATTTAAATCACGAAAAAATGTCAATATTCAGTCTCTACAAAATTTACAAAATTTGTAAATGTGATCTCTTAAAAAACATAATGCATTAATTGTTCTGTCTTTCAGCTTGGAACGTAATTATGTACAAAAATTACTAGCTGTCGAAAAAGATCTTTTGGGCATCTACGCTACTTGGTGGTTTATTATCAATACGCGATACACTTTTTTCCACGTAAATCACCATCGCTTTAACCACCTGTAAATCTCTCGTCGGATGGTTTTGTATATAACTGATTTCTGTATGGTACTTTTGTTTTTTGAATTTTTTTTTTAGTTATTGCTAATTCTAATTTGTTCAAGAGACAATTCCTTTTCCCTATCTACATTAGTGTCATCAACATCTTCGATAACTGTACTGAATTATTCTGAGTGTAGATAAGTTTGTGGGTAAAGAATTTTAAAAATTTACTATAAACTTGATAAAATTCGAATTGGTTAGTGTCTTTTCTTCTTCTTCATTTTCATTTAAAAAATCATGATGATATGTAAATACGAATAGGATACGAAAATACAATGTGAATAATAAGCTCCTTAATTTAAAAAATATCCAAATATTATACGCATTTTCTTCACAACTACAACCTTGTTTTCACAGATATGGATATCAGAATACGAATTCTGCGCGTTTGCAGTATCGCTCTGAACTGTAATTGAATATATTTGGCCCACCTCTTTGGATAATTCACATATTTTATCACTTCTCTTGATTGTACGATACGACTTTATATTCACGGTCTAATTTATTTCGCCCTTTTGGGAGACATAAAAAAAAAACATAAACTATTTTGCTAGGTTGGTGATCCCTGGACATGTAGTGGAGATAATTTTTTTAAAAAAATCTGGTACATACTGAAAAACTGGTATTTAAGCTTGTGAATACAGTTATTACTGAATAGTACAAATGTCTCAAAATACCGGTATTCGGTATCTCGGTATAACGGTATTGCAATCCCTAGCAGTACTAAAAGAGGATGGCAATGTTCAATAGGAAGGATACCATACTGCATCACAATAATGTCAAGCCACATGCTGCTTTGGGGTCTCATCAAAAAATTTCGGAACTATGTTGGATAATTCTTCAAAATCCACCATATTCCCCGGACATAGTACCCTCCAACTATACTTGCTTTTGTTCTTGCAAAAAATTTTGAAGGGCAAAAATATTTTTTTAAAAAAGGAAGAAGATATCAAAAAAGCACCGGTTCAATTTTTCGCATCAAAAAAAGATGGAACATTTTTCAAAAATATGATTTACAAATTGCCTCTGGAAAGATGTCATTAATAATAATAGCAATTTTATAAAATATATAGATGGTAAGAAAAATTTGTATTTATTTATATTCCAAAAATGGACAAAGCTTTCTGATAGACCTAATATGCAAAAAATAAGCGTTTCTTATTAAATCAACAAATTTAATTGATTCCTCCTATAACAATGATATATGTTTCTCCTACTCATGTCCGGTGTGTCGTGAGTTCGAGCCTAGTATCGCCGATTCGTGTTAAATATGTCAAGACTCAAATGTCCTCCCGTTGGTGTCGTTTGGATGTTAGGAGAGGGAGGTGCAAACTCAGATGTCGTCCTCGTCACTTAATCATGGTTCAAATTTACAAGGTTTGTCGCAAAAGCCTCCGAGTAGCTGAACAGGGCAACGTTAATATTCATTCACTCACTTTTTTAATTTGGAATGTGTTTCAGATTCAAATATTTAACAAAACTATTGATCAATAACATATATTTATTCAAATATTTCACAAATATACATCAAACTAGTATAGTAGTTACAAAATTCAAATGCTTGTTATTTACGGAGAAAAATAACGTTTAAAAATGCACAAGTAAAACAATTTTGAGTATGATGAGTACAATTTAAATGTAGATAATTAGAAGTTCTAGAAATGTTTTCAACGAAAACGATTTGTAAATGAAACAAAAAATTATATCTCAACTTTGACACAGCTATTCTTAAAATTTATTTTTTTCCAAAAAAATAAATTAATGAAGAACAAAAAAATCCATCTATACAAATTATTTTTAAGCGAAATATATTTATTCATAAATGGAATTTAAAATATTCATAAAAATGAAAAATAAATTTGTTTTTTTACACACAATAGCTTTTAATAACTATAAACTAAAATAAGTAATCTATGTTTCTTTACATGAAGTATAATAGAAACTTTTCTAAAAAAATAAATACTACGCAAACGATGTTGGAGATTCATTACGATAAGTGCATATTATTTTATATGTGCACAGAAAATATTGATTATGAAATAATCTTGTTACACCATATATATTTCTATGCTATTTTTGGTTAAATATGGGATAAGAAGATTTGGATAGTAGTAATCTTTGTAAAATAACATACAGCTATTTTTTACAAGACTTGGATGTAGCACGATCCAAGAGAAAGCCCCATTTTCTTCTTTAACATGTTTTTCTCTCTAGCACGATTTAAGCTCGCTGATTGTTAATCAAAAACAGAGAACGAAATTTATAAATTGATTATGATTTCTAAAATCTTTTATTAAACAATGATCCAAGCGTAGATCACACCTTAAAATTCTAATGAAATCTAAATATTTAATAGCTGGGCCCCAAGAGAAAAAATTGCAAATCCAAATAAAGCTACGAATTAAATAGCTAAATAACAGGATTTCTAATAATAAAGTGTGTACCTCAAGATATTTCAGACAGCAGTTCCTCTTCTCGAAACTTTTCGTAAACTTATCAACATGTAAAAGAAGAATTGGGTGTAATACAAATTTTAATTAATGAAAAACATTCTATTTCTCAGAATATGAAAAGTTGTACATTACGAAGTATGCATTCTTCAAAATGTATTTTGTTTTGGAATTTGTTGTTATGTATGAACTGCAATAGAAAAAAATGATATGTGTTTACTTTAATTATTGAATTTTTTTACAGTACGATGGGTGCAATAAACCATATGGATTAGAAAAAGTACTGAAATTTCTGTGAGGTTTGTATTTGTGATTGTTTTATGATTCAAATAACAAATAAATGTTTGATTTAATATGATAACCGGAAAACTTTGCAAAATAGTATGAATTTTCTAAATCAAATCTCTGAAGTTAGAGAGGAATATTAAATTATTGTTATGTAAAACTATGCATAGTAAAATTATTATGTAAAACTATGCATAAAATAAAATTATTTGTGTTATGCAGAACTTTTATTCTCATAATCTAAAAAAAAAACAACCCTGAATCAATTCATAATATGGAGCATTAAAAACGTGTGGCCTGCTACATTCTTCTGGAAATATTAAACATTTTAAAATATGTTATTAATATTAAGAATATTGGATTTCAACTGTTTTATATTTTTAATTCATCTTTAACAATTTCCCATTTTATAACTAAGTAATTTTTTCTAGAATTTAAGATTTGTTAACTCATTATAACTTACGAGAAAGTATCCAAATGCTTTCATTTTGCTCATGATTTCAAATAATATAAAATATACTTTTATTACAAAAAAATTAATTTTGAATATGTTATATAAATTGTGTGATATGTCTTGAATATATTTGATATTATGTATTCTTTAAGTATTTAAATTGTTAAATGCTGAATTTATTTAATTGATTTCGATCGTTTTATGTTTTCGAAGTCGGCGAACACCTTTAAAAACTCCAAAATAATCATAAATGTCGTTAATTGCTCATTTTAGCCCTCCTGACAATCATAAAAATTTTCCTAAAATCCCTTTAAACTAATTATAATGAATATCAATTCACCGAAGTAATCTCTTTTCCCCATATTATTGTTGTTGAGAAATGTATAGAGCGTTTTTATTAAAAAAGAGTAGTTTTAGAAACAATTACTGTTTAAAAACCTTCTCAAAACAACTATTCACAACACATGATATTAACGTAATGCAAAAGTTGATAATTTTTTAAGTAGTTTTAGAAGCAATTACTGTTTAAAAACCTTCTCAAAACAACTATTCACAACACATGATATTAATGTAATGAAAAAAGTTGATAATTTTTTAAGTATTGCTTCGAGAAGAATATTAATAAGAAACTTCAAAAAATTCTGATTTATAACTATGGCAATTATCTGAAGAATACCTTGCTTATTTTGGAATCCATGAGTTGTTAGTCTTCACAGATTTTAATCTTCGGAAAAAATGTGAAGACATCATTTGTTGTAAATTTTATGCTTTTGGTCCAATATAATCAATTTCCAAGTGCAATATGTATTTGAAACCTGTTTTGAAAACAAATATAAATAAGACAATCATCACTTCTTAAAAGTAGTTAGAATCAAACTAATACATTTAAAAACATTTTTCGTTATACGCATATCAGTTTTATATTCTTTCAGAATTACAATAGCTGAATTAAAATATAATTTCTAAAAAAATCTGTAAGTGTCTTTAAATGTAGTGAAAGTTTTACTGAAAAAAATTGTAACGTAAAATTAGGCACAAAAACAATAGTGTTCTATGCCAGTTGAGTTAGAATAAATTAGTCAGATGAAATTATAAGAAATTTCTTTTTCAAAAAGAACATAATTAGGACATTTTCTTAGAGATAAATAAGTCAACAAATAAATCCCTTATTCGTTTCTAATTAGCTGGTTCATAAAATTAAACCTATTTTTTGAAAAAACGACAAAATGACTAGCTCCTTTTAAACATACAAATTTTAAAGTTAATTTAATGAGACATTTTTCTTTGCTTTTGTACTTTAAACTGAAAAACAGTCAGGGTCTATTTTTGAATAGCAAAAATGTTTCATCATGAATATAAAAATTTATACACATATTTTTTTTTCTTTTAAATTTAACTGTACATCAACTGGGAATTTAGGATATACTATTTAACAGTTTTCAACTGTCCCTTAATTGGACCTCTATTGACATACAGCGGGACACATTGACAACATCTATACATAAAAATAAGGGATTCAGGTATTTCTTCACATTTTCCAAAAGCAATTTAAAGATCAAACAAGGGCACCATCTGTCTCTTGGTTTTCCACTTCAGCTTTGATATCTTCAGGGCTCGCAGACACTTGATAGGCTCGCTCTTTGTGATCCAATCGAACCACCACTTGCTGCTTGGGCTCACAAACTTCCCCATTTGCTGAAGTTCCGGCGGAGGCCCTTGTTCGTCGGAATCGATGGATATTGGTTCCCACCAGAATGAGAATGATGGCAGCATAGAAAACAACGACCACCTAAAAATAAGGAGGTCTATTTTGAGAAATAGAGAATAAGCTTTGACTGAGAAGTTCTAGAAATATTTTTCCAATTTTATCAAAATTTTTGGATGCAGACTACATAAAATTTTAAATAATGTTTTGTATTACATTTAAGGTATGGGACTACGTTCGGAACCGCGATTTTTCAAGAGTGTATTAATGGATAATACTTATGGTATTTAGTGTCACTTAGATTAAAAAATGTACATAAAATTGTTTTAAGAATATTATTACAATAAAAAATTGTTTAAGTACAATATTTTGACGAAAAATGAACAGAGAATGACCAATTTTCAAAATAATCTCCCTTTGTGAGAAATGCTTCTGTTATAAAAATATTTTGCCTGTATTTATCTCAGACCCCTCTACACAAGCTCAGCTAGAATTTTTGAAATACATAACTTAGAAGTAAGTTTATCCATATTTTTACGATAGCAGAGGGGAGCAGTTTTAAGAAAAAAACTCCGATAATTATTTCAATCGGTGGTAACTGAAAATAATGTGAATTCTTCAAAAATCCTAGTTAAAATTCTCTGGAGAAGTCTTTACTTTATATAAGCAAAATATTATTATTTTAGAAGCATTTTTTATAAAAGGAGAACATTTTGAAAAAAGATTATTCTAATTTAATTTTTTGCGAAAATATTATATTTAAATAATTTCTTTTTGTCAAAACGTCTTTAAAAGAATTTTATGCATGCATTCTAATCTATATGACACTAAATTTCATGAAAATTATCCACTTATGCGCTTTTTTAATTCGCGGTTCCAAACGTAGTCACACGTAGTTAAGGTTAAGGTATCCGAACACGTTCGAAGTACTTTTTTAAAAATAGTATGTTAAAATAATATAAAGGTTTTTTAGGAATAAGTGACAATAAATACCAATATTTAACTAACAATATATTTTTTTAATTATCTAAATCTTACAAAAATCGCAATTATAGATGAAATTTTCGCAATATTTATGAACAACTTCAAAGCAATTAGAGAAAAAAATTGATATAGTTATATCAGTGAAAGTGTTACTGAAACAAATTCGATGCATTTATCTAAATAATGTACTAAAATTTTAAAATTTTATTAAAATTGTAAAAAAAATTACAGCTTATCCAGTAAATATTACAAGAAATGTGACATTCTTTATAAGATATTATTTGGATAAAAAGCCATAGCTCAAAAATTATTCAAACAGTAAAAAATATTTTAGTACATTCTCTAGAGAATAAATAAATATCCAGTTCATACGAAGGTTATAGAAATGATTTCAAAATATTTTGAGTTATCAAACTAGCCATAATAGATTCTGAACAATTTAAGTGCCCACTTCTGTTAGATGAAAGACCTCCTTCCCGTTTTTCTAATTTTATAAAAGTGACTGTGACTTGTCCTCTAGATAATGTAGAAATGAAATAAAGTATGTTTTGTAAAGCCAAAAGATAGATCTATCAATAAAATAAAAAAACAAAACATATGTTTTTTTTTATCAAATTTTGTAATTTCAACGTGGTCGGATACCTTAAGTACAACTTAAATACCAAAAATAAATAAATAAATAATGTCATGGCTTTCATTCAAAATTGTATTAACATATAATTTTATTGGCCTTTTGAAGCGGTAATGATTAAATAACTAGCGATATATGGCAAATGTTTTATCCGGGTATTTTTAATTGGATTTCCAAGAAAGATAATATTTTTCCAGTTCTTAATTTAGATTTTAACATCTTAACATGCACGATCAAGTTAATTCAGAGTTTCTCAAACTGTAGTGTGAAATCCCTGGGGGAGCATTATAACCCTACGTGAGGTGTATTCATATCGAAAAATCGAAAATAAAAATTTGATAGTTAATTTATCAATATTCAATTAAAACAAGTTTAGTACTTGATAGTGACTCCCTGGGCTTGTCATATACAAAACTTATTTATTTTGACAATTTGTACGATTTATAATTAAAGTCGTATTGAATTGTAACTTTACTGTCAATGTACATTATTATTGCATTCAATACATTGTTATTGTAAGACGGGGAGGCAATAAAAATTATGATTGAAAATTGGATGGCAAATATTGAAAGTTTGACAAACACTGAGTTAGTTCGATTCGCTCTATAAACTGATCAAACTGTGCATAATCAAAATAATTTGATCCGAGTCGTATTTTATGCTACTGTAGTTTTCACATATTATAACATAAGTAAACGCGGTATGCACTCGTGTGATCTAACTGCGTTTCCTCATAATGTTCTCGTAAAGTTAAATAAATTTTATAATAAATTTAGATACATATCACATAAAAGTATTTTAAATTTGAAAAACATCAGCATTTCGAACTTTTTTGTTTTGTGCAAAAAAAATAATGAGTTGAAAAAATTCAGGTTTCAGAAGAAAATTAGTAGAATCGCTTATAAAAAGTGTCCATCACGTTACAAATATAAAAAATCATATAAACCTTATTTGTTTTAATTCAATAACCATCTTGACGTCATTTTTAGAGTTTTGCTCCCCCAACACCAAAAAAAAAACAGCTCCCTCAAGATACAGTGCTGTACATTGCGCTAAAAAGTATAGCAAAAGAAAAAGGAAAAGAGGGTCATTACGTATGGTAAAACTTCAATTTTTGGCAATGGGCTTCACCTTTGCTCCTAAATATATCAGACTAAAGAAAAATTTGAATATTTTTTTTTAAAAAAACAAATACTGCTATTATTATTGCTTCTGTTGAAAAAGTATAAATAATTATTTTTACTGATAAAAATATGTTTTTTTCGAAAAAAAAGAACAATAAAAGTCGATAAATAAAAGCAAGATTCCAATATTCGTCTCTTTAAATTTGAAAACTTTGATTGATTTTGTATTTTTTTTTATTTTTGGCTGAAACTATATTATAAAATATGATTTCTTAAAAAAAAGAAAAAAAAGAATTGATTTTTCCAGTTTTTTTAAAAAATAAGTGTATTTTTAGGGGGGGATCAAAATTGTAATAAATCAACTATTAATTAACAAGAAAAAATATAAACGCAAACGTGTAGAATTTCCATTAACTTTACACAGGAATGGCATGGGTACATCCACCACAATAACCAATGAAACAGTTTTTGTTTTATAAGAAGTTTCTAAAAAACAAGCATCTTGTGAATAACTTTGTCTTCACATGAAGTTGATCTTCTCGGTCATCGAGTTCGAGTCCTGTCCGTAATATAATTTATTTCGAATTATCTTTTGAACGTTCTCTCGGCAATAAAAACCCTACATTGTGCTTCAGCCGCCTTATTAAGGGCATTGAATAACCTTCTTCTTTCAAAAATATCACTTCGACCCTTTTATTATTAGATAGAATTGGAAATTTACAAACACAATTCCAAATACTGATTTCAAATTGCAACCCACAATTTGTTTCAATATATTAAAATATGCCAAGCATTCTTTCAACACTATACATCATACCAGCTCTTTGTTTTGTTTGAATAAATTATCTATTTATTGGTTGAAAAAACAATCGCTGATTATTGCAATGACTTTGTGCTTCACTTAACATGATATTCTCAAAATATCGATAAAACTATTATTTTACATAAATTATGCTCACACGGATCTGAAATCAACATAAAAAATACCTTAATATCAATAAAAATTCTTAAGTTAGTGTGATAATTCAATAACGAAAATATAGGTTAACCGCAAAAAGAAAGCAAGAAATAAAAGAATACGTTCTGGATTTTTTTCACCATTTTGCGACATAGGAACATTTACATCATAAAGATATTACACTCTAAACTTAATTTACATAAGCACAAAAAGTGGAGTTCTTGTGAGCCCTCTCTCTTCTCTTAGCATCCTTTAAATACAACATGTACGTAATTCTGATGTAGAACCCTCACAAAACAGACAACTAAAAATAATCTTCGTCAAATTGCATATAAAACTAATATAGTTTTTTTTTAAATTTAATAGTGAAAAATCCCTTAAGTTCTGTGATCAACAATTTACAAGAGAAAACACAGAAAATCTCCAAAAGGAAATCAAGGAAAATATTATGTATTTTTATGTCTTTAAGAACGAGCGTGTTTTTAAAAAAAACATCTTTGATCTTCATTTTAACCTTGCTTTTTCATAAACAACATCTTCCTAATTTTTTCTGCTTTTTTTTCATTCTTGTTTCTTAACTGCAAGCTTTTTCGTAATAAATATATATATAATGCACAATCTCTCTTCTTATAAACGTATGCTGAGTTCATCTCTCCAATCAATGCATTGAATTTTTTTTCGAAAAAAATGACATTCAATCTTAATCACTGTCAAACAATGTTATCAACCAAGTTTAAGGTATCCGAACACGTTAGGAATACTTTTTTTTTTAAAAAAAAAAGCATACTAAAACTTTAGGAGTCAATACTGATAAAGTCTAAATTTAGCTTTTAGCAGTATTTTTGACAAAATTCAAAGCAATTTAAAGAAAAAAGTAATTTACTTATAAATCAGTAGAAATATAGTTAAAACTAATTAGATGAATCTAAAGAATGTACTAAAAATTGAATATTTTATTAAAAATGAGAAGAAAAAAATTAGAGCTGATCGAGTAAATATTACAAGAAATGTGACTTTTATTAGGAGATCATTATTTAAATAACAGGCCATAACTCAAAAAATATTTATTCAATTTTAATTATTTTGGCTCATTTTCTAGAAAATGATATAAATATCAGGTTCGAAACGTTTTATAGTTATACATGTATAAACTTTAAGATATCAGACTTGCCATGATAGAGTTTGAACAATTAAATGTCCATTTCTGGTAGATTAAAGACCATCTTCCAGTTTTTCAAATTTTGTAAAATTGATTGCAACTTAGCCTCTAGGTAGCAGAGAAACAAAATAAAGCATGTCTTGTAAGACTAAAATCTAGCTCTATTCAATAAAATAAAAAAAAATATGTGTTTTGACCGAATTTAGTTCTTTCTTTTTTTTTTTGGATACGTTAAATACTGAGCAATTACCATTCATTTATAATATTTCGGTCTTTCATTACAAAATCTAATTCTTTGTATTTTTGATATACTGAAATTTCGGAGGATTGATTTTCGATACATCACATATGAATATAATAATCTATTCTATTAAAAAAACATATTTGTTTTGAAAACAATTGCCCTTTTTTACCCTTTACTTACCCTTTATCAATTTAAGAGCTTAAATTAATTCTGTAATAACATTATGCAGAGAAATTTCTGAACTTACTTATAATTTTTTACAATTCTTATAGATTAAAAACTAGAATACTCATCTCTACATGTATAAAACATAATATCCATGACACGTTACTTATACTAGTAACATAACCCATCTTTTGAATTATTTTTGCACCGTAAATGTAATGGGATTGTCTATTTGAAACTTTTTCCGTATGTAACTGCATGCTGATGTATGCCTTTAAAAATTTGAATCCTACTTTTGAAAACTTATAGCTGTGGATCATGCTGATATAGTGTGGAAATTCAGAGAGCAGTTTGCCAGTTCAATTGGCGTTTGCGTCTCTTGACTCGAATTCAAAATTACGAGATTCGCCGCCAAGCTTTAAGTTTCTATGTTATAAACCTTACTTGATATTTTCGATCTACAATTTGTTTAAAGAAATTCGTCGCAACATGAAAACTTTCTCTTAATGTTTATATATTATAAATAATATTCATAATATTAGGCATTATTTATAATATTTATGTGTTATTATACATAATATATTTAGAGCTTTATTATCACAGCAAATCTACTTTTCTTAATATTAGAACTATTTTTTTTTTCAAAAAATATTGATTTCTTTAAGACATTAACGATATTTTTAATCATATTCAGAAAATTATCTTTAGTTAAAATTGCGACGTATCAAAATATATTAGGACTTTTTCGAAGAATATATTCATGTTTAATTAAAAATTTCCAGTTAAACATAAATTGCACTTGTTGGAAGTGTATTGTGCAATGTATTTGGAGCGCATATCTTTTGTGATAAATACATTAGCAAGCCACCGACATTTTAAGGAAATTGTTATTACTTAAGGGCACAGAAAATTTTTGAAAATGTTGGGTATTTTTTTCGGTTGAAATAAATTTTATTCTCAAAGTACTTGCATGACACACAAGGATTTACCTGCGCCTTTTTAAGATTTAATCCTCTGTCGCTCCAGGTGTTAAAATAAAGGAAAAACGACTTCTCCCATGTTAGCAAATGTAAGGCAATTAAAACCCTTAATGATGTTATAATTAACTGCACTGCCATTTCAAGGTCCTAATTACTCTAAAAGGGATTTAAAAGTTTTTGGTTTTTTAAGAGGTGGGCAGGAAGTTTCAAGAAGTTGACAGTGATCTTGTTTTGCTAATGATAAACCTGAAACACAGCAACTATCAAGTAACAATTTTTGTAAATTTTAATTTTTTTTAATTTAATGCTCTTTATAATCTCTTAACCAATGATAACAAAATTAACAAGATATATTAATCACATAGGATTAAATATTAATTTTTATACTGTAGAAAAACCCTTATTTTAATCCCGAACTAAAAATTTTTCTCATTAAATTTCCATAAATCTTCGTAATTAATTCAATTTATTATGAATTGTACTACATAAGAAGGCAGAGAGTGAGTTCTATAGGATAATTTTTTTCTAACTGATACTATTCAAAGTAACTTATAGCTCTCTATCTAACAACCCAAAGCAACCAAACTTGGCATTGGGACTAAAGCTGACGTAGAATGAATGACTCCATGAAAAAACATTACCGTATTTATTCGACCAAAACTTCGACCCAACTTTATTTTCTAGGTAGGGAGTATACTGCGAAGTCACCTACCGCAAGCCGCAAACAACAGAGAAAATTAAAGACCTTTACGACTAGCCTGAATTGGGATTATTTTCGTCTCAGTCGTCTAAAACATGCACGGTGTAGCTACGGACCGGTAGTTCGGAGGATAAAATAAACACTCCTGTCAAGGTCAACAACTTGTCTCCGAATTGCATCTGGTTGAATTCCTTGTCAAGGACGTAGATGTAGAGAATAAAACTTGACATTTCGCTGATTGTTTGTATGAGTAATTAGCATTTTATTTTTTGTAATATTTGCTGTATCATACAGACCCATAAATATCCTTTTTAACCATAATAGCATCTTTTTTCGTCAGATCTAATTACAAGTAGCTATGAACATAGTCTCAATTTTGATAAATTCACACCGTACGTAATGGGTTCAATACAATATCTATATAAAGATGAAATTTTTTTTTATCAAACTAAAATGTACCTCAGAAGGTAATATATAGGATATTGTGACATCTTCGATGGGAGTGAACCCCCATCTTCCAAGTCACAATAGGTTTTATGGTTTTACCAGCTGGTCAAGGACAAGTGCCTCACCCATCGATTGTCCCTGAATGTTTTACGATCAACCAGCTGTGGAATGACCGGTGCACGTGGCCATGGGGCCATTGTTTATTGTCTGAACTCAGGGAGTGGAGTTGCAGACGGGTCGGCATAATAGACTTAAGAGTTCGGCGCCCCATTGACAATAGGTGAAGCCTATCTTAAAAAATAACCATGTTGTCTTTTTCTAGTGTTATATGAAAGGGAATACTAGAAACAGGTGGCGTGATGGGCCAGTGTGTCCAGCTGCGGACAAAGAACTATGGCGCCTTGGACCAGACAGCTCGGGTGTGTTTTGGCGTGTTATGCGCCAATAGGACGAGGGAGGTCAAGAGAGACTTTGCTGACCGGCGAATAAGAAGTAGCGAGGGGCGTGTTGTGAACACACCCCTGTTGTTTAAAAAGGGTTGTTTTTGAAAAAGGAGAGACTGGAAAAAAACCTGGAGAGAGAGAGAAAGAGAAAAAGACCGGAGAAAAGACAAAATCCCCGAGAGAGAGTGAAAAAGACGAGGAACGCCGGTGGCGTTGAGCATGAGCATATGAACTGACCACACCGGCTTGGCATTTAATCTGGATTTATATTACTTCATTTACAAATTGTTAGCAAATAAAGTTTGCTTTTATTTGTATATTAAGCTGTAAAGATTTGTTTATTGATGGATAGCTACTCACGACGTTACAGCTAATATAAATATATGAAATTGGTGGCAGCGGTGTTGATCCGGCATTTAAGTAAACAGATGCCCGAATCCTTTATTTTAATTGAAGAAAAAAAAAAAAAAGAGGCCAGCCGTGTGCGATTGTGATGAAGCGAGTTTAATGACCCCTAATTCCTGGATTTCCCAGCGGTGAGAAGTGTTGGATGCAAGTGTCTCCCGTTCCTGCTTGTGAAGTGTGCCCGCGAAGTGCCTGCCTTCCGTTTTTTCCCGGAGAAGGATAAGGAAGAGGTTTCCAGTGTTTTCACCTGCAATGTTAAGGTCAGTCTTTTTCTTTGAGTATCGTATCGGGGCAGCAAAACATTATTTTTAGTTAATGTAAAATTTTGTAAGGAAAATAATACTAGATAAAGTTAAAAGTATAGACTGAGAGACTACAGAAATTATTAAGTTTGTTTGCAGTGTATTGATTTGCTATGTTTGTATGTATGTTTGTTTATTGAGTTAGGTCGTAGTATACAGTAGTATATTTGCTTCGTTAGCACAGTTTTTGCGTAGTGTATTGTCACGTTACTCTGAGTATTGTTATTATTTTGTGAAGTATAATTAAAGTCTAGGTTTAGTGTACGGTTAGTTACGTTTGGTAGTTGTATAAGTTTGTGGAGTACAACTGAGTATAGTGTATAGTGTAGTGTTGATTTATGTTGGATATTTGATTTGTTTTAGAGACAATTGAGATTGATTTAGTGTTGTATTTATTAAAGCACGATGGCGTTTCTTTTAAAGCAAACAAAAGAGGTATTGTTAGAGGTTGCGATAGATTTGGGAGTCGAAGTCAATAGTACTCTAACCAAATCAGAAATTAAGAATAGAATTTGTCAGAGTGAAGACTATAACGAAGAATCGGTTAAAAGTTTGTTGGAGGGTATCTTGGCGGAAAAACGGGAGGCTAGGGAATTGAAGGAAAGGCAGGAGGCTAGGGAATTGAAGGAAAGGCAGGAGACTAGAGCATATGAGTTGGAGCGGTTAAGATTGTCTAACGCCACTGAGACGGTTAGTGTATCGTCTGCCGATTTAGAAGGGCAAGGGGTAAATAGACGTGTTAATTTAAAAGACTTGGTGCCTAAATTTGATGCAAAAAATGCAGACATTAATTTATTTTTGAAATATTTGAAAGGCAGGCGATAAAAGAAAAAGTGGCTGAGGATAGATGGGTCTCCCAACTCATTCCTTTACTTCCCATAGAAATTGCGGAGATAGTAGCGAAAGAACCTTTAGAGAAAAGCGACGATTACCCCCACATAAAAAATCTACTCTTGGCCCGGTTCCAACTCACGCCGATAGCCCTTAGAGATAGATTTGAGTCGCATCAACGCAGACCTGGGGCCATGTGGGCGGATTTAGTATTCGAACTAAGGTCCTACCTGGACAACTGGCTAGCGGGGATGAAAGTGGGTGATTTCGCCGCATTAAAAGAGCTACTAGTGACAGAACAGATAAAAAAAAAAGAGCACCAAGTGAATTAGTAGACCATTTTCTAGATTCGTGGGATGGTTTCAAGGAGGCTAAAAGTTTAGCTGAGAAATTGGACCATTTTGAGGCGATTAGAAGAGTGCATAAAAAAACAGGTCCGACGAAAACCTGGGAGCGTAGAACCTTTGATAAACAGCCTTTCGAAAGTAAAAAATAAATCTGCGCATTTTAGTGGTAAGGGTAAAAATATCGGGCCCTTGAACAGGGATCCTTATAAGCATGAGGTAAGCCAGGGGAGTTCTCAAATTAGGAGGGAGTGCCCCAGGGCGGGGATAATCAATTTGAGAAAAGGAAGCCCATAATATGCTACTACTACTGCAATGAGACAGGGCACATAAAGCCAGTGTGCCCTAGATTAAGGAAAAAATAATTTCGAAACGGTAGCTAATTTAACTTTAAATACCGGGAATTACGACCCATTTAAAAAATTCAAAATGAACATGGAAATAAATGGCATTGATCGCGTATGTCTAAGAGATTCGGGGTCATCCATAGACGTCTGTTCGCGGAGCTGGATTAATGAAGATGACCTCCTAGGTGAATACGTTTGGTTGAAAAGCCCGTTAGATGAGATTTGCCACTGTTTGCCTCTGGCTAAAATTAAAATCAAAACGAAGAAAGGAGAATTTTATACCAAGGCTGCAATAAAACAGGATAGTAGTGACAATGATCTATATTTATTGGGAAACCGAACAGCTGAACTGCTGGAGACAAACGAACAGGGGGTGCACTTGGTTAACGCAGTGGTGACTAGAAGTAAACAAAAAAGATTTTCCCCCGAGAAAGGAAAAGAGGCGAACGAAGCGGAGTTTGAACTTACCCCCCCGTCCGAGGGAGGGGAAGACGATAGCTTTATCATTCCCGCTTTTGAAGGAGAAGGGAAAGAGTTTGGCGAAAGAAAGTGAAGGGTGTTGAATTTAAAGAGGAACAAAGAAAATGCCCCGATCTAAAACCATTATGGGATAAGGCCCAAACAGGAATAGACAAAGAATTTAGGTCATCAGGGGGAAATTAGTTAGAGTCGCGAAAACTAAGCGAGGAGGAGGTCAGACAGCTATGCGTACCCATAAAGTTTAGACTCGACATTAACAAACTTAGCCATGATGAAAGAGGGGGCATCTGGGGGTGACGAAAACCAAAGATAGAATTCTAAGGCATTTTTTGGCCGAACGTGTACAGAGACGTGGAGGAGTTCGTCAAAACTTGCGATTCGTGTCAACGAGTAGGGAAACCGAGAGATAAGGCGAAAGCACCCTGAAATTAGTGCCGATTATTTCGAGGTATTCTCTAAAATCAATATAGATGCTGTGGGACCTCTCCCTGTCTCAACAAAGCAAAACAGATATCTGATTACGTCAATTTGTGTAGCCTCTAAGTACCCGGAAGCTATACCGGTGGAGAGTATTACTTCCCCAAACGTAATAGACGCCCTCTTGAGTATCTTTTCTAGGATAGGATTCCCCACGCGAAATACAATCCGACCTGGGGACTTCTTTCACTAGTGAATTGACCACCACCTTTTTCATTAAGTTCGGCATCAAAGTGACGAGGTCATCAGTCAGCCACCCCCAAAGCAATGCAGTGGAGCGAGTGCATAGAACCATCAAGCGCGTAATTAAGGCTTTGTGCGTGGAATCGGGAGAAGATTGGGAGGGGGTTCTTCCTTTGGCATTATTCTCTCTCAGAACGGTTGCGCACGAGAGTACAGGTTTCAGTCCCACCGAGTTGGTCATGGGAAAGAATTTGAGAACACCCCAAACGTTAGTTTACGAGGAATGGATGGAGGAGGGAAACACGAATCAATCGGTAGTGGAATATATATTGCAGTTAAATAATAGACTCAAACGTTGCCAAGATATTGCGATCACTAGGATGAAAGAATGCCAACTTAAAAGGAAAACGTGGTACGATCGCGATGTCGTGGAACGGAAATTTGTGGAAGGGGATCTGGTAATGGTGTTAGTTACCTCTAAACAAAATAAACTTGAGGTAAATTGGATAGGGCCGGAAAGGTACTTAGTAGAATTTGGGATACAAATTATGTGATAGATCTACCAGGAAGAAGGGACCGTAGTACTATCTATCACGTAAACTTACTAAAACCGTATCATCGGAGACCCGAGCTGGTAAGCCTGGTTGTAGAAGAGGTCTCGGATGACATAGAGGGAGATGCGGAAATTCCTTATCCAGATAAACAATGCACGAAGTTTGACTATCACGAAATATTGAGGGAAAGTCAACTGCAACTTAAACTATCCCCCTCTCAGATCGACGAATTAAAACAAGTCATTACTAAAAATAAGGACGTGTTTTCCCCAGACCCTGGGACGACTCACTTGATGCGAATGGATATTGAATTGATCTCGGACAAGCCCATTAAAACAAAACCTTATCGGATGTCTCCGAGACAAATTAACATATTGCGAGAAGAAATTAAACGTTTGTTGGAACTGGGTGTAATAGAGATAGGACAGTCCGATTACACTTCGCCCCTTATTTTAGTAGAAAGCCCAAATAAAGACCCTCGTCCTTGTGTTGATTATCGTCGATTGAACGAGATAACTCGAGCTGAATTTTTCCCTTTGCCAAATATGGAAGAGATAGTAGAAAAAGTGAGTGCGGCTCCCTATGTAACGGTGATGGATTTGTCGAAAGGTTACTTTCAGATTCCGCTCACGCCGAGAGCTCAGAGATACGCAGCTTTCGTTACTCCATTTGGCACCTATATCCCCAAGAAAATGATGTTCGGGTTAGTATGTGCACCTATTATTTTTGCAAATTGATGGCCCAAGTTTTAGAGGGTTGGAGCAGTTTGCATTGCCGTACATAGACGATATAGCCATTTTTTCCCAAGGGTGGAAAGATCATGTAAAGCATATCGACATAGTTTTAGGAAGATTGAGAAAGGCGGGGCTTAAAGTGAAACCCTCTAAATGTAAGTTTGCTCAAGAGGAAGTCTTATTTCTAGGGCATCGAATTGGTTCAGGGAGTAGGTCTCCGAGTGATTTGAAGATAAAAGCTATAGCAGATTTCCCGCGGCCCACCACTAAAACACACGTACGATCCTTTCTCGGTCTAGTGGGGTACTACTCTCATTATATCCCAAATTACAGCACAATAGCTTCACCCTTGACCGACGCACTGAAAGGGAAAATTAAGAAAGAGAAGATCACTTGGGATGAGAAATGTGGGAAAGCGTTCGAGGAGCTAAAAGCCAAGCTCGTCACCCAACCCATATTGTTTGCTCCAGATTTTGCCACGGAATTCATCCTGCAAACGGACGCGAGTGAGGTGGGTGCTGGGGTTGTTTTATCGCAAAGAATAGAAGGGGAAGAACACCCCATCGTTTTCCTAAGCAAAAAATTTTCTAAGGCGGAGCGAAACTACAGCACGGTGGAAAGGGAATTAGCTGCGATAATTTTTGGTCTAAAGCGATTAAAGCATTATTTAGACGGGCAAAAATTTATTATAGAAACCGACCACAACCCCCTTAAGGTACCTAAACAAGATGGGGAGTACTAATCCTAGGTTACAAAGATGGGCGTTGAGTTTACAGCCGTTTAATTTTGAAATCAAACACAAACCTGGGAGGCTCCATGGAAACGCGGACGGCCTGAGTAGATTGGAATAAGTAGTTTGTAGATTTTTCTATTAATTATTATGTATATTTAAATTACTGTTTTATTTATATGTGTGTATGTGTATCTGTGTACATTGTGGAAGAAAATAGATGTTAGTGAAAATCTCTGATGTCTCTTAGTCAACCGTAGGCCAACAGATGTTTACTTCTGTAGTCAGGCGCGATTAAGTGTAGATGGTTATTAAGAGATTGGCATTTGACGCATTTTGTTTGAAAAATTATAATTTAAAGGTGAAATGTAACTTGGAGAAAAAGAATCCCAGATTCGGATTTTAAGATCTAATTGTGTGAAGTGTACATTTTTTGGAAATTTGATTCATGTATTATGTTATTTTTTGATTGTTCTTAATACCGGGATTGCTGCCCCTGATCAATCTCATTGATGGGACGATCTTTATGTGTGTGAATTCTAAGAACTGAATCCAACTAGGACCAGAGCAGTCCCGTGAAATGGACTTTTTTAGGGGAGGAGTTGTGACATCTTCGATGGGAGTGAACCCCCATCTTCCAAGTCACAATAGGTTTTATGGTTTTACCAGCTGGTCAAGGACAAGTGCCTCACCCATCGATTGTCCCTGAATGTTTTACGATCAACCAGCTGTGGAATGACCGGTGCACGTGGCCATGGGGCCATTGTTTATTGTCTGAACTCAGGGAGTGGAGTTGCAGACGGGTCGGCATAATAGACTTAAGAGTTCGGCGCCCCATTGACAATAGGTGAAGCCTATCTTAAAAAATAACCATGTTGTCTTTTCTAGTGTTATATGAAAGGGAATACTAGAAACAGGTGGCGTGATGGGCCAGTGTGTCCAGCTGCGGACAAAGAACTATGGCGCCTTGGACCAGACAGCTCGGGTGTGTTTTGGCGTGTTATGCGCCAATAGGACGAGGGAGGTCAAGAGAGACTTTGCTGACCGGCGAATAAGAAGTAGCGAGGGGCGTGTTGTGAACACACCCCTGTTGTTTAAAAAGGGTTGTTTTTGAAAAAGGAGAGACCGAAAAAAAACCTGGAGAGAGAGAGAAAGAGAAAAAGACCGGAGAAAAGACAAAATCCCCGAGAGAGAGTGAAAAAGACGAGGAACGCCGGTGGCGTTGAGCATGAGCATATGAACTGACCACACCGGCTTGGCATTTAATCTGGATTTATATTACTTCATTTACAAATTGTTAGCAAATAAAGTTTGCTTTTATTTGTATATTAAGCTGTAAAGATTTGTTTATTGATGGATAGCTACTCACGACGTTACAATATATGAAACAGTAAGTGTCGTTTAACGAATAGTATAATTAAAATTACATAGATACGTAAATAAATTATTAAATATATAAAATTATTTTTATTCATGTTGCATTAAATATTAGAATGTATTTAATGAGATAAAATCGTCGCTCTAATACTTGATAATTTCAAAATTAAAATAATCGAAAAAGAACTATAAAACGATCCTTTAAATAGTAAGATGACAACCCAAATAATATATATATATATATATATTAACAATCAATTATTTATTTTATCCTAATGTTTTAAATTATCAAAGCTAATTTTTCTATTATTGGACAGATGAATATTTAAAGCATTTGAACGAAAATATTATTACCAGATAAAATGAAAGGTACATCAATAAAAGTATTAAAGTGCATTTAATATTCATTAAAAAAATACGGAGGTAACATCACTTTGAATGTACTGTAAATAATTGTGCATTAAAATTAAATATCATACATATTGTCCAGGATTATTAAAATTCTAATATAGTAAGAATTTCTAAGAAAAACTTTACATCATCTATATTTTTATAAGAGACATTTGTGTCTAACATTGGGTGGAGAGCATCAAATATCGACGTATTTCTGCCAAGAATTACGGAAGTAATAAGACACTTACGGTAACGTAGATAACAGCATCTGTGGACTGTTCCGGAAACACTATCTTCACTGTCTGATGATGCGTTTTTTCCCGAACAGCCTTCAGGGCACTGGGTACAAGGGTGCCATTGCATAAGCCCCCAAGCATTAACCTGGAACGATTTATATCGATTAATCATAGTTAGAAAGATATATCGATAAATATAAAGAGTGAGATAGCAAGGAAATGTGAAAAGTAAATGAGGTTTCAATAAATATTAAAAATCTGTTTTTTGGAAGAAAAGATGACATGTATATATTTTTGGGATGCACATATTATACATTTTTGGCGAAGTAAATTCGCATAAAAAATCTCAGATTTGAAGGAGAGGGAGGGGAATGTATGATACTGATTAATCTGGAAGAGAGGAAAAAATATCTTTCAATTTTTTTGTGAATAGTATTATTTTATTAATTTAATAATATATATATTAGTTTTTTAATATACAATATTCAGATTTTGCATCATAAATTCAACATAGAAACTAATTTATTAAATTGAGTTGGAAAATATAATCGTTTCTTGTTTTATATATGTTACAGTTAATGGGAATAATTCAGCCTTTTCATATAATAAATAGGTATTTCATGAAATAACTAGATAAGTCAGTTAAAGTATATGATAGATAAAGAATTTCATACTTCAACCAGTTATTCTATGAAATAACTAGTTATTTATTGAAATAAATAATGAGAAACTGTTTAAGTGAAAAACAAACAAATTCAAAGTTATTTTATAAATTAGGTGATCCTAAATAGCTAAAATATCTCGAAAACTACATTTTATCACGGTTGATTAATTAATAAATAATAAGGAAAAGCAGATGATATAATTTATTTTTACTCTTATATTTCTAACAAAATAGAGCAGCGTTTCTCAAACTGTGGGGTGCGCCACCCTTTGGGGGTGTGACAACTTTACGAGGGGGCGCGAGCATATTGAAAAGTTGAAAACAGAAGATTATTTTAAAAAGAAATAATTTACTGAAAGCAAACAAACAAAATATATATTCTGACATAATAAAAAAATAAATTACACATTTACACTGATATATTACACTTATAAATATATCAGTGCTACACACTGTATTTAATAATTAATTTAACAATGTTAAACTAAGAACAAGTTTAATAATTGCAAGTTACCCCGTGGGATTGTCATACAAAAAATTATACATAAAATGTAACACTTATCTTGATAATTTATTCGGTTTATAATAAATACCTTAACTACCAAATAAAAGTTATGCTTTTAGCTACCCATTGCCAACAGTTTTCCGCGTAGGTGCGAGTATAAGATATATTAGGGGGATTAAAGAAGGAAATAATCTGAAATAAGTAAATCCTTCGCAAACATTGTCAAAGTAAAGAGTGTTTTTTTCCAGGTATAGAAGTTCAAGTTGGCATTACTTTCCAAGATGGCGACCGATTTAACAGCTGTCAAGGGATTTATTCTCAGTTTGGTTTGGCAATTCATCATGAATAGACTCACGCCTGAACAACGCCTTCAAATTGTGCAGTTTTTTATTTCGAAAATAATTGCCGTTGTTTCCGATTTTAATAAGCGAATTTTGTTTAGCGATGAAGCGCACTTCTGGTTGAATGGCTACGTCAACAAACAAAATTGCCGCATTTGGAGTGAAGCTAATCCAAGTGTATGTCGGAAACACCGTTACATCCAGAAAAACTGACTGTTTGGTGCGCTTTATGGGCTGGTGGAATCATTCTTCAAAAACGATGAAGGCCACAACGTTACAGTTAATGGTGATCGGTATAGAGCCATGATTACTAACTTTTCATTCCTGAATTGAACAATCATGATGTCCAGGAGCTGTGGTTCCAACAAGACGGCGCAACATGTCACACAGCTCGTGCCACAATCGATTTATTGAAAGACACGTTTGGTGACCGCCTAATTTCACGTTTTGGACCTGTGAATTGGCCTCCAAGATCTTGTGATTTAACACCGCTAGACTATTTTCTGTGGGGCTATGTAAAGTTATTGGTCTATGCGGATAAGCCACAAACGCTTGACCATTTGGAAGACAACATTCGCCCTGTTATATCCGATATACGGCCACAAATGTTGGAAAAAGTCATCGAAAAGTGGACGTTCAGATTGGACTGCATCCGAGCCAGCCGTGGCAGTCATATGCCAGAAATCATATTTAAAATGTAATGCCACAAGATTATCTTTCGAATAAAAAAAATTCATATCAATCGAATAATACATCTTTGTTTTATTGCAATTTAAAGTTCTATACTTCTTAAAAAACACCCTTTACTTATATAGCATTCCAAACCCTTCGAACAGTTTATGAATAACAGTGCACAGAAATGATCGTACTTCGGAAAGACGTATATTTACGTCAGGGGAAATTAATGCTTTGGCTGAGCGAGATGTTTATATAGGCCGGTGGCACTTTAGAGTTCAAAGTCGTATCGTAGTTTTAGCATCAAAGTATAGTATTATTGAACTCAATGCATTGTTATGGTATGGGGGGCACGATGAAAATTATGTT
This sequence comes from Trichonephila clavipes, assembly GCA_019973935.1. NCBI lineage: Eukaryota > Metazoa > Arthropoda > Arachnida > Araneae > Nephilidae > Trichonephila > Trichonephila clavipes. The sequence goes on from BMAU01021123.1 coordinate 993,772, forward strand.
TGAATATTGGGTCGCGAATATTGAAACTTTGAGAAGCACTGAGTTAGACAGAAAGGAAAAAAAAAGAATATATGTTGTAGAAATATATATATATATATATATATATATATAATATATATATATATATATATAGTTATAATTAAATATTATCAAAAACATTCATGCTGGAAAGAAACCCAGTCACTTTGTAAGAAATTGTGTACATATTTTAAAGAAAATTTTGCAGAATATTAATTAAAATTTTATGAATACCCTTATTTTACTTGCCGTTATTTATTAGAGCAAGGATTGCAGAAATGAAACGCTGAATTGCGGTTAAATATTGAATAACAGCACCTCGAATCAGTTCAAAGAACTTTAGAGTGCCATATTTCATACTTTAACGATTAAGTAATCGTTATTCAGTAGAATACCTAGTTAAATCTTAGAATTCAATAATTTTATATACTTTAAGTGATTTGTCTAATTATTTCATGAAAAAAACCTAGTTATTCTATGAAATAATGGATTTTACACTGTAACGGTAACATATATACTGATTTTAATCATTCTTTATTATTTCGAAATTAATTGTATAGTTTTTTTCTTGTGAAGTAGCATTGATACATAGGTATATCATTTTCTATTTCTGAATTCGTTTTGATGACGTCTACAAAATTCAAAATTTTAGAACAAAATTTAAACTTGTTTGTATCCTTCACTAATCTATAATTATTAAATATCTCCGATCTAGTTATTTATAGCATTTGTTGACATCTAGTAATTTCTTGTGTTCCTCTGATTATTTAAATATCACTGAATATTAAATAAGATATTTATTTTCAATAAAAGAATAAAAATAGTTTTTCTCCCTTCCATCCTTCATTTGATCACAGTTTTTTTTCTTGTTCTTTATTCTAATTAAATTTAAAAAGAAATAAATCTACAATAATAACCAAATCTTAAACACGTGTGTATATTTGCATAGCAAATATGTCACACATATGCACATACACATACATATCCACAAAAGAAATTTTGGTACTTAACGTATTATCGCAACCGTATAGGTGACATAACATATAACGAATCACATGGTTGCCAATTCAACGTTTGCAACACACGCGAAAAGAGAGTTGCCAACTTGGTGAGTTGTTCTGAACGCTACCCTTGTTGCAATAGTACATAAGTACCGAAATTTTGAACGAAATACACAACAATCAATTTTCAACAAAAAGATGTTAATTGAAATTTAGTACATCATAATTTAAAAATTATAAATTTATAAATAAAACTAAATGATCCCTAAAAAATTATTACTTAAGAAAATTTCTAATACATGACATTTTCTATCTAGATGAAGTTATATTTTAATGCAAGGGCCCAGCATTACATCTTATCATGTCTAAGACGTCTTAATCTTTCAAGGTTGCGAACGCTGTGTGTTTGCATAATCTGTTTAAATCATGGTAAGGAAACAATAAAAGAATCGTACATTTCATTTATTCCCCCAAGCAATGCAGATTTTACAATGCTAAAAATAGCAGGAACTATATGTTAAAGAGTATTTGGCTTTATATATCTTACATCAATATCATATTTTTACTTATTGGAAACAGATTTCCCACAAATGTTTTCAATTCATTTCACGTTTTAAGATTCTTCATCATCAAATTTCGATCGAAATATTTGTTAACAAAGAAGATTTACATCTGCTCAGATATATTGAGCTCGTTTATGAGTGAAATAAGTAGAATAATACTTTTAAGTTTAACGTTTCTACCAAAACGAGTGGTGAATATTTAAATTAAAATGAAAGGAAGTCATCTTGAGATATATATTTTCGTAAAGATTCAAAACGGAATTATGAATATTACTCAATTGTTGTTGATTTTTCTTTAGAAAATTATTTAAGGAATTACTCAATGAATTGACGGAAAAGGAAATCACGCATGTTTATTTCTACTTCGTTGTTCTCATTTCAAATGCTACTTAGTTGTATTACTGAGTAACATATGAGGTGTCCCAAGTATGTTGATGCTGTTTCTAATATCTAGTTGGGTTATTCAAGACTAGACCTAGAATCCCAGAATGAAAGAGGGTTTAAGACACCTCATTCAAGTTAAAGTATCCGACTACGTTCAGAACCGTGATTTTAAAAAAGCGCATAAATGGATAATTTTCATGATATTTAGTGTCACTTAGATTAGAATATATGTATAAAATTGTTTTAGGACATTTTGACAAAAGAAATGATTTAAATACAATATTTTGGCAAAAAATCAACTTAGAATATTCTTTTTTTCAAAATGTTCTCCTTTTGTGAAAAATGCTTCTATTATAATAATATTTTGCTTGTATATATCTCAGACCTCTGTACTGAGGCTCAACAATGGTTTGTGAAAAATTTACATTATTTTCAGAGTTACGACCATTTGAAATAATTTTCGGCGTTTTTTTCTTAAAATTTCTCCCCTCTGTTGTCGTAAAACAAGGATAAAGCCACTTCTAAGTTATATATTTAAAAAAATCTAGTTGAGCTTCTGTTGAGAGGTCTGAGCTATATACAGGCAAAATATAATTATAATAGAAGCATTTTCCACAAAAGATGAATATTTTGAAAAAGGGTCATTTTCTGTATTCATTTTTTATCAAAATATTGTACTTAAATAACTTTTTATTGTAATAATATTCTTAAAACAATTTTATATTTATTTTCTAATCTAAATGACACTAAATATCATAAATATTATCTATTTATACGTTTTTGCAAAATCACGGGTCCGAACGTAGTCGAATACCTTAAAATTTTATCACTGTGAAATATGTTCAGGTGATGCCTCAGGAGTATTACACTTCGAACAGATCCTTAAGACTTGTAGCTCCTGTTCAAGGGAGAGACATTTCAAGTTTCCACTGGCGAGTCACGATATACAAGTTTGCTGGCCTTTATGGCCAGGGCGCTTTCGTGGGTACCGTGCATGCTCAGGAGGAACTCTCCAGATATATCTTTGACTTTTCTTACTGCCAGAGAACACCTTACTTAAAGTAGATGGCATATCAAGTAGGGGAGTGTCCAAACAGATAGCATTTGCCAGTGAGTCTGCTATCCCGTTACCAATAATTCCGATGTGGGGCAGAAACCATTGAATATGGAATTCAAAGTTCGCGGTTAATTTGTCAATCGGCCTTAAGATAAATATTCTAAACCTGTCACCAACCTCATTTAAGTTACTTAAATATTGGATACATGAAATGCTATCAGTTAATACCCAAGTACTTTTAAAACCAAGTTAGGCAATATTGTCAACATAGTTAAAACTCTTTTTAATAGTAAGTAGTTCTGATTAAAACCAGAACAAGAACTAAGCAGTATATGCAATGTGTTCCAAGTATATTTTTAAGATACTTGGAGCCAACCATTGTTCAATGTATTTCATAAATAAATTAGATACTTAGAACTCAAGATATGGTATTCAATAAAAGATCATGATATGACTAATCTGCAAATTAATGAGTTAAAAATAAATTCTAAAGAGAGGTATGTTGAAAGTAACGTAATTTAAACAAGCAGCTAAAAATATTTTAACTTGCCTTTAATCACTCATGGGAACCTCGGTACATAAATTTATTCATTTTTTTCATGTCGTGAGATTTTAATTTCAGTTGCTCCTTTTCTGCATAGAAATCATATATATATATATATATATATATATATATATATAACTTAAAATGAATATTAGTTCTTTTACTAAATAATAAATTTTATTTTTTAATAATTCACAGGCACTCGAATGTTATTGAGGAAATTGAAAATTTCCATAAAATTCAAAGAAATTTCAAAATTTGCATGTAACATTTATATACTAGAAAATCCCTTTATTCAAATATAAAACGCCTTTTAATGGCATGTCATATGAAATAGCAATTTGAAACTTATATAAATAAGTGAACAAATGTATGCATACTTTTCAATGTGGCAATAGGAGAAACTTGAATAAATTTCTTTAGTTGTATTTTTTGATGGAACCCTAAAAGAATATTGTTTCTTCAAAGAGATGCAGACTGGAACTGTTTGCCAATCCAGTGAAGCAAGAGTGCTTTTCTAGCGTTTGATGTTGAGGTTTTTTTAGTAACTGTCTTTTGCATTCACCGCTAAGAATAAGAGTTATAGAAAACTATTTTATAGTATGGGACAGGCTCCCATAGAATAACTGTATACAAAAGCAAAATATGAAATAGTGTTACCTAAAATAGAAGGCTTTTGTTGTAAAAATTTTTTGAATAAGTTATATTCATATCACAATTTATGCATGGAATCAAACGTTCGTTTATGAGTGGGCTTTTATATGCATGCATGTCCCATAAAATAATGCAATTCTCTAATTAGAACATTCTTTTCTTCTTAGTACACTGCGATTGTTGCTTATTTTTCTCCTAATTTCGACTATTCTTTTTTTTCAATAATTAATAAAACTATTTTTTCTGTAAGATACGTATAAGAAATTTTATGTAAGTAATTTTTGAAATTAGATATACTTTAAAATTTAACTTTTATTTATACATTTGTGTATATCATTACTCACAATAATTGCACACATATAGACACACAAAACACTCACAAATACACACAAACACGCACACAAACACATACATATATGAATACAAACATTGATGTTCAAAAGTTAAGCAGCAATGTAATTTTAAGCAGATAGCCTTGAAATTTCAGAATATGGGTTATTGATATCAGTACATAACACCAAATTTAGTAGAAAGATGTTGCGTACAGGAAATTACTGGAACAAAATATGATACGTGGGCGTGAGTGTACGCAAAACACAGCTCAGGACTACAGTAAAAGGAAGTACGGAGGCTTAATTAAGGACATTCGCTGCAAGTGCAAGAAAGTTCCTTCATAATATATGAGTAGAAGAAATCACCTGGACGACTTCACACAAAGATAATTGATCAGTAAGCTGGAAGAGAGGCGTAGCTTGATCGTGTAGATGAAGAGTTCGGAACAAATAAGAATGTCGTTTGGCTCGCTTGGAATGCCTTCCAAACCATAGAAGAGAGGTGGCCACCCTTAGAAATTAACTGCAGTAGATGATCAAATATTTTCCTGCAGGCGAAAAGAGCCTGATATCAGTTAGCAAATGCAATCTCTCAGCAACTGTGTACAGCAACAGGGTGACAATTGTTGCGGTTTACTATGGCCAGATGCATTTATAAAGGTGGCCTGTTCCCCCACCGTCCTGAAAACTGCATCTCTTTGAAAGTTGGCCATCGGCTGTATCTTGTAGAGTGGTGTAAGAAGCTCAAAAACTGGACATCTCTTCAATGAAGTCGCTTCCTCTTAACGGATGAGAGAGTCGTTTCAGTTCCACAGTTGAAAGGATGAGACATGATTTCATCCCAGTAAAATCACTGAAATAGAATGTCACGGTGATCTAGGAGTTGCTGTCTGGAAGAGCCTTATGCTGAACAGGTAGAAGAGCTTCACGTTTTCGACAGAAGTTCTGTAATCGGAGATCGTTAATGTAAGGAGGTGATCCTGCCTCATGTGGGTCTGTTCCAATGTACTATTAGACAAGACTTCTTTTTTTATGGATGGCAATGCAAGGTAACCCTAGTCCAGGGGTGGCGAACCTTTATGCATCAATGTGCCATTTTTTTTCTGAAAAAATGTTTTATGAGGTATAGCCGTGCCGTCAAATAATTTTGACTTGTGATTATTGGGAAAATTATATAAATACTAACAACTCAAAACTCTTTATTCACTACGAAAAAATGCATTTTGCACTGTATTGCTACAAATGTTTTAGTTATACGTGTAATTCAAATTGAAGTAACATTGGTGTGACTCCTGATGTTGCAAATTAGATGAAAAATAACTTATATTATTATTGTAAGCAATAACAAACGAGTGTGCTCCCTGCCGCCTCAGGCACTACGACCGAACACAACTCGCGTTTGGAAGTAAACGTCGTTATTTTGGACTTAAATGCAAACCGTTTTAATCGGTGGTGTGCCCAAAACATTGTGTCGCGTGCCATAGATAGTACGCGTGTCATTGCTGAGCCATCCCTGCACTAGACTGCTGATGTTCAGCAGTTACTGGAAAATGAAGACATCGGTCGAATCGAGCGTTCTCTCATGATTTATTTCCGCAGAACATGTGTGGAGTGCTTTTGTGTGACGCTTTGTGGCTCGATTACATCCTTCAAGGAGCACTCAACAACTAAAACAAGTACCTCAATAAGGAATGGGCATTCTTAAGTCAAGAACTGTGACAGAAAAACTGTGTGAAACAACCATGGAAGTAAAAGGAGGGTATTTCCCATACTATTTATTGTTCTCCCTCTTGTACAGACAATCATGTGTAACGATTCTATGAGTTCAATAAACCTTTTTTTTAATTGAGTCCATAATAAATGCATTGTATTCCATTTTACATAATTGTGCTTTCATCATAGTTTAAATACTAAATACAGTCCCTCATTTCTGGATTTCTTGTCCCTGAGGTGATTTCTGGTGAAGTTATGGCAAAAAAAACTTGTTGCTGAACTCTTGCACACCAGTATATGCATATATATAATTTAAAAACATTACTATTATTTTTCCACAAATTACTTTTAAAAATAGCTCTAAATTACTAAGATTTACCTCTAAAATGTCAAAATATGTGTTGTATTTATGAATGGTTATTATTTGCGGAAAAGAAGCAAATATTTTAATTAATATAACACAAGAATATAAAAAAAAATTGGAAGCATATTTTGAAATAGTTTTAAAGCAAACGAATATGCACCAAAGGAAAAATATTCTTATCAGGATGCAATTTTTAAACAAGTGATTCAATTATTGCCAATTTGAGGAATGCAATTTGCCCTATCATATTCTATTTCTAATTAAGTGCATTCTTTTTTTCTCAGAAATATGAGCTATATGTATGAAATTATCTGAACTGTTATGAAAGATTCTTTTTTTTTTGTTACACATAGGATAATTTCTGTCAAGTAACTACTCTAATTTTTTTCTCAGTATCAACACTAATTATGTTTAATTGTTACTCTCACGCTAAACTAAACACTTTTCCCGAAACTACAGTTTTCGAGGTAATACTACATCATTTAATGTAGCCTGAATTTTCAAGAGTTTTCCGTCACGCTATATAGTTAAACAAACTTTTAATTAAATGATCTTTTACCACTAATTATATTTTTTGGTTGAAAAATATACTATGCATTCGGTACACTCTCTTGATTATTTATAAATTCCAGTTTCGATAAAAATAAAGAGTTCTTTTTTTTTAAAAAATCTCTGTTCTTCAATAAAAAAACGTAGGTTAATATTTGAAGTTGTGCCAATAATATCCTTTTCTACATATCTTCGAGTAAATAAAACGTGCTGGCATTTATACTGCAAAGTAAAAAAGCAGAAAAACGTTCTCTTAACCCTTCATATGGCCATTTTTTTATATTGCTTGGCTAAAATATTTCTGAAATTTATTTCTAAAAAAAACCACTTATAGCTTATTGCATAAAATTAATTTGATTTTTAGACCGTTTTTTTCCCCTTGAAATGTATGTTTCCCACTGCCCTCTTTGAGCTGTTCAAAGGTTATGTTTTGATTTATTTTTATATCACAATACATATTATTTACAAAGTATAACTTATATATACTAAAATCTACATAAGGAATTATAAATTAGATGTATTTTGCATTCAAAAAGGTAAGAATGTATGCATTTTAATTTTTATGTAATTTCAGAAAACTAGGATCGATGCAAGTAGGGTATTGCAAGCCGTACAAATGTATATTTTTTTTCCTTCCTCCTTAAAAACTTTTTTCAGTTGTTTTGAATAGTGATGCATAACTGAAACAAATTTAAATATTTAAAATTGTGTAATATGAATTATTTGTTACAATATACAATGTTCCTGATTTTACGCTCTTGCGCATGTTATAATACTTGGGTAAAATTAAGGATAATTTTCACTAATGATTTTTTATTTAAATTTGAAATGAACCACTAAACTCTTAGAAGTATTTATTTACTAAAAATCTCATCCGTTAAATTTAGAACCCTAATATTTGAAATCATAATTTAACAGGGCATCATAAAAGGTGTGCTTTTGTGGTATACATGAGAACTGTGTGTGCATGTTTTTATACATAAAGGAAATATTTTATTATTATATTTTATAAATTGAATTTGCGAATGCATTACGACGCATGGATTTGTGATTCTATTACAGTAATGGAACTTATGAATGCTTTATGATACATGTATTTGATATTTTACTGCAGATATTTTTATGAATGTGTAATAAAGGGTGTTTTTTTAGAGGTATAGAACATTAAATTGCAATAAAAAAACGATGACATGAATCATTCGATTGACATGAATTTTTTTTTATTCGAAAGATAATCTTGTGGCATTACATTTTAAATATGATAAAGCAAGGCGTAGATTCGTCGAATGGGCCCAAAACGAGATTGCCGTTGTTCCCGATTTTCATAAGCGAATTTTGTTTGGCGATGAAGCGCACTTCTGGTTGAATGGCTACGTCAACAAACAAAACTACCGCATTTGGAGTGAAGCTAATCCACAAGTGTATGTCGAAACACCGTTACATCAAGAAAAACTGACTGTTTGGTGCGCTTTATGGGCTGGTGGAATCCTTCTTCAAAAACGATGAAGGCCACAACGTTACAGTCAATGGTGATCGGTATAGAGCCATGATTACTAACTTTTTCATTCCTGAATTGAACAATCATGACGTCCAGGAGCTGTGGTTCCAACAAGACGGCGCAACATGTCACACAGCTCGTACCACAATCGATTTATTGAAAGACACGTTTGGTGACCGCGTAATTTCATGTTTTGGACCTGTGAATTGGCCTCCAAGATCTTGTGATTTAACACCGCTAGACTATTTTTTGTGGGGCTATGTAAAGTCATTGGTCTATGCGGATAAGCCACAAACGCTTGACCATTTGGAAGACAACATTCGCCGTGTTATTGCCGATATACGGCCACAAATGTTGGAAAAAGTCATCGAAAATTGGACGTCCAGATTGGACTACATCCGAGTCAGCCGTAGCAGTCATATGCCAGAAATCACATTTAAAATGTAATGCCACAAGATTATCTTTCGAATAAAAAAAATTCATGTCAATCGAATTATGCATCGTTGTTTTATTGCAATTTAAAGTTCTATACCTCTAAAAAAACACCCTTTACATGAAAATGTTAGTTTTCTGCAGTAATTGAATATATGAATGCATTATGATGCAGGAATTTTAAATTTACTTAGTATAAATGGATATATAAGTGCAATATGATACAATCAAGATTTATGGTTTCCTTATTTTTAAATATTGTGAGAAATGCCCTTAGATATTTCTTTTTATAATTTTTGTAGTTAAATTAATAAAATTTTGCCTTTTCATTAAAACATGAAATTTCATAAAAATAAATAATTGAGGAGCTTATTTAGCAAGAAATATAAGAATGACAAAAAAAAATAATTTGAAAATTTTGGTCATTTTCACAATAAAAACTAAGTATAAAGAAATTGAAGACGAATTAAACCTACAGAAATATAAATAAATAAATATACTGTCAAATACAATGATTGTGATTAGTGAAGAAACGAGGGCTTTTAAGGAGTAAATTAACATAAAAACCAAATAAAATGTGCTGCTCATTTTCAAAACAAAACACAAGGAGCGGTAAATAAAATAGCAGCTTTCCCTCTATGATTCTGTTTTTTGTCTTCCTAATAAGCGGTAAATAAAATAGCAGCTTTCCCTCTATGATTCTGTTTTTTGTCTTCCTAATAAATTAAAGATTAAACAAAATGTTAAGATCAAAGCCGCAAATGATAAGGGTACTTAGGGGGTTATCTTTTTTCCTTGACTTCGCTTTCTTGTGTGAAATTGAAATGAACAGAAACCCATTTGTTCAAAGGGGACATTGGAAAAACTTTTCTTTTAAAATTATCGTAGCATTTAATTTCAAGTTTCTGTGTCTTTGATCTTTTTTTAAAACAAGAAAATAATTATTGTAACATGTGTTTTTTATAAAAAGGGATTCCACAGAACTCTTAAGAGATTAAGGGATTCATGTTATTAAACACTTTGCTTTGGGGGCATTTTCATTCTTCTTCAGTGTTTAGGATATGCAAAGGTTTAAAATTATTCCATTTTTCATCCTTAATTAAAGTTTATTTCTAATGTGCAACTTTAAACGTAAGTATCATATGTTTCTTATAGTGGGGATTAGTAATCAATCATTAATTGCTCTATAAAAACGAAAAGCAACTTACGATTTTTAATTGGAACATAAAACGCGTAAAATACTCTCTATGGTCTTGCAGAAAAAAATATTTAGTCTTAAATATAATTACCTTTAAAATACGGTGTATAGCGGTCACTTTAGCACAATAAATAAGAAGGAAATTTAAGGGTTCTTGTTATATACCGAGTAAAAAAAAGAGAGCATTAAAAAAACACAAAAATAGACTTCCAAATATGTAGAACTATTTATGTAAAAGAATGGTCTTATGAACTACAAAGGTTGTTGTTTTAGAAGAATACTATTTTTTCTCGAATGAGTGACTTCAAGATATAGGAGCATTGCACACATGCATTTCAAGTTTTAACGTAAATAAGGGTTGTTGAGCGTATACGGTGAATATATCAATAGTGTAGCTTGAAGGCATAGCTACGCGTTATATATATGCCGGTGAGTGTTATACGCCAGATTTCATGATGTTAAGCTTGTGCTCTCTCTTTTGCGTAAAACTATCTCCTCTGTGTAAAAGCTTGCAAATTTATCAAAGTATGATACCTTATTTTTTTAGTGGCCTGTGTTCGTAATAGTAATCTGAGAATGTAAACAATTCGTGGCATTGCAACTATTCATATTTAAGTTTCTACAAATTAACATATGTCCTGAAATGAATATTAATTTAGTATTGAAAGGTGATTATACTGACCGTATTGACTGATAAATTCTTGAAAGGTATAATAAGTGCGAAAATTACACTCATACACATATATTTAGTACTAACCATATTTTATTTCTATGTTTCGTATTAAATATACTAAAAGAATCGTACATAATTCGTTTGAATGATTATACTCATACCTCATACATATATATGAGAAACAGAGAGTAAGAAACCATATTGTTCTCCATATATACTTTCATTTTATTTTACTGCCTGGTGTTTCATACAAGTGTGACAGAAATAGGCCTAATTTTTCAACATGGTTCTGCTTTTTATATTATGTCGAAAATTTCTGCTGTTCGGGGAAGGTGGTACCATAAGGTAGCTTAACCCTAATTCACTGGCCTAATTCAGCGATACCTTTAGAAATAATAGTTAATCACAATCATCTCCATTTTAGTCCAAAGACTATTTTTGTATCTTCAATTGTTATGTTTCTTGGAATCCAATTTCTTTCTTTTTTTCGCTTTGTAGGTAATACAACTGTCTCACTTATTATTCCCTTTTATTTCATTATACTATATATATATATATACATATAGTTTCAAAAATATAAGAAAAATGACATACATGAAAGTATTTTCAAATTACTTACGAATATGGCTTAAGGCGTGTCCTTTACTCTTTGATTAAAAATTCGTCCATTCCAGGTAAAATTTTGGATGCACATAACCGTTAACAAGTTTTATTAAAAAAACTTTCCAGGTCACTTCCTTCTTATGCCTTCCGTACTCAAACTTATTTTATTTGAAAATGTTTCATATTTACACACATTTGAAGAAAAATAGCATTGCAAAGCGCATCAAATTTAATTTCTTAAATCGTTATTGAAGCGTTTATAAAATATGAAAGAAAAATTTACTAACCATATCATTCTAAATTCATTTATTTATTTTTATCCAGACAAAATAATTCAATATTTTCTCTGTTATCTGCTACATTTAATTCCTTCCCAAAACTCATTATAACTAATTATTTTGGAAAAATGAATCGAAATTAAGTTCAGAGCAAATACTTCATTTATCTTGACATCATTTGCTACAACTGAATAAATACAAATGTCTTATTATTATTGAGTTCATTTGACAATGCTTTAGATTTCAAGTACCATTATCAGAACAAGACGTTTTAAAGATTTTAAAAAAGAGCTTCGTATTTTAGAAAGTTAAAGATATAATAAGCCAATTGAGAAGATACTGTTTTGGTGATGAAAAGTCGGAAACCATTGATAATAACTTTCGCTTCTAATATTTATATTACTACAAGAAAATTAATTCCACTTTCTAACAACCTCGTTATTTATTTATTAACTAAGAATCCTTAATTTAATTTTATCAATTGAATTGATAAAGTATTTTGAAAACTCTGATACAGGATCAGAGTATGCCAGACGACTAGAAGAAATTAACATCTGGTGTTACCTCCAGAATAGCAAAATTGTTGCAGCATGCTTTGAAATTTGGAAAATTGATTTTAGATACGTACTTGATCCTTGTCAAACTATGCTGCATTCACATGTTTTGAAAATTTGTCTAGCATGCAATGGAAGTGTATGCAGTCCCTATTATTTACAGTTCATCGCTTAACAATGAATGATAAGTCAAAAGAACGGGTAGGCTTAGGCAGCAATGTCACACAGTGAAAATAAATGTTGAGCATTATTAGTTACTTGTGGCCACACATTCTTCTCTTGCAAGTTGGCTACATCCAAGCCTTGAAGTAAAAGAAAGAAAAGAAAAAGGAATCTTTTGTTGAGTTGGTGGTTAAACTGATCACTGATGATTTTATAAAAAGAGGAGACATGAACGTAAATTATAAAAATATCACAAATTCCCTAACATAATATTAGCGACTATGGGGATGCAGAGTTGTGCAATCTTCTGTTGCGGTGACGTTGGATCCAGAAACAACCAGAAAAATGTAGTAAGCAGAAACATAATTCAATTAAAAAGACAATTTACTGTGGTTTGTTCTCAATCCCGTGCTCACTCCTATTTTCATTGACTCCATATACGTTTGTTGTGTTTAGTCAATGATAATTGCAACAATGAACGCCTTGCTTTCGATAACACCTTCCCTTCTGCTCCAGAGGACGTCGAATGGTAAGGGATGATACAGATTGTTGTGTAACAGATTCTAAAAAATTCTTAATTTTTTAATGAAATCCTTATCATTGTGTAAAAACAAGCCCGTCCTCACTTTTGAAGAGGTAAAACAAACAGTTGCATTCCTTTTCATCGATGAATTTATGCCTCTTATACCCTTGAAATCCATATTTTCTATAGTGTGGCAAGATTTCTCAAAGAATTGGCTCAGTAAAATAATCCTCAATCTCTGCAAGCCATAAATTTTTTTTCGGCTCAGCCGATTGAAAATGACTCTAAGAATACAAAGATCAACTTGATGCCATGTCTTTTACCATTCAAATTTTCGAATGTACTCTTTTAGATTTGATCATGTAAAATTTTTGCTATTTTTAGTTAACATTAATTTTTTAATCATTTTGTAGAAAACAAATCAATGTCTCGAAAAGAAAAAAAATTTAATGACTTCACAAAAATAGCAATGATTATCATTATGATAAGATATGTTTTTCATAATTACCAATTGTATAACAACAAATGTAAAATACTATGAATAAGGACAGAAACAACTCAAAAGATAAGGATGACATCATGACCACCTAAAGTCTGGTCATGTGTGTGTGATTTCAAATATTTATTTTATTTTATAAACATAGTACTTGTAATTAAATTTCGATTGTTAAATCAAAATCTTACAGAGTACCTTTGTATGTATAGCATTATTTTGGCATTAAAAATGTACAATATAAGACCGATTGTATGCCCTTTGTGCGTAATGTCTCATTGTAAAAGTATGAGATATCCTTCGTCAATAAAAAATCCACTAAAGTCATTTCAAAAAACATTAATAGAAAATATCAAAACTCTCCAATATCTCATGTCGAGAATCTATTTTTATCAAGTCTATTATTTAAAGTATTTCATTTTGCGCTGTTGTATTATACTCTTTTGGTCCTTTTTGGTTCCATGAAGCCTTCAACAAGTTTCATGCGAAAAGGAAGGAACTTGTGATGGGGCTCTCATCGCTATATCTATTAATGTCCTCATGGGGTTTCCTTGGGGCCGAAATGGCGATTCTTTCCAACCAACTCAAGAAAAAGAGCGTGGTTATGTAAATTAGGAATCATATTTTGGAAATTAGCAGAAGAGTGAAGTCTATGTTCGGGTCTATGTTTATGCACAGAAGTGATTGTTAAGTGGGAAGTGAAGTCGATAAGTAGAGAGTTAGCCATAAAGTGATTTTAGATAAAGTTAGAAGAAGCCTAACTCCGTGAAATGGCCTAACCATGTCGGTACTGAGGAACCTAAAGTGGGTTCGAGGCTATAAGGAATACTGTCGGATTAAAGCCACATCTGAACAAATAAAGAAATTAGCTGATTACCTACAATATACGGGTAAGCTAGTTTTATATAAGTTATAAGGACGTATAGTAGAGATAGAGGAATTATCCATACAGTTAGTTTCAGTGGTCGAGTACGTGACTATTTGGTAATACGTGTTGCGTCATCTCATTCTAGATCAACTTACTTAATTATATTGTGTTTAAGCTAAGACCTTAATAAACCGGTTTTAAAAATGAATGATTTGAGTGGTTCTTCGTTCTTTCCACAGAAACAGTCCGGTAGATAATGTAGAAATGAGGTCAACACGGGCGGGGGCTTCAAAAACTGAAGCTAATTATATCGTTCTCTTTTTCAAATAAACTTGATCATTAAGCTATCGTGATGATATTGGACGAACTAAATATAGGCGACAATAATTAATCTGTTGGAGATTTTTAGTTCTGCCCTTAACTGCCTTAACTTAACTGTCTTTGCTTATAGACCCCTTAACTGTCGATTCAAAGTTACGCTATTTAATTGCGGTGCTACCGTTTTTCACACAGGCACACGTATGCGATGAATTGGGGGAAAAGAAAAGACACAAATAAGCAAATTTTTCTCTAATATAAGTAAATTTTCCCAAACACTGTCTTCGGAATAGTTTTACCTATGGTATCGCAAAGGAAAGACTCGTATTTCGGTAGGACGTGTATATATATATATATATATATATATATATATATATATATATATATAGTCCAAATAACTCAACGTAATGGTTGAATGTGACGGATATATATATATATCAGTTTCAGTTATGGGGTTAAACGTTGATTAATCATATTTAGAATGGGTTAGAATATATTTTTTTGAAATTGCTGCTTACAATGCGTTTTTTAAACTAAAATCGTAATATTCTTTTCAATTAAGGAAAAAATTTACTTTGGATAATTTCTCAAGTGTGAATTACAAATATTTTTCATGAATAAAAAATAACTATTGAGCTTTTAGTCTCATTTCTTCTGGATCTTGACACAGAAATTGAGCCTTTAGAAATTAATAAAAATCCTCATAGACACTATATTTTATGAATAACTATTAAGCTTGATTAACGTCAGTTTTAATTTATTTAGTACTTTTTTCTTAGACATTGAAGATGTTATAACATTTCTAGAATTTTGTCTATAAAATAAATTAGAAGAATATGTAAGAAATTAATATAAAAACACTCTAATTTCCTGTACAAAACAGCATATATAACTGTAACATAGTCTTTTTTTATAAATATTCCTTCAAGAATTCTAATTAATATTTTAACTAAATTAAGCAATCCTTTTTTTACTTTGTTTCTCTAAATTTTTTTAAACATTTTCATCATTAAAACTCATTTAAGGAATCCAAATAGTTCGGAACCGTGATTTTAAAAAAGCGCATAAATGGATAATTTTCATGATATTTAGTGTCACTAAGATTAAAATACATGCATAAAATTGATTTAAGGACATTTTGACCAAAAAAAAATTATTTAAATATAATATTTTGCCAAAAAAATTAACTTAGAATAATCTATTTTCCAAATGCTCTTCTTTTGAGAAAAATGGTTCTATTATAATAATATTTTGCCTGTATATAGCTCAGACCTCTCTACAGAGTCTCAACTAGAGTTTTTGAAAAATTCGCATTATTTTCTGAGTAACCACCAATTGAAATAATTATTCGCGTTTTTTTCTTAAAATTTTCCCTCTTTTGTCGTCAAATATGAATAAACCCACTTCTATGTTATATATTTCAAAAATGCTAGTTGCGCCTCTGAACAGAGGTCTGAGCTATTTACAGGCAAAGCATTATTCTAATAGAAGCATTTTTCACAAAAGGAGAACATTTGGAAAAAAGATTATTTGAAGTTAATTTTTTGCCAAAATATTGTATTTAAATAATTTTTTTGTCAAAATGTCCTTAAAACAATTTTATACATATATTTTAATCTAAGTGACACTAAATATCATGAAAATTATCCATTTATGCTTTTTTGAAAATCATGGTTGCGAATGTAGTCGGATACCTTAAATAGTATTTTACTGGAACGTATTCATACGAATTTTTTCTAGAATTTAATACACAGTTTGGAAGTTATTTATATGCTTCCCTAACTGTATACACATCACGTTTTCTTTAAATATGTGAGGCTGTTAACTATTATGTGTGAAATATAACTGCTTTGTTATGAATTATTTTTTCACCAAATTATATTATTATTTACTTTTTTAAGTATATCTCATGGTGAGGCATTATAATTAAGTTTAAAAGCAAATTATTTAAATTTTGAACTCTAAAATAAAACTTTTACTTCTATATTATTATAGTAAAAATATTTAACATCTAAACATTGCATTCATGCAAAACAGTGTATTATTTTATTTTTAACAATTTATTCAAATGTCTTTAACAAAAGCAGCGCATATGTTGATAAATCATTGATGAACACTGGGGAAATAATTTTCCCAGAGTGAATAATAATACAGCCTACATTTTAATGATATAACTATAACTATACTTCAAAATGATATAACTATAAAAAATTTATTTTTAAAATGATATAACTATACTTCAAAGATTTTCTGTGTATCATACAGTTATCATTAACCGCTTATAAAAATTTAGAGTAAAATGTTTTAAAACTAACAAATTGTAACATTGTATTCAAAAAAGGTCTCTAGAGATTCACATCCATTGTAATACGTGGTATCATAAATGGAAATGGTAAATGCCATCATTGAAAACTTTAAATGCATGTTTAAATACTGTTTATGTTCTTGCTTTATGTCTGAAAACATCTGAATGATTTCCCAACAGTTATATAAAAGTAATAAAAATAATAGCCCTAGGCTTTTCATGTATTTATTTTTTAAAAAAAAATCAGAGGAAGAGAGCAATTTCCTGCTTTCTGGTATTTGTAATAAAATTTTAGCTAAAAATTCCCCTCCCCCAAAAAAAAATCAGAAAAATGTTTCTGTGACATGTATTTTGATATTTGTATTTCATTTTGAAAAATAAAATCTTGTAGTGCGTTAAGAGTTAAAAATTCTACTAAAAGTAAAAAAGTGATCCCACGTTGAGCATCAGTTGTAGAGCGTTAAAAATTAAAGTAAATATGGTAATTTCGGGGTTGGGTTCAATTAAGTCTTCTGTAGTCTAACAATTATTTATTAATTTAAATAAGGTTACACAAAAATAACGCACAGTATTAACAAAAACATTGAGTAAAGAACATGCATGGTTTTTCATAGCAACCCCATTATTCTCATTTTACTCTACCTCTAGGGAAAATTTGTGGTCATTAGACGGTGTAACGTCACTTCTCGAAAACATCAACATCTAGTCGGCTTTCTTTGTGGACCCGACACCCACACGTGCATCTTGCAGGTGCAACGCAACCCCTGTTTGACCCCCCGAGAAATCTAGCTCGTCGACCGAAAGATGAGAAGAGAGATGCTTTGAACTTGCACGGGAGCGGTAACAACGAATCCTCCTCTCACAAAATATTGGACTCTAACAATCTATAATTAAATTTAATAATTTTACTGTATCATTTAGTAAATAATATTCAATAGTTGTGACGTAAATAAATTCCCTATTTTAATTAACCAAGAATACGATACCGTTATTCTTTCAAACGTTACAACGGTGTTTCTGCTACTTGGACCAATTATCTACAGTTGTTAATGGCACGAGTGGTTACAATATGAAATTATGTTATGGAAAATTACCCATTCCCATTATTCTAAACTCATGTTACTTAGCATTACAGGATAAAAACCTATATTTTGATAAATTTATTAATGATTCCTCGTTAAACGGATTATATCTTGAACGTTTTATTGACTTATTCTCGATTTTATAGTAAAAAAAATATCATAATAACTTACACGTGCCTTACTTTGCCGTTAATGCTTTTTTATGACCTTTGTGTAGTTTCTAAAAATAACTAATATTTCCCTTCACTTGAACGTGTGATTATATTTTTTACGTCATGCTTTCCCTGTTTTCTTTTTAGTGAAATGGGGAAAATGGATAATTATATTTTGTTACTATAGGCTCTTAAGTGGCGAGGAAGCAGAATTTCTGTTTGCTGATATGAGCGAAAGAAAAAGGTCACATACGTAAGCTCTCTCTCTCCTATGATTAAATTACGTAAATAAATTCCTTGTTTGCCACTCGGCTTTTCTTTTATCATGGCTACATGCGATAATACATTGCATGCACTACATGTATAAAATGTATTACTCACACACACATAGCGAGTGTCCGAAAAGCAAGATTGCACATTTAAGTACTAATTACACCAACGTTTCTCAAACTGTGGGGTGGGACGTGAGCATATCGAAAAGCGGAAAAT
Source organism: Trichonephila clavipes (assembly GCA_019973935.1). Taxonomy (NCBI): domain Eukaryota; kingdom Metazoa; phylum Arthropoda; class Arachnida; order Araneae; family Nephilidae; genus Trichonephila; species Trichonephila clavipes. The sequence continues at coordinate 1,012,579 of BMAU01021123.1, forward strand.
AAGAGATTTAAAATATTGCAAATTTACTGAATGGAAAAAAAAGCAAAATACATTCTGAGATAATAAAAGTAAAATACACATTGCCACAAATACAATATACTTAGAAATGCATCAGTAATGCACAATGTATTTGGTAGTTAATTTATTAATACTAAGTTAAGAACCAAATTAATTATTACCAGTGACTCCCATGGGCTTGACATATACAAAATCATATACAAAATTGTATACTTATCTTGATAATGTGAACGGTTTGCAATTTAAATCGTATTGCAGCTTTACGTCAATTTACGTTATTGTTGAATTCAATGCATTGTTATTATATGGAGGATTGCGCGATGAAGTTTATGATTGAAAATAGGGCCGCAAGTATTGAAAGTTTGAGAAGCACTGAATTACACAAGAAAGAAAGAACGAAAAAAACAACTAAGTATATTTATTTAAGATTTTTGCCTGTGTGTGCGCCTTTCATAAGAAAAAGACCAAGATTTTTTACAATATTTTACTGTGTGATTTCAATGAGAGCACCATTTCTCCCACTCAACACACCAAGTCTATACGAGTACCGCCATCTCAACTTTTCCTAGGGGGATCATTTTTTGTTTTTTCGAATACGCTTTCTATCGTCATAAATCTTTTAAGCTACATATAAACAGTGGATCTTGAAGGAGGACCCGTTTACAGGTTGTCCGAAATTTACTTTGGTGGTATCTTGCAGTTCTGAGTTTAATAAACCATGTGAAATCCTGCGCTATTTTTTACGGTAAAGATTTTATAAAAGGAGAATGTAAGAAAACGTGGATAATTAACCTCATCTAGTTTGCCTTTCATTACACACAGAAACATTTATGCTCTCATAATGGAACATACAAATCCGTATGTGATAATCTTTGTTTATATATTCAATTCCTACTTTATTAAATCATTCTCTCCCTTTATATATATATATATATACATACATATATATATATATATATATAGCCTTATTCTCTACAAACAAGAAATATCATCCAACAATCACATTCGAAAAACACAAAGACAGTAGGAAAATCACACAATGAAGGACACATGAGCAACCGAGATTAAAAATATAAAATGGATGCTGCAGTATTATAAACATTGCTGACTTTGGACAGCTAATATATAAAATAATTTGTATAAAAGTGGGGTTGAACGTGTTTTTTAACCAGCCAACTTTCCCCCTTTATGTAAATAATACTGAGCAAAAACCTTTTGAAAGTAATGGATAGGAATATCTAAATCCATTACAAGATACAGGTAACTTACCTAAAAATTGCACTTAAAAATGCAGAGCCCGTGCAAAATCTGAGTGCAATGAATAAGTTATTGCCAGATTCTGGACCTTAATGCCGATTTAAATCGTGTGAATGGCTGAAATTTAGAACTTAACAAAAGTATATAAAGAATAGAAATAAAATTAATAAGAGAGTTACAAATTATATATATATATATATATATATATATATATATATATATATATATATATATATATATATACAGTCCAGTCATATTAATATGACCACTGTAAAAAGCCAAAATAACCATCTTTCGCACAGGGGGAAATAGTCATTTAGGATCCTCAAGGTATTCACTAGGATGTTGAGCCATGCCGACTCTATTGCTGCACTTAGATTACGCGCGTGAGGATTCATGACGCGGACAACCCGATCGAGAGGGTTCCATAGATTATTGATTGGGCTTAAGTCAGGTGAGTTTTCTGGACACGGAAGAACGATAAACTGATCATGGTGCTCTTTGAACCACGCACGTACGCTGTCAGTTGTATGGCATTCCACAATGTCCTGCTGGTGGATGCCACCATCCTGAGGAAAAACAATGCGCATAAAGGGGTAGACATGGTCTGAAAGGACAGATGCGTACTTCTATTGATCCATCGTGCTTTCCACAATGATGAATAAACACAGAAAATTTAAGGAAAACATTCCCCAGACCATAATGCTCCCGCCTCTAGCCAGAACCTTGCCAGCAATTGTTGCAGGGTGTTTGCTTTTAGACGTTTCATGCCGTATTTGCCACCAACCATCCGTCCGATGGAGTATAAAGCGTGATTAATCAGAAAACTCTACCTGTCGCCTCTCATTGGATGCCCAGTTGCGGTACCTGTATGAAAATTCCAGTCTTCGTTGTTGATGAGAAGCAGTCAGCATAGGTGCTTGAACCAGGCGCCTGCTTCGGAGAACCAGACGCAACAACGATCGCTGAACAGTAGTTTGGAAGACACTGTTGGTAGCCTCTTGGTTCATCTGGGTGGTATGTTGCTTAACGGTAGCACGTCTATTCTCCCGAACTCACCTCTGCAGCCATCAGTCACCTCTATCACCTATGGCCCGAGGTACACCACATTTGCCATGTCACTGATTTTGGACGGTCCCATTTTGCCATGCATGGTATACTTTAACCATGGTGACACACGAACAGTCCACAAACTTAGCCGTTTCGAAATGCTTCCAACCTTTTCCCGAAAGCCAAAAATTATGCCGTTTGGACTTCGGATAACTCTTTACATGTTTGCATTACGCCAACGATTTTAGTGTTTTCCGAAGCCCTCACACACTCTTTATATACGCTCAATAGCACTGCGATGCCAGCATCCTTCTGTGATTGGTTATTTAACGTCAAAGTCGAAAGTACGTGGTGGTCACATTAATGAGACTGGACTGTGTATATATATACCCTAACTTTAGTAACACTAGAGTATATATGAATAATATAATAATAAATAATTTTATCTAATATTAGAATATGGAGGTATCTATAACTACGAAATATGTAAGTTTATAGTATATATATAGTATATAATAGTTTAGTATATATAGTATATAAATAGAATAAAATAAAAAGTGAAAAAGTTCTAAAACCTACAGTGCCAAAGAAGAAAGAAATTGGAGATCAAGAGACACAACAAATGTAGTAAAAAAGTTTTTGGACTAAACTGGAGACCTATTATGATTTCTAAAGCTGTCGTTGAACTAGGTCAGCGATATTTATATATATATATATACATCTTGTTCAAATTTTCAATCATCAATAAAGTCCTTATTGTTTATCTACTGATGTTCAAATACATTTTTTTCAACTTGTTGTGGATGACACTTGATGTTAATAGAGTTTTTCCAAATATTAATTCATTAATTTAATTTCATGTTTTAATTTTGAATTTATTCTGCGACATTTCAGACGAAGTTAGATTTATTACTAATAGAAGGCACCAATAAGTTTTCTAATGAACTTTTGCTTGGTTTGAAATATATATATATATATTAAATTTGTAACGGATGACACTTGGTGTTCATGCAGTTATTTTCAAACATTATTTCATTCATTAAATTTAATTGACTAAAATAAAATTGTTATTTGTTGACCTAAGTAGGGATTGACTTATACTTTTTTTATATTACTTGTTTTTAATTCATTTTTGAAAGTGTAGACATACTTTTCAAACATTCTTTGCATATCATATTTTATAAATTCTAATTAAAACGAAAAAAAAAGCGCTTATCTAGAAAGACATATAGCGATACTCTATATATTCATAAAATATCCTCAAGCAGAAACAAAAATACCTCTTTCTGAATTGCCTCCAGTTATGAAATATGCACCTAGGACAATACATGTGAGCGTTCCCAGAATACAATAGCATGATCAACTCCCGAAAAGGGTATCTCACGTTGGGAAAATAACGATTAAGGTAGTTAAAGGAGCCATAAGTATCATCTGTAGGCAAACCGTCAGCTGTGTGAAAATAAAAATAGCATCCTTTGAGCCCTAAAGGAATTCCTAGTCTGTGGGAAAAAGAACTTAAAATAGGATTTTGAAAAAAAAAGAAGAGTCAAAAGTGAAAGCAGTAGCAAAATTCAAAATCAGGTTTGTGGTCGATTTTCTTTTTTGCTGCGTCTTCAACTTCTTCGTACATATATAGGATTATTTGAAATTGCTTTTACCGAATGAAAAAGTTAAAAAGTGACTGATGCACTTTGGAAATGCATTTGAAATTGGATAAGCTTGGAAAAAGAAACACATTTGCTTCAAATGTCATTGCATATTTTCGTTAAAAGACTTTTATTAAAAAACTGAAAAGTTGCAAAAGAACCGAAAAATTGCTTTTAAAAAAAAAGAATTTTTTTACAGTAATATCTATATTGCCTGTTCTATTTATTATATATTCACGTTGGTAAAGTTATCACAGTATCGTAAATATATTATTTTTGATAAACTATTCCAAAAATTCAAAATTTTAAACCCCTTTGTCTGTTGACAAGTCGATTTGTGACCTTGAAAATGCATCTATAGCAATTCTAAACTTTTTATACTTATTACAAACAAAATTACGGGCTTAAAACACCCGTTTCTCAAATTGTGGAACACACCCTCCTAGAGGGGTGTGATAACTCTATAAGGTAGGTGCAAATATATTAAACTGTGGAAAACAAAAGATTGTTTTTTTAAAAAAATATTATTAATTTACTCAAAGTTAACAAACGAAATACATTCTGATGTAATAAAAAGCAAAACGTTCATTTACACTGATAGAATACACTGATAAATTTATCAGTACTGCACACATTGCATTTTATAATTAATTAAATAATACTAAGTTAGGAACACGTTTTTATAATTGCAGTGACCCCATGAGTTTGCCATTTATAAAACTATATACAAAAAATGACACTTATAATAATTTGTACGATTTATAACTAATCTCTAATCTACCGATTTAAAGTTACGCGATTCACTTTCCAATACCATCGTTTTCCACGCAATCGCTCGCATGGGATGAAAGTGGGGGGAGGTAAGGAATAAATAAACAAATCCTCTGGAATAAGTAAATGCTTCGCAAACACTGTTAAGATCCTTTTATTACATTTTAAAATCATTGGAATAATTGTATGAACAACAGAGCACAAAAAAGATTGTACTTCGAACAGACGTATATGTACGTTGGGAAAAATTAACGCTTTGGTTGAGCGAGACGTTTACATACGCCGGTGGCATTTAAGATGTTAAATTCGTATTGTATCTTTTATGTCAAAGAATATTATTTTTGAATTCTTCTTACTGTATTTAGAGAGAGGGCGTGATGAAAATTATGATTGAATAGTGGGTCGCCAATACTGAAAGTTTAAGAAGCTCTGGCTTAAAACAATATAATATGCTAATATAATTTATAAGACATAGATAGTTAATTAAAAAACAGAAATATAGTACTTCTTCAAAAAGGAGCCTTTTTTTACACTACAGTAGACGTAATAATTACAAATTGGTATTTATATACTTGAAACATTGTCAAATTTAAAAAAAAATTATTGCAATAATACTTATGATAATATGCATTCGTTAGTCTATATATATAAAGGAAAAAAAAAAACAACTCACTCTCACTTATCACGAGATCTCCTAAACCAAGGGTGTCCAACAGGCGGCCCGTGAACCGTATGTGGCTCTCCAGTACGTAAATAGCAGTCATTCGACACTTTTTTTTTAAAAAAAAAAATTAAAGTTTTTTCATTTTGAAATTTATTTGAGGGGAAATTTATTTATATATATATACATATATGACAGGTCCCAGGCCTGCTGGCAAAATGAGGAGGGTATCATCTTCAAAATACTTCTTTATTTCGCTTCAATCACATAAAATCCAACATGGCGGCCCTTTGGCGCGCAACCGGGTGGTACAAAAGCAACATCTCGGCGAGGAGTCACCAGCTAAGCCTTTTCGAGTATGCGTTTTCCTTCGTCAGCGCTCGCTCCACATTTAAATAGGCTTATTTACCCACAAATCCTTACGCGATGGTAAAGAGTTCGCTCTATTTTTATTTATTACTTCCTTAATTTTGAATCTAAACTTTTCAAACCTGACATATATATATATATATATATAGAAATCTACAATGTATTTGCCTGTTACCTGTTCTTGTTTTAAAATAAGTCTCTTTTGATAATAGAAATGCCGTTTAGATTAAAATAGATTTATATTTTATCAAACTGTTACATTTGGTTTTACTATAACAAATTACTTTTTAAATAAATTCTGAATTGCATTATACATATCCTTTACTATGGGTAGTACATTCTATTGTGTGCGACTTTCATTTTTCCTCCTCCTTTTCTGTTTGGAGTGCTGAAAAAGCAAGAGATAGTCAGAGATGTTTTTTTAAAGTTTAAAAAAATATTCAGGATGATTAAGTTAAAGAACAGTGTGTACTTAATCGTTTGCGAATGACAGCACAATCAAATTTCAACAATGATTAAAGAAAGATCAATTCAAAAGGAACACCGCAATTTTCAAGAAAACGGCAACACGCACTGTAATACTTTAAACATACTTTGATCTTTGCATTATTATATTATATAAACATTATTATATTAACTATGTGTACATACATGAAAAATAATGAAAACAAACATAATAATTCATTCTGTTTTAAATTTTCACTCCAATAAATACCTTTTTTTTTCCAAATCTGATATAAAGATATTAGATCCAGTCTGATATACTATAATATGATATAATATTTTTTCGAAATCTGATATAATATATTTTTATGTGCGGCCCGCGAGATTATAACATTTTTCTGAAGTGGCCCGCAAGGTCATTTGGGTTGGCTACCCCTGTCCTAAACTATTAGAACTGCATTTAAGAAATGTGGTGAGTTGTTTCTTTTGTTACCCAGAGATCCTTTAAGAACTGCTTTTACCGAAATTGACACTCAAGAGGGGTTGTGGGGGGGATCTGGAAAAGTTTCAGATAAGCATTCCCGTTTTTGAATTATTAGAACTACTTACTTGAAGTTTAGCTATCACGTTTCTCTTAATGAGAAAAGCCCCGCTGATAAAAATATTATAAAACTAGACTTCCAAGGGTGTACAGGGAGTAATATGTAAATAAAATTCCCTCTTTGAAGTATTAGATCCAAAGACTCTTTGTATTCGGTAAGAATGGCTCCTTTATTGAACAGAGATACATTAAACAGTATTTTACCAAAGTCGGCTGTCTTGGGGATGAAAGGGTCCGCATACCCGTTTTTCAACTGTTAGAACCATATAGACTTGAAATTTCTTAAATACGTTTCTTTTGATGAGTAAAGACCCGCTAAGAAATGGTTGCACGGAAATTTACATCAAAGGTTAAGATGCGGAGGTAACGGGACGCATAGATAAAACTTACCCGTTTTTTGAAGTAATAGCAAACATGCCCTTTTTGTTGAGTAGATATCTACGAAGAACGTGTTTTATGGAAATCAATTCCGAAGAGGAGTTTCGGAATTGTAAAAAGATGCGTTTACTTTTAGAAATTCAAATCCTCTTTAAATTAAGTTGCAAGGGTTATAAAAAGTTTTTTACAATACACACGAATGCTTAAATAATATACAACAATTATTTATATATATATATATATATATATATATATATATACTCATACAGTAACATACAATACTCAGTGAAGTGGTCGGGTAAAGGGTAGTAATATGTATGAGAAATCAAAAATCAGTTTATTTAATATTCTGGTTAATTAAATTGTTTCTGTATTGTAGCTGCACTAACGTAACATTGAGCATCATGGATGAAAGATTCTATAAAAAAATGCGTTCTATAACTAAGGAGAATAACTCATTTTCTACTAACTTATAAAATGCACGAAAATTTTAAGAGCCGTCTCGATCAGATATATAGAAAATTGATTATGTCCTTTGATTTTCCTTATATAAATCAAAACTCAAAAATAGAATCTTCTATCACGAAACTCGTAACTTTAAATGTAAAATATTTTAAACTCTAATAAGTTGAACAAATAATTTTTTCTTCACAATAATGCGCCATTGTTTATTCCAATAGTAATGATTACCTATTTAGCTTATTCTTCTTAGTGTATATTTACAATTATTAAAAATGTTACTAATAATATATCCCCTTATATTTTTAATTCCTAATCAAACAATTAAATGCACCTTTTAATATTTAAAAGTCTTGAACATAAATCATCGAAATATTTATTGATATGCAATTTTCTCCCTAGATTGTTTTTATGCATTATAACAATGTAATAATTTCGAATGAATCTGTTTTTAATTGTTAAAGCAATCAGAAATTTTCTTTCAATATGTTGTCTTCAATCTTTACTCTTCAAGTAAAAAAAAACATTAGCTCAAAGTAGCATTTTAAATTTTAGTAAAAGTAATTAAAGCTCGCTTGAATCTAATTACTTGAATTATCTTATTGACAAAAAAAAAGAAAGAAAGAAGAAAAAAACGAAGGAAACCCACATGAAATTGTTTTTAATTGATTGATGTTTTATAGTTACCTATGCACGTTAAAAGCAAAAAACATTTGAGAGTTTCAATTATTTACACTGAAAATTCAAAAAGAAAAAATTATTTCTTCTTTTTTCTATTCTTTTTTAACCATATAAATTTATTGAAGAATATTGTTTTTTTTTAATTTATTGTATTTTAACGAATTCTAAAATTGTTCCCTTTACGTCAAATGATATTTCATTGCTATTAAATTATTAGATTTTAACCCTTTTTTTAAATATGTTTTTAGCATCTTGGGGTTTAAAAAAAAGAGAAAAATTATTATATTAATAATGCATATAATGCAAAAATCTTATTCGTAAATTGCATTTTCCTTCGATTTATATTACATAAATATACATCATTATATGCTTTTAATCTATGCTGTGCTGCTATAAACATCTATTTGAAATGCATATTTTAAGAAAATTAGTAATAAAAACTTAAGAAAATTTAAAATATTTAAAAGAATCTTCAGTTCATGTATATATTTTTTCAATTCGAAATATTGTTTATACTTTATACATAACTGAAAGCATCTCAAATTATAACTTAGAGATCAGAGTATCTATCCTATAGCATGAAAGTAAATTGCATCAACGAAATCATTTATTAGAAAAGAAAGAAACTGAAGATTATCTTGGTGTTCTTTAATAATGCTCCTTTCTACTATTATATTGAATAATAATATAAAAATGTAATTAAAAAAAAGAAAAACTAACATTGTTTTTGACTTATAATCGTTCCTCCTATTTACGTCTAGAGTATTTATTTTCCTATCTTTCATTCCTTGGGTTATATTAATAAATTAAAGTAATTAATGTAACGAGTTATAAAATGAGTTAAACTTCAAACTTTTAAATTGATTTTGATCTTTCGTCGTGCCTATGTATTTAAAAAGCTGATGTTTCTTTTTAAAATTAATGCACCCTTTTGATTTTTTTCTGGTTATTGTGTGTAATATGTTTCACAATTCTGTCCATGCAGTAAGGAACGAGGTTTTTGAAAAGAAAATCATTAAATTATATAGACATAGCTGGTTTTTTTCAGCTTTCTTTTCATAGTGTATGAGAGAAAAAAATACAAATACAAATAACACACTAGTTTTACCAAACCAATAGAATGAATTTTAAAAAAAGCCCTTATAACAATATGTGAAAAAATTATTTATGTTAAAATTTGTAGAAAAATTGTCAAATAATTAAAATATATTGAGGAACAATTTCAAGAGTTTAAGCAATTATTTCAAAATGATGTTTTTAATGTGAAATATATATTTTATATGAGTTCAAATACAGTACAAGTAAGCATTTCCTTATAAAAACCAACACTAAAATAAAAAAAAATACTCATCGTGTCCTGCGTCTTTTTAAAGTACAAAAAATTGTCTTAAGATATTTTGAGTTACTTAATGCTTTTATGTAGGTTTTTAAAAATATATACTTTTGTATTTCTTGATTTTAATTTTGCCTAAACCATGTTTCATTTTTATGAGTTAAAATAGACATTTTACTTAACTTTCTATCTCATTACTATTTTGCAAAACAGTACATTTTATATTTAATTTAACACAAAGTTACATTTCTTTTATATATTTTTTTCGTGAAAAACGACAGAATTTCAGTGAAACACATTTTTATATATTTTCCAGTTTCATACCATTACCAGCAATAAAAAATTAATTAGTTTTACATTTTTTCAAGAAATATATTAATTATTTTATTCGTAATATGATATAACTCTTGCTTCCATTTTTAAGTAATATAATGGGAATTATATATATATATATATATATATATATATATATATATATATAAATTCTAATTATTTTACTACAGAGGTGCTTCGAAATCGAATCACATATCATTCATTCAGGAACAGTAATAAAAAAATTTAAACAACTAAAGTTTCGAATACGGGAAATTAATGGAATTTTTTGATAATTTCTCAAAATATTTTATTACTGGATAAAAAACACAAAGATCATATTTCACCCATATATTTTTTTTTACAAAGAATCCATTATTCTGCTCCGTCGATAAGTAATCTGTCCTTGGGAGTACTTTCGACCAAGAAAAGATAAACTATTTGAAGACAATCCTCTTTATTTCCTGTGACATATTGTCAGATTGGCATCCCCTATCACGGACTAAAGTATTAATTGTCTCGGAAACGAATAGCACATTCCATGCACAACACCAAAACACGTCAGCACCAAAAAATCGATTTGAAATCGAGAGCTTATGAGACATAGTACCATGATGAATAACGATATATATGACATGTAAAATGGCTTAGATTTATCTAGAGACTGAGAAGTATTTAAGGCTATTAATAATTTTCACCGCAGCTTAGGTAATTAAGGTAGAGAGTTTGAAAGTTTCGGAAACTTTATTCTCCAGATCCCATTAGGGAAAATGCTGAAAATTCTTGAATCATGTGAGGTTAGAAGTTTTCCTGGACGAGGTTTCTATGTTGTTCATTTATTCTTCTTATTCTTATCCCTTCTTATCTCTTCCCACCTGTTATATTTTTAACTCAAAGTATTCGACTACGTTCGGAACCGTGATTTTAAAAAAAGCGCATGAATGGATAATATCCATGATATTTAGTGTCACTTAGATTAAAATACATGTATAAAATGGTTTAAGGACATTTTGACAAAAAAAATTACTTAAATACAATATTTCGGCAAAAAATTAACTTAGAACAAGCATTTTTCAAAATGTTCTCTTTTTGTGATAAATGCTTCTATTATAATAATATTTTGCCTGTATATATCTCAGACCTCTGTACAGAGGCTCAATTATGATTTTTGAAAAATTCACACTATTTTTAGATTTACAACCAATTGAAAAAATCTCTCGCCTCTGTTGTCGTAAAACAGGGATAAACCCGCTTCTGAGTTATATATTTCAAAAACTCTAGTTGAGCCTCTGTATACAGGTCTGAGCTATATACAGGCAAAATATTATTATAATAGAAGCACTTTTCACATAAGGAGAATATTTTGAAAATTGGTGATTATATGTTAATTTTTTGTCAAAATATTGTATTTAAATAATTTTTATTGTAATACTATTCTTAAAACAATTTTATATACATTTTCTAATTTAAGTGACACTAAATATCATAAATATTATCCATTCACACGCTTTTGCAAAATCATGATTCTGAATGTAGTAGGATACCTTAAATCATGTGAGGTTAGAAGTCTTCCGGGAGGAGGTTTTCATGTTGTTCATTTATTCTCCCTATTCTTGCATTAAGGATTTTCTGGATCAGAATAGACATAAAGGTATACAAACATTTTCAGTAGATACAATACCTGTATGTTTTACGCATAAATAGTCATCAAGAACAATAGAAAGACTTATAAAATTTATGGGGACACATATCGATTTAATTGACAAAAATCGGTCAAAAAATCAAGTTTTTTTTAGTCTAAATTATTTTTTATATATTTTCTACAAACTCACAGAAATTTAAAGCTCTAAGTTTAAAAAACGGAGAGTTGTGATAACTTTTACGTTTGCTTTTGTTCACGTCCCAACGGCAAATGAAAACTTTAAACTGACTTATCTCGGAAAGATAAAATAACTAGTTATATTCATTTAAAATGCTAAGGCTCTTTTACTATTGTGCCTAATACTTGGAAGTTTTTGCCCCTTGTTGCGAATAGAACATGGAATAAAAGTTGATATGCCTTTTCAATAAAAAAAAGCAGTACGTGTTTTTTTACAAATAATTAAATTTAAAATTTACACATTTTTTTAAAGAAATTTTCAATAAGCATTCATAAAAAGAAGTAGTGTACAAATATCAATCATGTTTTGCTCAACCCATACTAACTTTTGTAATACATGGTTTGTAGTACTTTTAAATCAATTTTCATCTATGTACGTCAATTTTTATAGTGTGGGAATAGCATTTTAAAATCACTTCATAAGTTTCAAGTTTTTCCCTTAAAAAAAAAAATGGCTAACTTTTTATGAAATTTTCAATGCGGAATCTGTTTTTCATTTTACATACACATTGGAGGCAAACCGAAAAATTTATGAAAACCATTAAATTAAAAAAGATTGAGTAAATCGTACCATCGCCCGTTTAAAGTGTAATAAAGTTTTATACATAATCTAACATTACTCCCTCTCTTTTTGTGGCTACGTTAGACTAGTGGGTATGGTCGCGAACTTGTAGCCGTGCTAGAACCTGGTTCCACTGCAGATCCGCTGTGGAGAGAAGGTTAATGCATGTGATAAATATGTTTTCAAAGTTGTTCTTTGGCGTGGTGAGACAGTTAAGAGGGGGATGTGCCAGCTCAAACGTCGTTCTCGGCCGAGGATCAAAATTACGATTTCCGTTGCCAGCAGTCCACGAGTTGCCTAATATAACTTCCACACACTTACTCCACCTCTTTTTATGAGTTGAAACAGGTTTTATTTTTCTCTATTCCTAGTCTTAAAAGTTTGATTAACACACATATATATATTTATTGTTATTTTATTAAGTTTTGCATTATGCAGTTTATGATTTCATTAATTTTAAACTGAAAGAAACAGATAACGTTTTAAGATATTTATTTTCTTCTACGTAATGCATTTCTTTGCTGTTTTTGAATTATTTCGGATTATTTTTAATAAAATTAATAAATTTATGGATTGCGGAATTCCCGTTTCCAGTTGGAAACCTTATCACCTACTATAATGGACTTTGAGTTAACTTTTCTTACATTTCACTTAGCCCAATCATGCACCTAAGATAGTAAACAACATTTGTAAATTTAACTTGAATAGATAAGAATCAAGAATAAATCATTTTAATCCCTTAATGGTCCCTTTACGTGACCTTCACTAACTAATCCTCTTGGTGACTCTTAGGGCTAAGCATTCTCATTTACTTCACAGCCATTCCTCTCAAGAAGAAACCCTGAGATGTAAATTGGTTAGATTACATAAAATACACTCATGTACATAAATTAAGGATAATGAAGTTCAGGCAAAGAAAGAGACAGAAGCAAAACAAATTTGACTTATTTGTAAAGTCATTTTATTAAACAAAAGGTAAAGAGCAAAAAATATGCTACATGTTTGACATAAATAATAAAAATTGCGATTTTTACTTCCTGGAAGAAATTTCAAAAAAGAACCTATTTAAAAAACAGTATAACATGATTAGTAGGATGGTTATTACGGAGTATATCTCCCGGACGAAGCAATACAGGCCTTACAACGCCTAGCCATGCTGAGTATCAAATTATCAATCTTGATATTGGGGAATATTACACAACTCATAAAGCAATCCACTCCGAAGTTCCAGTAGAGAGGTAGGAGGTGGTTGACCCGCAGCAAATCGTCGGCCAAGCATATCTCACACGTTCTCTATTGGATTCAAGTCCGGTGAGTATGCTGGCCAATCTATACGGGTGATATCCTCCAATTGAAGGCATTCGTCTACAATGTTTGCACGGTGAGGACGGGCGTTGTCACCCATAAACAGAAATTCAGCACCCATGGTGCCCCGAAGCAAACGTACATGTTGTTTCAGAATGACATCCCGATAGATGTGGCCTGTCATCCTTACTCTGAACATGCAGGTCAGTTCTGGAACCAAGAATAATTCCTCCCCAAACGAGCCATCCTGCACCATCGTAATGGTGTCGTTCAATGGTGTTCTCTTGGTGGTGACGGGTACCTGGCGCTCTCCATATTAAAGTCCGGTGAGAATCAGACTGCAAACTAAACCTGGATTCGTCGTAAAACATCACACAAGACCACTGTTGTGGTGTCCACAATGCATGTTCTCTACTCCAGGTCAGTCTCAGGCGACAGTGAGTTGCGGTAAGTGGAATACATCTGAAAGCCCTACGAGCATGTAGACCAATCTACCCTAAGCGTCTGTACACGGTCTGCCTTGAAACTGTCGTACCGTTAGCTGAACAGAGCTGACGAGACCGGTCCGATGCTGTGCTCCGTCTGTTTCTTTTGGCAGTAAGTGCCAAATGCCGGTCCTCATTCGCCATTGTAACTCGGGGGCAACCTGTGTTGTAACATCAACTCACATTACCATCATCTTGGAATCATTTTCAAAGCCTGGAGATGACACTCTGGGCGATTCCAAGTTCCTCGTATACTTTCAGCTGGGTACGTCCACATTCCAGTCGTCCAACAATGCTACAACGTAAAAAATCATCCAAATGCTTTCTTTGTGTCGTAACTATGCGTTTATTGCACTGAAAGGCTTTTAAAGCGCTTGTGAACAATTTTACATCTTTGCCACCATTCCTTATATACCCCTCTCTTACACTCTCGTCTTTGTGACGTACTATACGTGCCATCTGGTGGTTTCGTGTAAATTGCATATACTTCTTCAAGATGTGTGTGATAATTCTACAGGCGAAATTTTTATTTTCGAGTTCAATTTCTGTGTGATTCTGAATTATCCTTAATTTATGGACATGAGTGTAGTTTAATAATCGTAGGTTAGAAGGAGCGGAGCATCTGAATGCAGTGTTACTATGGTAATAATTAGAATATTTACACATCGTAACTAAAGTACGGGTTTTGGCTACTAGACTAAATTATGGGATCCAGAATTAATAAGATGAGATTGATTAAAGCAAAACTAATCTGATTTCGTGCGCTTATTCCCTTAATGTAGTTGCTTTCTTTATATCTCTCCTAGGGCTTCCATTTATAGATTACTTTGTTGTGGAATATTATAATTGATAATAATAAATTAGATTTATCATGGAGAGTCTTGGCCACACACACACACTTGCATCGTTCTCTCTTACAGCTTTAGGTAGACAAGATCATGAGGAAGCGACTTCAGGAGTAAATCAATTACACGTACTTCTGAAATTATTTTAACCACTTAACGTCCAATGGTATGTATTTGTCTCGCTCAACCATTTCGTTATGTTCCACGAACGGATATATCCGTTTTTCTGAAATGCAATCTCTTCCTTTGCGCTTCTATCAGAAAAACTATTTCGAAGGCTTTTTTAATGCAACAAAATCACCCTGACAATGTTTGCGAAGAACTTACTTATTTAATTTTGAAATTTGGTTATTTGTCTGTCTTCTTTTCTCCCGAAACACCACCTTCATGGGCCTATGTGGAAAATGGAGATACTTTGGAGCGAATCGGGTAACTTTTAATCAGCAGTTACGAGGCTAGAAAAAAACCGTAAATTAAGAAAATAAGATTAAAAGAGCTAAAATAAAAAAATAAATATACATTGAAGATGCTCAAATGTAGTGAGATTCTGTTTAAAATATGATTAGGCCTTGCAGATAACTTAAATATGAAAAAAAATATTCATTGCTGTAATATTAAGAATTACGCTGGTTGGTTATCGTGGTTGGTTGTCACTGGCCTTCTGCATCTAAAGTTGCGGATTGGACCCCGACACAAGTTGGTGGATTTCCATGATGCAGAAAATCGACAGTGAAGAATTTGTATGATTATGCTGCATGTAAAAAATTCCTTTAGTGCCTGTTCGGCTTAGGTGTTCTTGACAACGTTTAATTCCTAGAACAAAGCTCTCCTTTACAGAGCTTAGGTGCCTCCCTCTGGTAAGGAAGCTGAGCGTTAAAATTATTTGCGTTGATAGGTATTGCCTATATGGTGCCGCATTATAAAGTGATACTATCTCCTGGGGAATGCAATACATCTGCAAAGGTTAAATACCATTGCTCAGGCCCATTAGAGAAGAAGTAGATATTAAGAATTACACGCTCACTCTGTTTACTTTAAAGTCAAGATAATAATACTCTATTCCTCCAATGGGATTACTACAGGCATCTCGTTATATACATTAAAAACAATGTTGATAAAGACAAAAAAATTTTAAAGAATGTATTTGTAAAGTTTTTCAACATGCATCTTTAATTTATCGAACATTTTTTATGTCTAACTATTCAAGATATATTATTGCCTTATTAACTATTTTTACCAGGTTAGTAAAATGTTTGTAATGAAAATCCAACCTCAATGAAAACTTTAACAGCAAGATCATTATCTTGCGATTTAACTTCTCCTATTTTAATGGGCTGTTTTGGTGGCGTTGTGATTTTTGATAAAATTTTGAGGAGCATTAATATGTAATCTTTACTAATATGTTTAAAAATTATGATGTTGAACTACATATTCATTTATTTTCATTTTAAACTAGATTAATTACTTAAAATAATAAAAGATGACGGTGGAAATTATACTTATAATAACAAACTAAGTTTTAGTAATTTTATTTTACATTAAAAAAATTCTTTTGGGCATTTATATAAACCGAAACTGAGTAATTTAAAAATTTAGATAATGTAACTCCAGGTATGTTAACATTGGCTCAACTTATTGTAAAATGTCAGCTTATAGTATATTAAAAAGTTCCAAACGAAATATTGCACAGCAGAAAATCTTAAACTTCAGTGCTATATATAATTTTATTAAAAACATGATTTGCCCCATTGTTTTTAATTTTACTGTTTTTAAAATAACCAATGCTCATCTACTGAACATTAAGTCGCATAAATAAATTATTCTTATGCAAATTCTGATACTAAATATAAATATCTATGATAACACATAAATCGCATTTAAGTGCGTGTAATTTTAAACGGGATATTTGAAACATTGGATTCCGAAACACTTTTTTGGTAAAGCTATTCGAATAATCTTTCTGCTAAAATTAAATTTTTAAATTGAATATCTTGGAAATAAATCCAATTAATGAAGGTTGCAAAACTCGAAACTAGGAGAAACGTTTATTCATTTTTATAATATTTGCTTTTGGATATTATATGTACTCTTCTGAGAAAGGAATATTTTTTATTTCTAAAGCAATGACCAGTATTTTTACCTGAAAGTAAGCTGTAACATTTTGAAGTATGTCTTTCATGTACTTAAATTACAAAATAAATATATATTTTTTTGCTAATTTTATCATGAAGTTAAAATATAATGAATACTCTTTTTATGTGATGAGGGTTGAAGATACTTTTTATGTGTGACTCCTGATTTTTATATATATAAAATACGTTAATAATTATTCTAGGTTATATTTCATGCTTTTTCTTCGATATAAAAATTTGTTATTCTGTATTCCAACTAAAGTCACAAACTTAAATTCTTGTAATAAATAAAAGTGAATATATGTTACTCATAATATATTTCAGATTCCGATAATAAATATAAATTATATAAGTATGTAATCTCTCACGGCTCACGGATTCAAAATACGAGGTACCTTACTAAAAAATGGTATTACCCGCTCATCATAATTAAAAAGAAAAAAAGATAATAATTAATTGAAAGTTCCATAAAATTTGAAAGTTGCTATCAAAAATATTGCAACAGCTCAGAGCCGTTCTAAAAGATAGCTTCTCACCTGTAGCTGAGGACATATTACCGGTGAAAGAGCGAGAAACAATTCAATTGCCAAGTATGAAACATATTTAATGAGGCACCATCCCGGAGGGAGGTGGCAGAAATCTGTGTTCTTCTCTGATTTGACCTTTATATGTAATATTTACATAGTGTACTTGAAGCCAACTAGGTAGACTTAACAGAGTGTTAGTGTAGGTTGCGACAACAACTTAGAAGGCTTCAAATAGGTTTCAAAGTTAGATTATAGCGTAGTATCGGAGATCAAGTAACAGTAGTATTAGCTTCCTAGTAAAATAATGAGGACTTATATGAATGTTTATCATTTTACTTGTAGCGACCCTATAGTCACTGATGGATTTTGGGACACCGAATGAACAATGTTATAAAAAAAAACTAAGTTTTTTTTTAATCTACTTTCAATAAATATTATAAATCGAGGGAACAGTCCAATTAAATGATTTCCTTAAGTCTTAAAATAAATAATTATGCACTTAATAGAATATAATCCGATGAGACAACACTCAACAGGTCTCGCCCGGGACAACTGGATAGTGTGATATAAAGCTTCCTTTTAAGTACACCAAAAGCTTCCGATAGTCACATCGCAAATCTTAATATAATAGAAGTTTTTCGACTAACTTTAATGCTCCCTTTTCTAGGGTTTAAATAGCACTCAAGTTTGCATAAAATTAATTTCTCTCTACTGAAGATGGTTTTAAACTGAAACAAAATTTTAAAAAGTATTCCCCCCCCCAAATGATTAGGGAAAGAGCGCGATTAGAACCCGTCAGATACTAACACAATACTAGTTTTTTTATCATTCCATTGATGACTTCCCATTAGTATTACTCAAGACGTATTAAGTCATGTAATTAAGGATTCAAATAAAGAGAGCGATATCTAAATTCCTGCCTCATTCTACGAACAACTATTCACTTTAAAATGGAATTTTATATATTGTTCTGATTCCTTGCAACATGCGGGATTCAAACCTGCCTACATAACATAGAGAAACATTTTCTTAAATGTGCCCTTTCTTCACTACGCCCCTCCCATACACCACATCCGTGCCCCATGTGTGAAAAACAGTGGGATTGGACAGCAAATCGCGTAACTTTTAATTGGCAGTTAAGGGGTAATAAATGCTTTATTATATGTGCAACAGTACATCCACGTGCAAAACCTTGAGATGTATGATTTTATTGATATTATTTAGCGCTAAAATTTATTTTACTGCTTCCTTCCAAAAACAA
The DNA here is from genome assembly GCA_019973935.1 of Trichonephila clavipes. Classification (NCBI taxonomy): domain Eukaryota; kingdom Metazoa; phylum Arthropoda; class Arachnida; order Araneae; family Nephilidae; genus Trichonephila; species Trichonephila clavipes. The sequence continues at coordinate 1,031,555 of BMAU01021123.1, forward strand.
TTAAAAGAATATTTTACACGATTCGTTGTTGGGGCTCAAATATCTCTCGTTGGCAAGGTGTGGAAGTTAGGTGATGGAGGTACTGTCTCTGGGCGCGGCCTCATCCCTTGACAATGGTTCACATTTACGGTGTCCATTGCTAATAGCTATTATGTTGCTACAGAGCGAATCGTTAATAAACACTCACTCACTTACAAGATTCATTTTTTTATTTTCAAATTCTTATCTTTTATCTTATTTTTATATCATTTTTATTTTATCTTTTATCATAATTTACTTCAAAATGTAACGAATTAATATAAACTTTTTCGTATGACTATCATTATTGAGAGAAATAATTTAAATATATTTAATTCTGAGATTCAAATTAAATTAACTCAGTGGCTCAACAGCTCATGAGGGTCAAGGCCTACTGTACCCAACTCAGTTTGCGTGACCTTGCGCCTGAGGCACTTTAGAAGTTGTTCGGGCCAGGTGGTCAATCTGACGTAAACCCCCAGTGTTCAGTTCCCAAGCAAGCTTGATACTCATTTATCGACACACTGCAGGGATGAAAGGCTGATTCGGCCATGCCCAGCCTGGGGTTTGAACCTCAGACCTTTGGCGTGGAAGCACGATGCACTAACCACTCAGCCACTGATTCAAATACTTCATTGTTATTTCTGAAATTCCATAAATAACATTATCTTAAAAATAACATAATAAATGTACCTAATAATTTCAAACATTAGCTCATCTAACATTTTATAATCCATAGCTAGCATTTTTTTTTTTAGATTTCATTTAATATAAGTATTTTCACAGAGTGATTGAATTGTATTATTTTTCTTTCGCTACATAAAATTTTTACTGTTTGCGATAAATATAAATTAAGCAACAAAATAAAAGTATCGAAAAATGTATTGCAATGTTGCAATTCATAATTTATAATAGTTTTATATATTTTTTTAAATTCTCAATTTATAGCATTGCTCAAAATATATTTAGAAATTGAATATTGAACATACAATATATTTTATTAGCTCATTTTACTCGTTTAACATTTTAATCCATAGCTTTCATTGCTTTTTGAACATCTGTTAATATAAGTACACTAATGAAATGAATTAAGATAGTTTATATATTTTATCGAATTGCATGAAAAGAGCTGGACTGAATGAAAAACCACTGCTTGTGTCCCGCTCACGTCTGCGAACAGGAGAGTCCGCTTAGCATGGCGCAGACAGGCATCATTGAAATTGGAGTGTAGATTAATGAGTAACAGTTCTGATCACGGATGGGTCCCGTTTCAGCTTAAACACCGATTCTCTCCGTACGTTCAAATGGAGAGAACCAGGGATCCACCACCTATCTTCCAATGTCCACGAAATCGACAATTATGCTGGAAGAGGTTTAATGGTCTGGCCAGGCATCATGTTCGATTTCTGTACACCTGTCCTTGTCTCTGAAAGAGGCTCTGTGACTGGTGTGAGGCATAGAAATGAGGGTTTGAAGCCCTATGTTTGTCTTTTCAGGGGTGCATGTGGCTCCAAGTTCATTTTAATGGATGGTAACCTGAGGCTACATAACACTCTTCTGGTCGTCGAATTTCTAGAGAGTGAAGATATTAGCAGTATGGATTGGCCAGCCCCGTCTCCAGACTTCAACCCTGTAGAGCATGTCTGGGATACTCTGGGGAGGGCAATCGTAACTCGCAACCTCCCTCCAAAACCATCCAGGAAATGAAAACATCGTTGCTCAATTCATTTGACTCCACGCGTTCAGAGTGGAGCCAATTGCCCCAAGAATTGATAAACTGTCTTATTTTAAGTATGCCATCCCACTGCAAGGCTTTTATAGCTATAAGAAGGGTCCATACCTCCTATTAACCCATTTCTTTTGTTTGGTTTGAAACCGCTGTTTCATACCTTCCAACTCCAATGAGCGTTAGGCACGATCTTGCGTGTGTATTGTAATTGTTGAATGGTTATTTGTTTTGTATTGTATATATATATATATATATATATATATATATATATATATATATATCAATGTATGTGCATATCATATTTCATTGAAGTCAGTCCGTTAGTTCTAAAGACAATCGACCAAGTCTTAAAACTATTTTAATTACTTACACCAGTGTATTTTTACAGTATGCTTGAATTGTATTACTTTTCTTCAATTGCATATAATTTTTATTGCTTACGATAAATATAAATGGAATATCAAAATAACAGAGTATTGGAAAATTTATTGCAATGTTGCAATTCGTAACATTGCCCAATTTAAAGTATATTTAGAAACTGAGTATCGAAAATACATATCTAATATATATTTTTTAATACTCAAATAAAAAAATGTTTTTTTTTACAATGAGCGTTTGAAGATAACTCCTTTTTAATTTATTTCCAATCCCTGTCAAATTTATATTTATTCCTGTTGAAGAAAAAGTTATTCAAAAAATATTAATTTAAAATGATATTTACACAAACAATTCGGGATTTCTTTTATTATTAAAATCTAAACACGGTATTTTTAATCTATCTCTTCAATATTATATGTTTTATCGTTTTTGAAAGAGAAACATCATACAAAAAATAAAATTTGAAGGAAATATCTCGGTAAATAAAAAAAGTGAAAGTCTAAAAGGATTTTAGTTTCTATAAACTGAAACTGTCAAAACCTCAGTGGATGAACCCATCTGAAAAGTTGTTCATGTTAGGATGTCCTGGAACTTCGCTGTAAAGTACATTGTTTATTGAATTTTTTTCAAGCTCAAGAGTTGAATCTTCAACTTTCTTTATTCTTACATTTGATTTCCGCAGACAAAAAGAGTCTTTAGATTTTAGTGCTTTGAAAAAAGTTAAGTCAGTCATGTAAGAGAGACATGCTTTCCTCCAAAAACGAATTTTCTAAAGGAAATAATATTCTTAGTGACAGGTTTGTCAAATATGTTTCCAGAAAATCTTCATTGAGAAAAGAACTTTTGAAAAGCAGCGGGTGCATTTCGTTGAAAACTGTTGATTTTGGATTTTTATCGGCTCTTTCCTAAATTTAATATTTCAAAAATAGAATAATTTATTATTTGTTCTGAGACAACTTGAGTAAATTACTTTTAAATATTTCCAATTTTTGCTGTTTTTCATCTTTTTAAATAAGCAACACTTATTATGACGTTTGCAACATTTTAAATTTAGATATTTGACTATTGAAATGTATGACCAACATAATAAATGCATTTAATAAACAATTACAAGTATTTTGTTCATATTCACTGCTACACTCTTATAAATTTATAAAGAAAACAAGCAATATTAAAAATATATATAAGTCAAATCCTACTTAGGTAAATAAAGAAATTTTTTATTTAGTCTAGTTATTTTAGTTTTTTTATTAAATAGTTACAATTAATATAAATGTGTATATGCATATGACAGAATCACAATATTAAGTGACAAAAAAGAAAGTGATTTTCCCTGCAATTTTCCATTTTCCTTTCTATATTTGGTGTGTTGGACTATCATTTTTTTGTTTGTTACTATTTATTTATTAACTAAATTTAATTATTCTAATAAAATAGTATAGTAAAAAAGAAATCACATTCTCAAAAATTAGGCCATCCCAGGTGGAATTTGAACCGACATCCTTTGCATTCGAAGTTCAACGCTCTATCCATTACGCTACAGGGGCACAACGAACGATTTTCTTTTCTGTATATGATTTTGGGCTATTATTTTTATGTGTTAATATTTCTTCCTTTTAAATTTAATTAATGATTTAATATTAGAATAAAAAACTTATTAACATCAAGTGTCATCCAATTCAAGTTTTAAAAAAATGTATTTGAACTTGAATGGATGAATAGAAAGTACTTAATTAAAGATTGAAAATTTTCCTGATTGAATATCTAATATATATTATAAATGTGAAAGTTTTTGTGAAAATCTTTGTGGGTCTTTCACGCAAAAACAACTGAATGGATTTTAATGAAACTTTACAGTAATATAGCTTATACATCAGAATAACACATAGGCTATAATTTATAGCATAGACTATAATTTATAGCATAGACTGTAATTTATAAAAAATTGTTAAAAGTGTCCAAAATATAACGATATTTGTCAAGTAAGTGTGAAAAATTTCTGCCATCTACGAACAATTCCGGCTTGCGCTGCAAAAAAACCCAGCACAGCATATATCTATCTTTTGTTTGTGAAAAACTCTTTTTGTTTTGGCTACGCAATGGGCTCGCTTCTAATTAATTCATGTGATCAGAATAATGCCTATTTTTTATTTCAGAATAAAACTAAACTTTAAAGGGATAGGTTGTTATAAATCTATCTTCACTTTAATGTATTTTTATGATTTTATTATGCACATTAGGTAGTAAGAAATTGATCTTTTTTCAAAATAAATGCTTTTATCGGTTCTGGCACTTAAAGTAAATAAACCTTCTCTTTCACACTGCATCAGTTGGACAAATTTTCAAAATTTGTTTATGGTTAGTAGTTAATTATAACGCTATAATTTTAATTGAACAGGCAGATGTTGCGTTTTTAAGTATAAAAATAATTATAACTACTGTACTGTATTTTTTGGAGTGTGTGAGTGAGTGAATATTAACATCGCACTGTTCAGCTACACGAGGGCTTTTGGCAACGTATCACGTAATTTTGAACCATGGTCAAGTGACGTGGACGACACCTGAGCTGGCACCTCCTTCTCCTAACTACCACACCACATCAACTAAGAAGGAATATTTTACCAATACTTTGCAGGAATATTCTTTGAAATCCATTCTTCCAAGATATATGGCAGCACGGGTTCCATGATAAGTATTTTAGCGGAAAAAATAGTTTGTCAAAAGTTAAGTGTCTTATGTTTTTGTATGTTAGTGAAGACCTTGGAAAATGATTTGACTACTTATTTTAAGTGAACGGTGGACATAATTAGTTTTACAGTGGAATATCTTTAATTACTTTATTAGCTCTAGCGGATTAAATGTTCCAAAGTGGAATATTTTGTTTATGTATATCCCTTAATTTGTAAATTCAGTGATCCAAAAAAATATTGTATGAAAAAACTGCAGTAAATCATAATGTGGTTGAATAAAGTATTAAAGTGCATTTCTCCCCTACACGGCGGGTCTTACAAAGCTCTAATAAAACTCGAGCTACGAAAGTAGCTAGGCATTTGCCAACTTGACTCTATCGTTAACATTTCGCTTCGTTTTTCATTAAATTGCCATTATAATTTAAGAAAGGGCGTTGCTTGTGAATATTACAATTTTAAAATAAAATAAATACAACAGAAAGTAATATTGATGTATTTCACTTTCAGATATAAATTATTTACACTACTTTAAGCGTTCATTACGCAAAACTTTTAACAATGTGTTACTTTTGCTAAGCAGAGATCAGCTTACGGAGGTATTTTGAAAAATCGACCCTCAAGAGTGTTACGAGGAATTATAAATAAAAAAAAATCCTTTTTATCAGCTATTAAATCTACATACTTAAAATTTAACTAAAGTGTTTTTTTCTTTCTTTTTTTTGTTTACCTGAGATATACAAAAATATATAAATACTGCTCAAAATAATTAAAGGTAATTGCGGTTTTAGGTGGATCTTGGGGCTGGAAAACTTTTCAGCTGAATGATACATGGTCGACAGGCGTAGTAGGTTATATGAGAATAAATTACACATGTTTGGCAGAAAAAATGCATTTTATTGTGCATTTGTGTACAAAAGGAAAAAAACACAATTTGTGCTTATGAGAAAAAAAGACTAAGAAAAGGTGTTTTCTTCAAAGGAAATCATTTTCAGTAGGGGGTATGCTTTCCACGGACAGCCAGCAACGTTGAGCACCTTTGAGGCATGGAGTCAATGAGGCTATTAATCACGAGATGGGGAATTCTGTCCCACTCTTTTAGAAGAGCTCTTTCCAGTTCTTGGAGAGTTTGTGGGGGTGGTTGGTAGCCAGCAACTCGTCTTCCTAGAGCGTCCCAAACGTGCTCTATTGGATTCATGTCTGGAGAACTCGCTTGCCATTCCATTCGTACGATTCCTTCCTCGTAAAGGAAATCCTCCACCAGGTTAGCACGATGTGGCCTGCAGTTATCGTCCATTAAAATGAAGTCATCTCCGATTGCTGCAGCGTAAGGGACTACAATAGGTCTGAGGATCTCATCACTATATCGGCGAGCAGTCAGAGGTCAATCTCGAATGATGTAGAGGTCTGTGCGCCTGTCAATGGAGATGCTACCATACACCAACACTCCCCCCCACCAAATCTGACACTTTCATGCACGGACGTAGGATTATTCCTACTGCCACACTCCCTCCAGATGAAAATACGCCTATTATTCGGATGAACAGAAATACGGGACTCGCCAGAAAAAAGAACATTGCTCCATTAATTTCTCCTCCAGTTCACATGCTCTGTTGCTCACTCCCTGCGGTCGTGACGATGCCTTGAAGTTAGTCTAACACATACCATTGGTCGGCGATCATACAGACCTACACCATGAAGCCGGTTTCGGACAGTCTGAGTTGAAACCGTGGTGCCAATAGCCGAGCGAAGGTGTTGTTGGAGAAGAGTAGCGTTCATATTTCGGTGTCTCCGAGCCGTTAACACTAAATAACGATCTTCATTGGGCGTTGTTGCCCGTCTACAACCATGTCTTGGTCTTCGGCCTGCACTTCCAGTCTCCAAGAAACGGTTCCAGATCCTGGAAATCACACTTTGTGACACTCCAATGACTTGCGCTACTTCGGCTTGAGTTTGGCCCCTTCTAACCTACCTACAACTCTCCAAGCTTCTGAATCGGTTAAATGACTTCGCTGAGACATCGTACTTATCGAAACAAAGCAGTCACTGAATGCAGATCATCCTTGTCTTCATTTCAGTTGAAAGTCACATTTCATTCGCTGCCGCTGAAGCGACGTTTTTCATGTTGAACTCAAAATTAGCATACTCCACAGTTTGAAAATCAGAAAAATTTGCATTTGTGATTCTCTTTTTCCATTTTCGGCAAAAAAATTTTTGCTTATATCTTTATTTTATATAAAACTTACAATATCCTTTAATTGTTTTGAGCAGTGTATATATATATATTGATAGATAGATAGATAGATATATATATATATATATATATATATATATATATATATATATGTCAGGTTTTAAAAGTTCAGATTCAAAATTAAGGAAGTAATAAATGAAAATGGAGCGAACTCTTTACCATCGCGTAAGGATTTGTGGGTAAATAAGCGTATTTAAAGATGGAACGAGCGCTGACGAAGGCGAACGCATACTCGAAAAGGCTTGGCTGGTGTCTCCTCGCTGAGATGTTGTCTTTTGTACCACCCGGATGCGTGGCAAAGGGCCGCCATGTTAGATTTTATTTGATTGAAGCGAAATAAAGATGTATTTTGAAGATGATGCCCTCCTCATTTTACCAGCAGGTAATATATATATATAATATATATATAGATAATATATATATAGATAGATAGATAATATATATATATATAGATAGATAGATAATATATATAGAGAGAGAGATAGATAATATATATATATATATAATATATATATATATATATAGATAATATATATATATATAATATATATATATATAGATAATATATATATATAGATAGATAATATATATATACTCTATTTACTCCAATTTCTACTACAATTAACTTTATAATGACCGTGATTTTACACAACTTGGTATAGTTAGTGTATAAGAAAAATTTGCATGCCAGATTTATATAATTCAGCTAGTATTTCGCTTGCTGTACGTGCTTGAAACAGAACATTTTAACTGATAATGTATAGTAACATTACGTATATATATGCAAGACATGATGCATAGTAACACAGTGCCTTTTAATTTTGTGTATTATATTATATTCCGAGCTATTTTATATTTGGACTATAGTGTACAAAAATATTTTCCAGCATTGGAAAAGTTATTTGAACGGAATTTAACCCTTTTCAGGGTCATAAGTTTACTAAGAGTAAATACTAGTATGTAAAGTTAATTTTTTAGTTTGCTTTGACTTAAAATAAATAGAAATCATAAAAAATACATAATAATGTGTATTTTTTGGGTCAATATTTCAAATCAATTTTGAATTTATCTGGCATTTGTTCAAATAAGCTGTATTGTAGCATAATAATACACTTACCAAGTAACATAAAACATCTAAGAAAACACAGTAATGTATTTTTACACCACTCAAAAAAACCAAAAGGCAATAAGAATAAGAATATACCCCATAAATGTTTTATCATTGATGTGAATTAATTTGACAGTTTTCTTTTGCTGAGTGAACCAGTTACCGTTATTGCGTTTCGCATATACGTTTTATTTTGACATTTTGATTAAAAAATGCAGATAAGGTTAAAATTAAATACGGCAATCACCAGTTTTAAAATGGAGAAAAATGGTTCCATTAGTTGTGAAAAGATTAAAGAAGTGCGTGATGACTTTATATATACACTAATTTTCTCGTTAAATTAGTTAAAATAAATGCATTGAGTTTATTAAGTGAAATACGAGTGTGGGTGAATAACTAATTTCGATGAATTCTGCAAGAGGAAAACACTCAATCAAAATAAGCAACTTAAAGCATAGGTCCTTATTAATATTAAATTCTCTCTAATTGTAAGCATAACTAAAATTTAATTTTCGAGTGACTCTGGACTCATTTATCATTAACGAATTATCCATAAGGAGTCTTTTAATTTGAAATGATTACACGCGTGTTCATTGCTAACTTAGAGCTAATTCGTGCTTAGCTGAATTATTCTTATGCATTTTCCAATGAGTTAATTTAAATTTGTGCTGTTTAACTGGTTCATTAGAGGGACTTACGAACTATTTAGATTTTCTTTCCCTTGAGTGATTTTGAAGACCAAAGGCAATTTGTAGATGATGCTGCACTCTTTTTTTTAATTGCAGTTGCCGATACGCTCGATAGTAGCTTCCATTTTGAGACAGGTTTTGTGCTTACTGGTTGTGATCTGAGTCAGCTGATTTAGCTGCCCCAAGAAAGCAGAACGCATTGGATTTTTTAATGATTCTATTTAATGATGTATTGAATCATTTCCAAAATAAAGTGTGTTTCTTTATTACTTTCAAAAAAAGATAAACCTCACTAAGAAACATTTTATGTTCTTGGCTTACATATTGAAGTAAAGACAACCGGTCAACGTGGTGATTGCCTTAGAACAGGGTTACTCAAGCTTTTTTTTCTCCTGGTCCGCATTCATAAGTGAGCTATTTCACGTGGGCTGCATATATATAATAGTAATTTCACGCGGGCCACAACATGAGTATAAATAGGGGAGAAATGCTTTCAGACCAAGATAACATCAGTGATTGAAAATGTGCAAACTTGATCAAAATATTAGAACTCCTGTTTTACTTTTTTAATTATTATTTTTAATGTTTTTTTTTTTTAATTTTTGTCACTAACACTAAATTAGAAGCATTTAAAAAACACTCCATGGCAATTTCTGTATCAGTAAATGGTTTCATATTTTTACCAATAATATATCATACTTCATGGCATGTATTAGTTACCAATGTGATATTACCACTGACAAAACACTTTGTTGAGGTTGCAATGATTATTCCAGAAAATCTATTTATCACCTCTTGAAAGAGATCTTTAAGGAAAAGTGTCGTTGAATGATTCCTATTTATTGGTATTTTTTAAATACAGGTCTTTCGAGACAAATCAAACCATTGATGATCCATGTTTGTTTTTTACTACAAAATAGTCAACTTTCCAATCGTCTTGAAACGATATATTTTCTTCGAATATTTTTTGCTTGTAATATATGATATATAGTTAAAAATTAATTCCACCCACTGTTCATTCCACTGTTGTCTGTTATAACTAACCAAATTATTCCAAATAGAAAACTAATATCAATTCGTACCCGTACGATACTGACAACAAAAGCAAAATTGATACATTATATTTCTAGACAAAGAATTTCCCACCCAAGTTTTTATACATTGTTCTTAAATAAGTGAATTTCTTGGAGCAATGAACCATGACCGGGCCGCTTTGAAAGGCATGGCGGGCCACAGGTTGAGAACCGCTGCCTTAGAAGATAGCTCTGATTAAAGTAAAACAGTATAGTTTGACCATTTAAATTGATCGCAGATCAATTAAAATAATTTTAAAAGCTAATTATATATCAATACGTTAAGTTTTCTGAACACACAGACAAAAGTGTTCATAAAACGAAACTAGGAGTTTTCAACGTCAAACAGATTTTGAGTTTTTCAATTTTATAATGTCATGTGCTATACAATATATATTTAAAGAATACTTCATAGGCACAAAAATTTTATTTTTGCTTAATATATGTGCGAGAATAAATAAGATAGAAATAAGGCATTCTATGAAACAATGACTTGCATTTTTATGACGATAACATCTTTTGCTAATATTTAGCCCAATTTACTAATTCATGCCCTTGTTATTTTATATTTGCACGTTATTGATACATTTTTTCTGATGTACAATCATAAACATACATTGCAAATTTTACTATAATTGGCCCCTTAACTATCAACTAAAATTAACGTGATACGCTACCCAGTACCTCCTTTTTTACATAGACGTGCCAATGCGTTGTATCGGGAGGGGGAGGAGGAATTATAAGCAAAGTTTTCTCAAAAATAAGAAAAAAACCTCCTAATCACTATCAGTCATTTTATTCCATATCAAAGTCTTCGGAATAGTTTAACTGATAACAGCGCAAAAAATGTATTTCAACAAGGGTATACATGCGTTCGAGGTGCGGGATATTAGTAAGAAGAAGTATGAGCATGCATATTTTTTCCACGTCTGTTCATCACGTGATAGCGTTCATAAGAGCTTTAAAGGGTTTGACGCGTGTGGACAGTTGTTGTTTCAAGTCAAAGTTTTACAGCAAAGATTTAATAGACGAAATTAAAATTTTTGGCATGCCTTCCCGACATCCCATAGATGATTTTATGCGTGGCCGAATTATTGGAAAGATCAAAGAAGGGCGAAAAATAACAGATGTTGCCAGGGAGTTCGACATCGCTCACAGCGTTGTTTCCCGGCTGTGGAAGTCATTTAAAACTACTGGAATGTGTAGTAGACGGCACGGGGAGAGGTCGTGTTAGAAGTACGACGCCTGCAGAAGACAGGTATATCGTCCTATCACCAAAAAGGAACAGGCGCACCACAGCTCAGCAGGTGGCAAATCAGTTTCTTGCTGCCTCAGGAAAGCAGATCTCCCGAAAAACTGTTGCCAGACGTTTGAGGGGAGGAGGACTATGCGCACGCAGACCTGTTGTGTGTGTCCCATTGACCAGACAGCACCGTACTGCCCGTTTGCAAAGGTGTCGTGAGCATCACAATTGGACTGAACAGGACTGGGCATGTGTACTATTCTCAGATGAGAGTAGGTTCAGTCTGTCATCGGATTTTAGACGCCAAATGATCTGGTGCGAGAGTGGTACTGCTTATCGTCCAGAAAATAACCAGGAAAAGGACAGATATCCGACATGATGTATCATGGTGTGGGCCGGCATCATGATCAATGGCCGCACGCGCCTACATGTTGCGAATGGGACTATGACGGGCCAACGATACAGTGATGAAGTTCTACTTCCTCATGTTCGTCTTTTCCGTGGTGCTGTCGGTGATAAATTTATTTTTATGGACGATAACGCAACATGTCATCGAACACTCGCTGTTCAGGATTGTCTAGACAGCGAGGGTATTCAACGTCTCGTATGGCCAGCGCGTTCTCCAGATCTAAACCCCATTGAAAATGTGTGGGATGCTTTGGGGAGGCAAGTTGCTGGTCGAAACTATCCTCCGACAAACAAGAACACCCTCATCCGTGCACTCACAGAGGAATGGGATAAATTGCCTCAACAGCTGCTGGATAATGTTGTGTAAAGTATGGTACGACGTGTGGAATGTTGCATCACACTCCACGGTGGACATATACCGTACTGATACCTTTCTTTAAGGTGCCTGCTGACTTTTAGATGCATTGTTCCATTTCTCCGTACGCAGATCAAATGAACATTTTTTTCTTTCAGATGTTTCACAGCTTTTGTACTTTCCAGAACAATAAATAGTCTTTATTCTAATGTCTGAACTGTGTGGCAACTATATTTTATCCTACTAGGCCTCATGTCTGGCTTAATGTTATGCTACGTAGCAATTTGTGATCCGTCCTTAGCAATTGTCCAGCAGTGTATATTCAACTTTTTAAATGAGTAAAATAAAAGATAAATTTCCGTTGAACGTCTTAAATCATATTTACTTAGATGTATTTAACTTGGAAGCAAGAAAATATTTTCATGTTATTCAGAAGTTAAAATATATTAAACATACACAAACACACACATTTATCTGGCATAAGTTTCTTGAGAAGTTTCGAAAGAAATAAATGTTTTGTTTTTTTTAGTCAGATTCCATAAGTTGTCAAATATTCATTTTATTGAATCTTAAAATAATAAAAATGTTTAATTTATTTTATCTCGGAAGCAAATTTTTTCTATTGGATTTAACCTTTTTTGTAATTTCTGTTTTTAGATTTAAATTTGATGTCTTACTATACGAAAGTTTCATAAAGCTATCCACAATAGACCATAAACTAGTAAACGTTATTTTATATTATTCGATATACACAACGAAAATCAATATATTGTGTTGTATGTGAGTAAAATATGCTTAATTAGTCCATAATATCAGTGAAAGAAAATGGATATTATTTATTTTTCAACATGTACGATACAAAATCGTGAAGTATTCCATAATTTCTGTGTATCTGATTAATTTTCTGCCACAAAAATATATAGCAATATATAAAATTCAACATAAATCTGTAAAGTTCAGTTACCATATAATTTTACTTTGACATTTCTGTTTTGATCGGATTTAAGCTAAATAAGTTAGGATAACTTCGACTTCTCATTTGTTGGTAGAAAGTAATTGTAAATATATCATATTCCCTCAAACATTTTTTTTTCTAGTTAAGAAAACTCCTTAAAATATACTTCTCTCTCCATCACAATTTTTTTTACTAGCCAAGGCAAAATTTCGTTCGTTTGTAAAGCAGATTTTACATTTTCGAAAATGTTTGTGATTTATTTGTCATGCAGAACATCTCAAATAATTTTCAAACTTCCTTAACTATCAATTTTCTACTTATTATATTGTTTCCGGTTTTCCGGAATGTTAAATTCTTTTAGAATATAAAAGTTTTAAAACTCTCTCTCTCTCTATATATATGATATATGATGCATATATATATATATATGTGTGTGTGTGTGTGATGAATCCCCAGCCCTTCAAGAGTCAGTTGGGGATAACTTCCTACCAGGACAACTCACCCCACCTCCCGCATAAGAACTTTGACTTCTACTTTCGCCAGACTTAAAAAAGACACGTGTACTAACGAAGCACTCGCTGCTGACCAACGCTGAAAGAGATCTCGTCTTGTCATGGCTTGGAGAATAGACTGTTTTGCTGAATCTTGGAATAAAATATTATATGATAAACGTCTGCATGTTGAAATTTCTCCTGTCAATCTTTAAGAATTGCTGTAATACATGATATATATATATATATATATATATATATATATATATATATATATATATATATATAGCTCGCGTAAATAATAACCAGCTACTCGCCTAGCGGGAATCTATCGAACGATATAATTCCACCAATAGGCAAGCTACGTCCAAGGCGTTATATATATATATATATATATATATATATATATATATATATGTATGTATGTATATATGTATATATGTATATATATATAAATACATATGTGTGTGGATAAATCCATCACTCGCGATTATTATTAATTTTTTTTCTGAGAATTTGTTGATATAAACTATGCAGTCGAACGGGAATGCTAAAAAATTTTAATTTTACAAAATTATTTAATGGAAAAAAATAGAAAGATTTCATTGATATTAATGTCCTATAATGCTAACTCTACTTTTAGACTGATTAACTGTGGAACACTTTTGAGTTTACAAATGATCGCTAAGATTAAATTTTATATAAGCATTAAAAGCAGAAATATCACGTAACTAATTTAAAAAGCATGTTGTTGAAGAGGTATATAGAACATAATTCTGAACAAGAATGTGTGCGTTATTAATGAGTGTGTAGTGAATATTATGTTTTGCTCTTAATTAGTTAGAACATAATTTATTTTGATACCCTTTCAATGTTCCTTCTGAAACAAAAAAGTCTGTGTGATGAATCGTTACATATTTTACAATAAATAAGAAGTGCCATTCGCGTTACTGTAATTCTAATTCTAATTCAAAATTTAGTAAAAGATTAAATAAAATGTAAATATTATGTCTATACAATTTTACTTTCGAGGTGGATATGTTATTTATAATTTAAGATTTCTATTATAACTCCATATGGCTTAAAATATAATATTATTCAATTGATCTGAAACAGGAGTGCGTTATATATATAACTGTGTTTTTAAATAATTTAAATCACTTTATTCGTTTTTAAAAATAGCAAACTCACTTCTGAAAATATCATTCCTGCCAAAATTTTAAATAACTCTGTTATAACGATAAATTCCTTATTCCAAGAAAAAAATATGACTGGAAATATTTTTTTCTGTAAAACGCACTTCTCAACAAGCTTATTTTTGAAAACAAAAATTCATGGGAATGCTTTAAATAACGCTGCTTTTACGGTTAATTCTTCAATAAGAGAAGCTTGTTTTCTTACCATTTATATTTAATTAAATTAAAAACCACTGATTCAGTTCAAAATAGGATTCACTTTAAAAATGTAGTTTAATGCTCAGAAATCAGAAAGTATGCTTTTGCAAAGAAATATTTATACGTTTCCCCTCACTAACATTTCCCAAGACTCTATCCTAATTTTATAGCATTAGAGTTACAAATTAGACAACTGTCAATGGTTCTCTTAATTTAAAATCAAGACAGTTTCTGTGGCACAATGTAGTTATGTACAGATTTCTACAGTATGTTATAAAAAACCGTTTTAGCTTTAGTAAAATTTAAAAATTTTAGCTTGAAGTGTTTGTATTAGAGGTACTGAACCACTTTTCCAGCCGGGCCACATACTTATGGCAGATATTTCAAGAGGGCTCAACATGAGGATTAATGGAAAAAGAATTATAAGACCAAGACAATATTGTACATTTAAACTATGGAAAATTGATCAAAATATTAAAACTCATTTTTGGTTTTAATACTAAATACAAATTTTAAAAAAAATTCGATTTTATGCATTTTTTCCAGAGTTTCGGGGTAATTTCGGTTCCCGTTCATCCATGACCAAGCTTCTAGTTTACATTCTACTGTCATAGAAACAAACATTGCTACATTGCCGTTTGATAATTTGATTTTTTTTCTTTTGACAAAAAGTCTCGCATTTTTAATTCAAATACTAATTTGTCAAGAGCAGAATGGCAGCAAAGAGGATTTTTGACTGAATTCCAGACTGAAATCATTGTTATCCGTTTAAAACATTAAATTCAGTTTTACTCATAAAATAGCCCATTCTGAGTTCAGTTCACTATTTCACTTTCTTTTTTTCATTACCAACCGTTACAGTTACAAAAGGAGGGAGAATCTTGTATTTCGAACCCGTGAGACATCGACAACAAAAAATTGGTATATCTGATTTCTTGATAGACAGAATTTCTCGCTATATTTTTTATACAATGTTCTTAAATAATTGAATTTTTTAGTGGGATGAACCATTAGTGGGCCACTCAGAAATGGCCAGCTGGCCACGTGCGGTCCAAGGGTAGGAAGTTGCGTATCGCTGGTTTAGATAATGTAATAATATGTTATCTGCAAAATTGATTACTGCAGAAAATTATCCCCAGATATTGAGAGGTTTTTCCTGGACATATGTCATAAAAGCAGAGATGAAGGTTGCACTATTAAAAAAAAAGGTTCAATAAACTAAATCCTTATTTAATTTTAACATTTCAAAGCATATTTTAAATAATATTACAAGCGAATTTACCACCTACTGTAGAGGAAAAAAGAGACTTTTTTAGATTGATAAAGTTAGGAAGATCACACATATACCAGAAGAAAGTATAGTTTCTAAAATGTTACAAGTATGAATTATTGCCATTTCTTTCAAAACAGAGGTTGAAAAATGAACGTAAGGATAACTCAAGACAAATAAGTATTGTTTTCGAATATAACAGTACATATATGTATATGTAATATTTCCCTTTCATTTCATCTTTAATAACTTTTATACTTTTTGATTGTCCTCTCCCATCAGGACTTGCACTTAAATATTTAACTAGCTTACCCGCATAGCCAAAAAAAAATCATAATCGTATCTTGAAAGTTAACAGCTTGCATCTTTTAAAAGCAACATTGCATCAGAAACTATCGATCGATAGCTTTCCGCCAACCATGGCATCTGTAAGAAGTCATGCGGAATTTACCACCTAATATAAAAAGCTACATCTGAAAAAGCTTCTTCTCTTTGTCTCTTTATCTTCGTTATGTAGCGTGTCAATCCTATTTGTCTTCATGTATTTGTCAACGTCTTGCGAAAATTTGTTACTACGTTTTGTACGCTTATGTGAGTGTTTTAATTGCTTTTCCTGTGTGTTTGTTGTTAATTATTATTAATGTTAAATGAAAAATAAAAATGGATTATCTCCAACTAAATAATGCCTCGTCTATTCAACAGCTTAAAGAACATGTCACATAATCAACGAATAAAATAGTAAAAAAGACCGTTCACTCCCCACTATTATGTATACATATATATATAAATAGATATATATATATCATATATATATATCATATATATATATCATATATATATAATATATATATATATATATCATATATATATAACATATATATATATATATATATATATATATATACAGTGCTTCTCAAACTTTCAATACTGGTGCCCCCTTTTCGATCACAATTTTTATAGCGCCCCCTTATACATTAATAATGTACTGAATGCAATAATAATGCACTTTGACGCCAAAGCTACAATAGGCGATCTTAATTATAAACCATACAAATGAGTAACATAAGTATTAAAATTTTGTATACTACTTTTAAGCAATAAATAAATAAAATAATAGGATAATTATTATATTATTTTTCCGTTCTCTAATCTTTAAATTGAACATATTGCAAAATGCGGTGGCTGAATAGAAGACAAAATATAGATATCTGCTAAATATAGGAAAATAACTCAGAGGGTCAATTTCTAATCATAAGCATTCCTTGTAAAAACTCTGCTTTGCAAGACAAGCCCATGGAAGTCGTTAATACTTATTACACTTGTTCTTAATTTAGTATTAATTAGTTAGTTATAAAATACTCTGTGTAGCACTGATACATTAAAAGTATACCGGCTGAAGTGCCCGTGTTTGCCCGAGTTCATTTATAAGAAAATAAAACGTTATTGATATAATAGCTGAATTGTAAGGAGTGCTACGCCAAATGCTCTACAATATTTACAAAAATGTAAAATGATTTTTTTAAAATGGTTACTCAAATTATAATTAGTTTTAAGCGAATGGTAATTTTAAGCCCCATAGAATTAGCATTTATATTTAATGTTAAATAATGGACAATAATATAAAATTCTGATGAAGAATAACTGTATTATACTTAATATTTAAAGCGAAAAGGCTTCAACATGTTTTAACCCGGGAGCAGGCGCGCACTCGACACGGTCGAGCGGGGTTATTGAGTCACCCTATTCCTTTTTTTTTATAATTATTTTATTGTACATGATACAAATCGTGATTCCAGTGAATAATTTTATTAAGAAAATGTTTACTTACCTACTTTCAAGGACTTTTTAATTTTTCTCTGGTAACAATTAAACAGTTCTGCCAGAATTAACGATTTCGTAATCTATGCGTCCCGCGCGACCACTTCCGGGTAAAAAGTGTATTCATTATGTTTATACGAAATTGTGTAAAACGTTTTTCGCGTTATGCTTTATGTGTATAGAATACTCGTAAAAATAAGTCTTGGTCAAGTAATTCTTCAAGTTGTGTGCTCTCCGTGGTTTTCCAAATATAAAACTCTTTTGCATGGAAAGAAGCGTAACAGAGAAATACGTTACTTACAACTTCCTTAAATGAAAAACAAACACATAAGAGAGGAGTCATAACTAACTGTACCAATAACTTAGAAGGTTAAAAAGACTATAGGTATAATGTCCAGTATTTCAAAATTAATGACAGTGATGAATTTTTTATGTTCCTAAATTTTTTCGATTCTACGTCTGGGTTTTTTTTTTCTCTGAAATAGTTGCATGTTAGGTTTAAACAGAAAGCGTAGTAAACAAATCTCTCATCATGCGATTACAGCAAATCAAATAAAAGTTTTTTTATTTGGTTATAGGATCAAAGATAAATAATTAGGTATTGAAGAAGTTTTTATTTTTGTTGACTTAATATCGCGCGCCTATAAATTATATATCAGAGTAAAAGAGCATTTTTTATTATGTCTGAAAGTATTTTGTTTTAATTCATTCCAGTAAATTAATTATTTTTAAATCTTTTATTTTCGATATGCTCGCGCCCCCCTCGTAGGGTTATCGCACCCCCAGGGGGGCGCGCCCCACAGTTTGAGAAACACTGCATATATATATATATATATATATATATATATAGGGTTATTTTTATAGGTATAGAACTTTAAATTGCAATAAAACAAAGATGTATTATTCGATTGACACGAATTTTTTTTTATTCGAAAGATAATCTTGTGGCATTACATTTTAAATATGATCAAGCAAAGCGTAGATTCGTTGAATGGGCCCAAAACAAGATTACCGTTATTCCCTGTTTTCATAAGCGAATTTTGTTTAGCGATGAAGCGCACTTCTGGTTGAATGGCTACATCAACAAACAAAACTGCCACATTTGGAGTAAAGTTAATCTACAAGTGTATGTCGAAGCACCGTTTCATCCAGAAAAACTGACTGTTTGGTGAGCTTTATGGGCTGGTGGAATCCTTCTTCAAAAACGATGAAGGCCACAACGTTACAATCAATGGTGATCGGTGTAGAGCCATGATTACTAACTTTTTTATTCCTGAATTGAACAATCGTTATGTCCAGGAGCTGTGGTTCCAACAAGACGGCGCAACATGTCACACAGCTCGCGCCACAATCGATTTATTGAAAGACACGTTTGGTGACGGCCTAATTTCACGTTTTGGACCTGTGAATTGGCCTCCAAGATCTTGTGATTTAATACCGCTAGACTATTTTCTGTGGCGCTATGTAAAGTCATTGGTCTATGCGGATAAACCACAAACGCTTGACCATTTGGAAGACAACATTCGCCGTGTTATTGCCAATATACTGCCACAAATGTTGGAAAAAGTCATCGAAAATTGGACGTCCAGATTGGACTGAATCCGAGCTATCCGTGGCAGTCATATGCCAGAAATCGAATTTAAAATGTAATGCCTTAATTTTATCTTTAGAATAAAAAAAATCATGTCAATCGAGTAATGCATCGTTGTTTTATTGCAATTTAAAGTTCTATACCTCTAAAAAAACACCCTTTATATATATATATATATATATATATATATATATATATATATATTTATTATATATTTTTGATATATAATACATATTTCTTTATATATATATATGTATATATATATATACATATATATATATGAGGTAGGATACAAAACTTCCCGAACTGAGTCTATACGTAACTCAGAAAATATTACTAATTAAATTGCTGTGAAGCATGTCCTTCTTCGAAATAAGACCTTTTTGCAACAATAAACTTTTATCATCTCTTGTAAAGATTATTGAAATACTTCTGGAATCCATTTTTAGCCATACTCTTTAATTCAGCCCGCGATGCACTTTGAAATTCATTTGCAGATTGAAATCAAGGACATTGCAAACGACGTGCTAACTTAGAAAATAAGCCGGAGTCACTGGGATTGAGATCAAATGAGTATAGAAGATATGAAAAACATTTTTTTTCATTTCCAAAAGAAAATCTCTGATGAAGAAGGATCAGTTTGCGGGAGCTTTGTCATGCAAAAGTTGCAATGACTGCTCAGAACCCAATTTTGGTCTCTCTTCTTTCGGATCGATTCACCCTAACGACACAGGATGTCTACTACTTGTTCACAAAGTACTGTTCAGGCATAAATTCCAGCAGCACATTGGCTTGTATATCGAAGAACAACTCTAGTATGACCTTCGCTTTTGATCGTTCTTGGTAGAAGTTGAATTTGTATGGGCATTGTGGGGATTTCCGAGTTACTTCTCTAAAACATCGATGCCTTCCAAAAGCTTACGTTCGTGATACTGTATCACTGCCGTACATATGTTTCAACGTTTCATGAGTCTTTGTAGCACTTTTTCCAAGCGAACAAAAAGTTTGATTTTCATTTTCTGCTCAACAGACGCCATTTCATTCAATCGCCGCTTACTAAATACATCTGCCTACAAAATAGGACATGTGACAAGAAAATGACACCGCAATTTGGAACAAACCACTTTTAGAATAGGGAAAGAAAACTACCATAGAAATATCAACATAATCACTCTACTACAAAAATTTGTCTCATTATAGGCTATGTCCGGGAATTTTTGAATCGTACCTCGTATATATATATAGTACTTAAAATGTTAATGCAAACATTAAAAAATTCAGGTGGTTTAAATATACATGTGATATATTTTGGTTTACAATATGTTTAATTTTATCAAAGATATGCAGCATTTAAAAAAATATTAATATATAATTTTACTATTTAAGTTTTATTAATTGTATATATAAATCTCTTGTAATTTTGTTGGATATACTTTTATTTATATCTATTATATTTAACGTATTTTTTATAAACTTGAATAAAATCCCGTTGTTTTTCATCGCAGTTACAAACCAGGAATCTCGTTCTAGTAGTTTGCTTTGGGAAGAAAATGCTTTTTTTAATTGATTGTTATTGAAATTACTGAGGGTAAGCAAACTGTAAGAAAAAGAATGAAAACTTCATTAATTTTGACAAACATTATTATAAATAAATGAACTATTCATTTATAAAAGGAATGTTTTGAAAGTAATGTTAACTTTGATTTCTGAAACATAAATTTCTTTAATATGATTGGTAATATTTTTTAAAGACCCGAAATAAGATTTGCTTTTATTTCTCCTAATTAGTTTTCTTAATTCTGCTGCTTTTTATGAAGATGGATGGAAAAATAAAATATTTTTTCTTTGAATGTATTTTTTGTAATCAAATTTCAAATCGCATAATTTTATTACTTCTCTCAAGAATATCGTTAAAAGTACTTTCTTTTGTAATGCTTTATGAAATAAAATAAACAAAGCTGTTTGCTGGCATAGTTTTGAAAGAGAACTCTAGAAATGTTTGAGCAAATAATCTGATTATATAAGTACTCTTGGAAATCCTGTTTTTATATATATTTCAGCAACGTTAAAATATCGGCTGAGTAGAATTCAAGATTAAAAGTGTAAACTTGAAGAAATATTTTAATAATCAAATTCTGAAAACTGTTTCAGATATTTTTTATATTGTTTTCACTATTTTGGCTTCTAAAGAATCGAAAAAGAATATATTACTTTGTTTTTATAAAAAACGTCATGGTAACTATGTAATCATTCAAGGAAATTTCATAGCGTTGATATGTACAAGTTATACCAAATCCTGGTTCCACAAATATTTAGAACAATGCAGGTCCGCAGCAAATATATTGCTATCTTTGTGGTAAAAATTAAAGATTTATTGGTTGAGGGGGATGATTCCTCTAAATCCCATCTTTGTATGCGCAACTAACTGATCTAGTAAAGTGATACGAGTTTTTAAAGAATGCATTATTTTCAAAGTTACAATGATCAGTGGGTGAGATGGTCTGTTAGAATAATTCAAGTACTCAAAGAACATGCAGTAAAGAACTATTGGATCAATTTGACACATTCTAAGGCTAATAAAAGATATCTCAACAGTAAAACAAAACATCGAGCTGAAAAAAGCCATGGGCTGTTCTATCGTAAGATGTACCAACAAACTTTGTCTTAGAAACATTCATGTCAATATGGATAAAATAAGTTGTTGTTAATTAAAATCTTCAAGTGATGTCATTTAGAAGTTATAACATCATTTCCATTTTATATTGTTTACCAAGAATCCTTAGGTTGTCATATCGTACTGGGGTTTCCAAATTTGTTAGATCCTGTGTACCTATAAAACGAAAATAATTATAAGAAATACCCGGCGGTGTGTACAGGACTATTTTATGATTAAGTTATATTCTACAAAACACGTAGAGGGAAGCTCCAGGAGTATTTTCAATGGTAAAAATTAAAAATTTGTTAGTCTCCTTGAATACACCAGTTGAAGTACACCCTTCTCTCTCTCTCTCTCTCTCTCTCTATGTATATATATATATATATATATATATACTCAAGAGACAAAACATTATGACCACTTCTACATTTTGCAATGAACTCGCCTGGATGATGTGGAAGGCACGTGATCAGGGGGAAGTGGTATTGAACTGCTCCTGGAGAGTCTGAAGAATCATTATTTCACTTATTTCTGTGTGTGATGGGAAACGCTGCGGATCTAAGTGACTTTGATAGAGGGCAGATTGTAATGGCTCGAAGGCTCGGAAGAAGTATTTCTGAAACTGCAACACTCGTGGGTTGTTCGCGATCTACAGTTGTTAGTACTTATGCAAAGTGGATGAATGACGGTGAAACCAGCAGTAGACGACATGGTGTTGCACGTCTACACGATATCAAAGAAAAAAGCCATTGGAGACTGTCTCGCATGGTGAAGCAAAACCGGAGCCAGACAGTGGCTCAGTTGACAGCCCAATACATTGCAAGACTAAGTAGAATAGTATTGGATCACACTGTTCAGTGGACACTGATGGATATGGGGCTACGCAGCAAATGTCTTACTCCTGTGCCTTTGCTGACCAAGCGGCATCGCCAACTGCGCCTGCATTGGGCCCGGGAACACCACGACTGGTCCATGGGTCAGTGAGAGAGAGTTGCCTGGTCAGATGAATCACGATTTGTCATTCATTACGCTGATGGTCGTATCAGGTTAGGCTGTCTTCCAGGTGAACAGTTGCTAACTCGATGTACAGTAGATCATAAACATGCCCTTTGGTGGCAGTATTATGCTTTGGAGGACGTTCTCTCGACCATTTCTGGTACCCGTGGCTGTGGTAGAGTAGACCATTAATGCTACAGGTTATCTGAACATCATTGCGGACCAGTTGCACCCTTACATGACATCTGTTTCTCCAGCTGGAAATGGAATGTTTCAACAGGACAACGCCCCGTGTCACAAGGCTAAAATTGTGTAGGAGTGGTTCCAGGAACATGATGTTGAATTCCAGTTAATGTCCTGGCCACCTAACTTACTGGATCTCAATCAAATAGGACCCATTTGGGAAGTCATGGGACAGCAGCTCATAGTTCAAAGACCACCAATTCACAATATCTCGGATCTGCGTGACCGTTGCTTAAACATCTGGTACAATGTGTCTTCGGCCATCTACCAAGGACTTGTGGCATCCATGCCAAGGTGGGCTGAAGCTGTGTTGCGCGTCAAAGGTGGATCAACTCGATATTTACAGGTGGTCATAATGTTTTGGCTCTTGAGTGTATATATATATATATATATATATATATATATTAAAGGCAATGTCATATTTATTCGAATCCAGTGTTAATGCTATTAAAAATTGGTTGAAGCTTAGAATCGGCAAAAAAATTCGTACAATGAGGAAATTTCCACCCTTTCAAAAGCAGAGATCTAACCATATATTCTGGTCGCTTCCATCGATGACTCATCACATGCCGTAGTTCACCTTCAGTGTTCAGCCTATCCTGAATTTCACTGTCTTCTAGTAGTTAAGAAATTTATTTGAATAGTTTCTTTTAGACAACTAAACGTCATGGATGTCGAAAATGCATCCAAATGGGTTTCTTATGACGCAAGTGGGAAAAGGAAGATAATTTTACATGCAGAAAACAACGGGAATAGAGTAGTCGCCAGAAACTTTGATACGGATGAAACAAATATGCATCAATGACATAAACAACGTAATATGATTTTCACTTTTAAATCTTTAACAATGTTATCCACTGAACCAAAAAATGGAAAATATCTTGAAGTAGATAATAGTGTAGAATCCAGTGGCTGAGTGGAAGTGTATCGCGCTTCCTCACCACTGATCAGGGGCTCAAATTCCGGGCTGGGCAAGGTCGGATCAGCCTTTCATCCCTTTCATGAGTCTATGAATGAGTACCAAGCTTGTTCGGTAACAGAGCACTGGGGGTTTCATGTCAGACTGACCATTTGACCGAAACATCTGCACATGCACCCCAGCACCTAAAGTCGCGCAAACTGACATAGGCACAGTATACCTTGGCCTTCATGGGCTGTTGCGCCACTGAGTTCAATTCAGTTCAGGTAATAATGTTTGTACATGACGTTCGCGTGGTCATAGGAATTGCTCTAATTACAGTACAAATGCTGTAATGAAAGGCAAAAGAGGCCGTTTATTAATTTAGAATCGAGAATTTTAAAGCATCAAGAGGGTGGTGTGTGAACAATTTATGAGAAAGGAAAGATTTTCTTCGAGACGGATTTGGTGTGCAACTTAGAACCAATGGGAGCTTTGATTCGAATCAATACGGTACTTGAATAATCAAATTTTTAAGTAGATAATTGAAGCTTTGGAAAATAGAAAAACTTGGATGCCGCAGAATTATAAACATTGCAGACTGAGGACTACTTATAAAAAAGGGGGGAGGTAAACACAGTTTCATGGCTAGCCATGGCAACAGTTCATAGCTATAATTCTCACCTGAATATTATGGTATTCGAAAATGATGGAAGTTCGTAATCCATCATTAATATAAAAGGTTGCATACCTGGAATAGAATTCATACAAAAATGCTTAGATGATGCTCGAATCAAAGAACAATAATGTAGTTATTGCTAGATTCATTGATTCAAATATTAATTCAGAGCTTGAACGGTAAAGTTGGATTAGTAGCAATACTATTAAGTACGTTTACATTATATAAAGAAATATATTGATGGTATGTATATGTTTCATGAGTCTATTTACGAGTATTTCGAGTATCCTCAAGTATTATTATGCATACCTCTAGAGCTAAGCGTAGCATACCTTAGAGACTACTGCTTTACTTTACATAAGTAACTATACAGAAGTTGCTTCAAATAAAACAAATGACCCAGGGGCGTTACTGCCGTCGTATCAATGATACGGAGCCTCTACAAGGATATCAACATGTGTAACTACAGTCCTACTAACATTGTAAGAGTGCCCCACCCTTCAGGTTTCCTTCTCCTTGATTATCAGCGTGAGCTAGATTTGTAGGAATAAATGAAGAACTAGAAGCTGCCATGATATTAATATGACTTTATTAAGATCTTAAACTTAAACCTCTAACAGAATAGAAAATAATATCATATGTGAAAGAATATCTACGGTGGCTAAACACACAATCTATATAATACCGAAATAACGTAACCCAGACCACTATCAGTAACTAACTCGCCTTAGCTCAATTCCAATTCGATCACAGATCCGAACATCTAAATAGTCACTCCTACCTTTATCGTCCCACGAAGTAGCACTCTATTTAATCCTATTTGAAGTTGCGGCTCACAGACGTGCAATGGTATGCACCTTGACGTAAGGGCTCTCTGTCCCGGATAACTTCTGTTGGTTGTCACTTAACATTTCAAAACCTTTTCACACTTGAATCACGGACTATCATAACATCCCTCAAATTCCCACCCAGCTTACTCTAACTTCTGATATTTCGAAAAAGCGTGACCTCATCACAACATGGCTCTCATATCTAAAAAAGGATCCCTAAGGAATTTTGATACAGAGTGTTATAAAAAAGTGTTATATAAAAAACACAGTTTTTTAATGTAATCTATTCCACATAAATAGTTCTGAGCTAATTCTCACCACATGAATGTTTGAGCCATTTATGTCGAAGTAATACGCCATCCAAAACACACTCGAACTAATCAAGCCACAAAAACTCAAGAGAAGTTACTCTATAGTTAGAAGTAGACGGACGCTCTCTTCTATGTTCTTCCGTCCGTTAATAAGGACGCACGTGACTGAGATACGATTCTATTCATTTCAAAGTTACTTTGCTTGCCACATACCTCATCCTCATAAAAGAGTTTCCCCGTTCCGAAATGACTTATGGGTAAATAAATCTTGTCTGACCACTGTCCATTGATCACGGCCATCGGGCGGCTCTTCAGAAAACAGATCCTCATGATCTTTTATTAGCTTGGAAAAAATGAGTTTAAGTAAAAGGAATTCTATTTCTGTAAAGGTTCTGTTTCATGCAGGTAATTGCGACAGAAGCAGTTTGAACGGCATATAAGTAGACTTGTACGGAATTAATTTGTTATTTAAGTCTGTCTTTGGCTAATATTAAGGAATAGAACCTAAATTCGGAATA
Source organism: Trichonephila clavipes (assembly GCA_019973935.1). Lineage (NCBI taxonomy): Eukaryota > Metazoa > Arthropoda > Arachnida > Araneae > Nephilidae > Trichonephila > Trichonephila clavipes. The sequence continues at coordinate 1,058,147 of BMAU01021123.1, forward strand.
TTTTTTTTCAGATATAATAGTATATAAACATTAATATTATATTCTTGCTTCGCATCCTGTAGAGATTCACTTATTTTATCATACTACTCATTTTTATCTGAGTTGACACATTTTTCTTTTGTAAAATATTTGTCGCAGTTTTTCTCCTATAAGGTAATGCTAAATGAGCAATCCCTTTATATCTTAAAAGAAAAAAAAAACTTATTATTTAAAAAAATTTTTGAAATTTTAAAAACATTATTTTATAGACAAATTAATGACTTAGAATGTCACAATTTTTTTTAAAAAATGAGGCATATTTTTTTCTTTTTGAAATAGTGTTCCGCGTTAAGAGTAGTCGGTAGGGCCTATACCGACAATGTTAAATTGAGCCATTTTACGAACCTGTTTCTCAAAAACTGTTGAATATAAAATCTTCAAATTTTGGCTGTATAATAATTAGGCCTTTTTATTTAAATAACAGTAAAATGTTTCAAATATATTGTTTACTTTTTTCAAAAAAATTCATCGTAAAAGTATCGCTTTGAAATTTATGAAAATTGTCATTTTTTTTACTATAACTGCTTCTGAGCAAAATATTTTGAGAAATTCTCCAAGAAAGTAGCTCTTTTATACATAGTTACATATTATTTATGTGCAGTAAAAATTGCAAGTATATTGATTTTTTAGATTCTTTGTGAAAAAGGTACACGTAGTTTGAAAATAATAATTCTCTGAGATAATTGCATTTTAAGTGTAAAAAGGCACTTAATTACAAAAATAATGAATTACAACATGTATTTGCCTTATTTTATTAAACATTAGTGCCTTCTTAATTTTTTAAACATAAAATAGGAAACAAAAAAGCCTTAAAATGTTCAGAAAATACATATATAGTAATTTTCAGTTTTTGTTCAACGAGATCTTTTTAGCATTTTGCATCAATTTTCACAAATTATGTAATAATCTGTGAAGAATTTTTAGCTTCAATGCATTACAAATGTCAAATTTGACCTTATAACATCATAAATATATAGTAAACATGTATCAATATGTAAAAGTCATGATTTGGGAATATGTGATTTTACGACGTTAGAAAAATTTAACTATGGGTTTGTAACTTTCCATGCAAACCCAATTTCTAAAAGTTTTAAAATTCCAAAATTTTCTCTAAACTGTACAAAATATTTTTAAAAAAGTCAAAAATAAAACTGTTTTTATGTTTTTAAACATGAAATTTGTGTAATTTTATGCATGCAATAAGCTTCTCGCAACGACAAAAAGCATTACACATCTGAGTTATAATTAGTTAGCTATTATTGAAAAACCTTTGAATATTAAAGCTTAAAAACTTGTCTAAACAATAATATTTGCAATGAAGTGAAATATTTAAAATATATTGTTTAGTTTTCTCAAAAAACATGTAACATAAAAATATCACTCTGAATTTTTTAAAAAATGGATATTTTTTGTCACGATATATCGACTCCAGTCAAATATTTTGGGAAACTCCTAAAAAAACTCACAGGAATATATATAGTTACATATCAGTAACCTGAGGGAAAAATTTTATGTACATTTATACCTTATATTCTGAGAAAAAGATGAATACAGTTTTAAAAACATCATTTTTGAAAAAATTGAATTTTTACTATAAAGTGCCATTTTATAACAAAAATCATGAATTACAGCATGCGTTTGTCCCATTTTATTAAACATTAGCATCTTTGCAATTTATTTTGCATAAAATAGTAAACAAAAATTCTTACATTGCCCACAACAGCATTTTTCAGTTTTTTTATCGAGAAAACATCAAAATTTTCTCAAATACTGAATCAATTTTTAAACAATTTGTAGCTTTCATACATTACAGATATCAAATTTGAACAGAAAGTATTATAAATATAATGTGAAAATATATCAATATGGTTTTGGTGTGAATTTGAGATGGTATTTAAAAATACCTGATTATACGACGTTTTCTAAGTTTTCGTTAGGTTTTCGTAACATTATTATTAAGTCTTGTTGTTGCAGACAGTTTCTAAGTTTAAAATTTCAAAAGTTACTTTAAACTGGACAAGTAATTTCTAAAACAGACAAAATAAAACTGTTTCTATGTTCTTAAACAAGAAATTTATGTATATTTATGTATGTAACAAGCTTATCGCAAAGACAACAAACATGACATTCATCTCATACCTTTTTCTCAGAAACTATTAAACATAAAGACTCAAATTTTTATTTATATTAATTAAACATTATATTTATACAGAAATGAATTTTTTTAAATAAAATAATTAGTTTTTTCAAAGACAAACTTTTAGTTCACTGAACAATTATTATTATAAATTTATTAAAAATTGTAATTTTTTTGTTATGATAACTGCTTTATATTTAAATGTTTTAAGACTATTTCAAAAATGTCACTTCAGTAAACACAATTGCATTTAAGAAACATACACACAGTAAATTTACACAATTTTAAAAATATAAATTTTAAACATACATACAGTAAATTTACGCAATTTTAAAAAAATAAGTTTTTGAAAACAGAAATTTTTATAAAAAAAAATCTTACCCTTTGTGTATTATTTTTAATCCAAATATTTCTTAAATATCACATAATTGTAACTTCAAGTATTTTAAAAATATTTTTAGCATTTTTCTAAGTCTTTTAAAGTTTTAATTAGTTATTATTACTAATTATTTAAACTAAATTTAAAGTAAAGAACAGGTTTAAATTTAGGTAAAATCCCTAAATATTAAATATACCATTAAAATTAAAACACATGCTTTGAAATTTGGCAGAAAAATTTTTTGCATGTCTAACACAGTTAAATTTACAGTTACTATACAGGTATCTAATGCGTATTAATAAAAATAAATTGAGGCTTTGCAACTTTGCTTCAGATTTAAAAAGACAATGTTTACATTTCTATCTGTCAAATGGACGTGGTTCATAAGATGATTAGTTTTTAAAATCATTTTAAAGTACTTTTGATTTATATAATGGCTTGTATGTTATTTCAATGGAAAGCTCCCGATTAGTGGTCTATAGAAATATCAAAATCTCAAAATCGATTTTTAAAAGGGGTCTACCCTTCTGACTGCCCTTAAGTTCGCGCTGTCATACATATGGCTAAAACAGCCGTAACTGTAGCTAATAATTAAAAATGTAGTAAATCGCTCTAATTATTACAGGAGTGTTTTCATTTGCTATATCAATTTAATGAAACGATCTAAAAATTATTCATTGTTATGTTTTTAACATTTTTGTATCACATTTCAAATGAGAAAATTTAGGAAGATTTTTATCCAGCTTTAAATTTAAGTAAAAAAAAAAAGCGAGAATTATAACTAAGAAATAAATAAGAAAGAAAATCTAATTTATAACTGAAATTTGTTCTTTCCATCCCTGGAATTCTGCAAATCATTTTTTTCTCTTTGATATAAATGTCAAATTAAATGTTTAATAATTAATTGACGCTTGGTCATTATATATGCTATTACGTCATAATATTAACAAACAACTGCTTTAAATGTCTTGTATTTACATTAGTGGAAGTACTTTAATGTATAACTCAAAATAAGTTACATTGCCATATTTTCAACTTATTTTAATCAAAGCACTCCCTGGAGATAAATATTTCATTACCTTTCTCCCATGAGAATTGCAAGTTTTAGTAAACACTTGATTTTTACTACTAGAATAATTTACTATTCTCTGGAGTCTCGTAAGCAATATTTATATCAAGTACAAAGAGATATTTGATGTTTCTAATGTAGAATTGTATGATTACAATTAAGTACCAACATATGATTTTATTTTAATGTCTTTCAGATATTCATATCATCAGTAATATTTATTATTCACATTTATTAAAATATATGGCATAAATTACATTTCATTTCCTCAAGAAATGTTACACTCCAAAATACATATAATTTACCTTTATTAAATAATTGAAATAAATAAATTTACAATTTTTGCTTTTACGAATAGCAAAAAAAAAAGTTCGAGCAGAATGTTTTAATTAATCACTCCATATATTGATATATATAAGTATATGTCACCATCGGGAAGAGTCGAGGTAATTCATCAAATATTTTAACTATCAATGCGCGATTTCTATTCAATAATTTTGTAGGTATTGGCCGCTTAGTCTTTTTAATACATATGTACACCTGTCAAATTCAAATAAAATTGCCACTTCCTTAATGGTAAGAGAATTTATATTTCTTTATAATTTGAAACATAATTTAAATTTCAAAACTTTGTTCCTAAAAAGGCTTAAAAATGCATTTAATACTTCAGTGAAATGCTTCTGTTCTAAAACTCTTATAAATAATAATATTAACTATATCAGTCATATTTCACACACGCACACACACAGCCTATTCTTTTTATTCCACAAACTACTTTCTTTTCAGTTGAAAGTAATTTAAACCATTGATTAACAAGTAATATTTCATATAAAACTACAAATATAAAGCTTTTTACTGCCTCTTTTTCTTGCATAATTTATTTTTTAAGCATAAAAACATCTATAGTTTTTTTTTTAATTATGTAACTAAACCTAATAGCATGGCTTAACTTTAGCATCTTCAATTAAAAATATTCTGACAACAAACCTAATAGCGTGGCTTAAGTGGTATAGCATGGCTTTTCAATTAAAAATACCCGCCTGACCGATGCACTAAATTCTGAAATTCCCGTTGATGTGGTGTGGATACAATTTTGACCTTATTATTTTTGAGATAAGTGAAAGACGTTAATCTTCACTCACTCACTCAATTCTGAAATGCTTATTATTTTAAAAGGAATATAAATCTAAAGAATTCCACTAATTCCGAATTTATAGAAAATGGTAAAAAAACCTTTTTATAATCTAATTTACATTGATTTTTTTTCTCTTATTTTTGAAATATTTAAGTAAGTCTCTTTCTTGTTCTTACATGATGTCTTACAATATACATATAACGAATTATTGTGCAGTTTCTCTTACTATTGAATATTTTACAGATAAGTACACTTTAATGTACATAATTTTATGCTTTTAAGTATCAAACCTTCCTCCTTACTTTTTTCCCCACTTTGATATGATAATCTTCTAAAGTGCTATGTTGTCATTTATATTATAACTCCCTTATGTATAAATATTAATTTTATAATTTCCTATTACTGGGAATCTTTCATTTCAATCAACATTTTTTAATCGTACAGAAAGAAAAAAATGAAAGAAAAATACTTACTACGAAAGCTGAAACTATAAACTGCAGGGATACTAAGACAATAATTTATGTGAATAATATAAATAATAATGACATTTCTATTACTTCCAAACTACAGGTGCTAAATGCATTGTATTCAATGGTTTTCGTAATTAAAAAGATATGGTTTTCAAGATTACAATATGCTTAATTTAATAAAAATTTAACTAAACTAAGGGGTATTTCAAAATGATTTGCATTAACTCGATAAGAAATATTGAACTTCACGAATATTTCAACAGAATAAGTTCAAATTAATTTATTAAATACGTAACCAGTAAAACGAGAGAAGAAAATATCATCAGACAGAAGAATAAATGAAACACGTACTCGCTATATACAATTGATTTCATTATACAGAGTGGATTTTTTTCCAGGTATAGAAGTTTAAGTTGGCATTACTTTCAAAGATGGTGACCGAATTAATAGCTGTCAAGGGACTTATTCTCAGTTTGGTTTGGCAATTCATCATGAATAGACTCACGCCTGAACATCGCTTTCAAATTCTGCAATTTTATTTCGAAAATAATGGTCGATTTTCATAAGCGAATTTTGTTTAGCGATGAAGCGCACTTCTGGTTGAATGGCTACGTCAACAAACAAAACTGCCGCATTTGGAGTGAAGCTAATCCACAAGTGTATGTCGAAACACCGTTACATCCAGAAAAACTGATTATTTGGTGCGCTTTATGAGCTGGTGGAATCCTTCTTCAAAAACGATGAAGGCCACAACGTTACAGTCAATGGTGATCGGTATAGAGCCATGATTACTAACTTTTTCATTCCTGAATTGAACAATCATGATGTCCAGGAGCAGTGGTTCCAACAAGACGGCGCAACATGTCACACAGCTCTTTCCACAGTCGATTTATTGAAAGACACGTTTGGTTATCGCCTAATTTCACGTTTTGGACCTGCGAATTGGCCTCCAAGATCTTGTAATTTAACACCGCTAGACTATTTTCTGTGGGGCTATGTAATGTCATTGGTCTATGCGGATAAGCCACAAACGCTTGACCATTTGGAAGACAACATTCGCCGTGTTATTGCCGATATACGGCCACAAATGTTGGAAAAAGTCATCGAAAATTGGACGTCCAGATTGGACTATATCCGAGCCAGCCGTGGCAGTCCTATGCCAGAAATCACATTTAAAATGTAATGCCACAAGATTATCTTTCGAATAAAAAAATCATGTCAATCGAATAATACATCGTTGTTTTATTGCAATTTAAAGTTCTATACCTCTAAAAAAACACCCTTTATATTGCTAATCTGATGCATAAGTCTAATAAATGCTGTTAATACAATCTCAAACTTAGATGACGATCCCCATTTTAATAGCTTTCCCCATATTTTTGGGGGTAAAAACATTGTTTTCTGTCTCTCAAACTAATCATTGTAATTATATTTATAAGAGGTGACGAATTGTTCTTAAAATAAATGACTAGAGAGCTTTAAGAGAAAAAAATAGGAATATATATACATTATTGGACAAACGAAATAATTCCAAAATTCATGAATGTGGAGCAAAAAAAATGAAGTAGCAATTAATTTTTAATAATAAAAAGCATTTTCTTAACGCTGAAAATATCTAGAAATAACATTTAAGAGCTTACATGAGGGCAATAATTATTTTATAAATAAGAGGCCAATGATACAGAGTTTCTATTTTCAATATACTTATAACTGATTTAGATGGCACTCGTAAACAATTTTTTTAAAGTAATTTGGGAGAATTCTAATGACAGTTAACTGGGATTAAAAATTTGTTATTGGAAATTTCAATTTCTGCATTAGACTAAATTCCATTTCGTATTTTTTCGTGACTGAATGTAAGAGTTTCTTATGCGCCACGTGAGATATTTAAAAAAAATACTTGCTCGATAATCTAACCTTAAGTACAATTAGTAAAAGAAACTAGAATGAAATGACTGGAGATTAAAATATTGTGACCACATAAGTATTTTTGAAATAAAAATCAGCCTTGACCTAGCCAAAGAAATCCCTCTAGTTTTTGACCGAGATTAAAAGATTATTCGGTCATTTTATTATAAAATTCGGCAAAGTAAAAGATTTGAGATTTTAAGACATATACCAGCTTTTCTCAAATTTTGGGGGTGCACCCTAGTGGAAGCGCGAGCATTTTGAAAAGCGGAAAATAGAAGATTTAAAATAAGTATTCATTTACTGAAAGGAAGCAAAACAAAATGATTTTTCTGACATAATAAAAATTAAATACACATTTACACTGATATGATAGGCTTATAAATGCATCAGTACTGCACAATGTTTTTGATAATTAATTTAGCAACACTAAATTAAAAAGTTGAAAAATTACTCTCTAGTGCTTTGTCATGTACAAAACCTTATGCTTATCTTGATAAGTTGTACGGTTTATAATTAAAGTCACTCTGCGTCTTTAAAGTCAAAAACATTTTTATTGCATTCAATCCATTGTTATTGTAGTAGGGAGAGAACGTGATGAAAATTATGATTGAAAATTTGGTCACAAACATTGAAAGTTTGAGAGAAGCACTGTTATACACAGCTTGAAGGAACGAATTTGTCATTATATCTCTCATGAAACATAATAATTTCATAACCTGTATGTGGAAATTAATCGCATTTGTAATTATCTTCTTACATTGAAATCTAAACCTCAGAGATATTTATCGAAATTAATGATCTGTTAATGAGAAGTTTAATTAGGAAATTCAACCACGCATCTGCATTTGAGCGAAATGCTCCCTAGCATCATTTTAATCAGTGAATCAGTAGTTATTTGCAATTAAGCAGAACCATCGACAAGTTATGGTTCCATTAAGATTCTCATAGATTCAATATCTAGTTAACATTAGATTGGTCACAAACTCATTATAACAACACATTCATTAGATAGTCTTTAAATATTAGCTGAATTAAATGCCTTATGTTTAGAATAGGAGATATTTCGTAACAATATTACATTAATGCATGTGAAAACACACTAGAGAAAATAAACCGGAATCTATTGAACGTAGTTGTTAGTTAACAATAAGCTATAGTTTACAATGCATTCATTAGCAACTCTGAACATTACCTCAAACACATTTATCATCCGTAGAATAAGGGATAGTTTCGTGAGAATTTTACATTAATGTGTGTGAAAACACATTGCAGCAAATAATCCTGAAGCTATGGAATGTATGTGCTCTCATTATGGTATTTGTAGATCAAATTGTAGCTTACATCCAAAAAGCGTATTTTTATTTGCAGATTACGGCAGATTGAGTCGAATATAAATTAATCGTATTTACATTACTTTTATAGTAACCTGAATTGGCATATAATTTTAAAGGTCATTTAGTTGAATTAAGTTGATCATTTAACATAATATAAAGTATGAGCTGTAAATTAATTTGTAAATAATTTGTCATTAATTCGTTTAGTTTTTCAATAAAATATATGAAAAGTCACATATATGATTAAAATTAACTACACATGCGGTATAGTGGCTAGGGACGCTGACTGCTGTGCCATTGGGCCTGGGTTCGAATCCCGGAGAAGACATGGATGTTTGTAAACGTATAGTGCCTTCGCGGAACGGCGGTACTTTAAATATCCGCCGAGTGGCAAGTAGTCTCTTGTGGTTGACGGAATGGGAAGAGAATTGAGAGGCCTCTGACCACCCATAGGGTGTTCTACCTCAAAATTGAGGTGAAACGGACCTAAATCGTTCTGTCACATGTATGGTACCCAAAGCTACGGGTAACGACAGGAGTCACTTAGCCCTTTGCCCTGATGAATTTTGTGGGCCTTCATCTGGCCTTTGCCGATCACGTGGCATTAGTAACAACAACAAAATTCACTTGTGTAGTACAATGTTCGAATTAGTAAAGAAAACAGCACTTTGATTTTTAAAAATATCAATAATTACTTTGTTTAATTGTACTTCTAGTTTTGTTTCTTATTTCAAAATTTATGTCATGAAAAGAGTAATGTTTTTTTCTACTTTGTTAATCATTTTGTATTTCAAAATCTGGTTAAATAAAATACTCATTTCTTCGTTAAAAAAGACAAATTAAATGTTTTTCTTTTATTATTCGTAAGCTAAAATCATACGTAGAATTCAGCATCACATTCATTTACCAAGTAGATATTTAAATTCTGTATGTTTTCTATTTGTAAACATGAATGCGCACAAAATTCTTTATGTTTGGAATTATTTCTTTAGAGAAGGGTTTTCAATGAAATAAACAACCTCAATTCTTCTTAAAAACTTTTATCGAAAACATGAAATTATAGTTTTTGAAGCATAAAAATCAAAGGACTGGACTTCTGTTGTATATTTGTTGGAAGTTTTGTTTACTTCTGAAAGCAATATATTCCTTCTTTTCAAAGAAGCAACTTTGTAATGTCACTGCGGAGAAAGTTTCCCCTTGTCAAAATCTGAGTATATTTTATATCACAGAGATTTTTGACTTTGTTTTTGTAACATCACTATCTGGTTACATGTCTTAATTAATTTCAGAAATTTTTAAATATATAAAAAAACTCACATTTTTCTCGTTTATTATTAATTATTTATAAATTTATATATGATTTTAAAAAAGATATTAGATCGTCCTTCCTTATGAGAGAGAATTTTACAAAGGCATTAAATTTAGTAAACTAAAATGAGTAAATATGACGAACACATTTTACTTCATTTCTTGTAAAATAATAATGGATTACTCCAAATTCGACCTAATATTCAATCATAATTTTCATCACTCACCCCTCTTTACGAATAACAATGTGTTGAATTCAATAATACTGTACTTTAACACTAAAGCTGCACTACGACTTTTTCTTAAGTACCATCGACGTATATATACGTCTCGTTCAACCAAAGTGTTAATTTCCCTAGACGTATATATACGTCTTTCAGAAGTACGGTCTTTTCTGTGCACGGATTTCCATAAAATTATTTCGAAGACTTTAGAATACAATAAAAGGACCTTGAAAGTGTTTGATAAGGATTCACTTATTTCAGAGAATTTGCTTATTTATTCCTTTTCTTGCCCCCCACCATACATCATACGCCTACTTTGAAAACGGTGGCATTGGGGAGCTAATCCCTTAACTTTTAATCGGCAGTAAAAATTAATTATAAACCGTACAAATTATCAAGATAAGTATTACTTTTTCTATATAATTTTATATACCACAAGTCCATGGGGGTAATTGCTAATTATTAAAATTGTTTTAACTTAATATTGTCAAATTAATTATAAAATATTTTGTGCAGTACTGATACATTTATAAGTGTATAATATCAGTGAAAATGTTAATTTCATTTTTTATTAAGAGGACTTGGTACCCTTTAAGCAAATTTCTTTTTTTACGTATTTAAAACTTATATTTTAGCATTTTATACAATGTTTCTATTCAAGAAAATGATACCAGATGAAAATTTCCATATATTATTCACACAATTTTAAAAATTACAATTTTTGAAGAAAATTGGGAAAATTTTAAAATCTTACTCCTTTGTAAAAATTAATTTTTGACCTGAAATTTTTTTATAATATTTTTATGGATGTTCCAAACAACTTTAGGGGATTATTTAAAAATACGTTTTAAGAAAAAATAAAATTTTGATATACAGGCTAAAAATCAACGAAAAAGCCAACATGTCTTACATTTTATTTTTAAAAAAAAAAAAAAGTATTCAGTTTATAGCAAAACGGATCCCTAATTTTATTATGTTTTATTTTCAACACGCAAGAAAAAATGGAAGTGATTGGTAAATAATTGTCGAAGGAGTAGCATTTTGAATGCTCTAATGATTCGAAAAACCAGTTTAAAAGTTTATAAACTGAAAAAATCTATTATCAGCTTAATTAAACTTAAAATACCACTTTAAGATATTATTTATACGTTTTTTAAATAATTGCATTTTTATATTTTTTCAAAACACATTGTTATAAATGATCAACTTTAGAGAGTACTAATAAAAGAAAATTCAAGAAAAACGATTAAGGGGTTTTTTTCTGTCACGACAGAAATTTTAGCTTTTTTCTTCTTATAATATTAAAGTATTGCATTTGTATGAAAAATATACTAGGAATAAGAACTGAAATTATAAAAATGTTTAATATAAAATGCCTTAATTTAAAAATTTTACATGCACACATTTCACAAAGAAAAAATGATATATGTATTTCGGAAATATTCTGCTTTATATATTACATTCTTTTTAATGTTATTATTTCTCTTTATAAGTAGATTTTTTATCAAAAACGCTTTTTTTAGCTTTTTTTTTTTCTAAAAAGGGTGTATGGCTAAATTGCCTAATTTGTTTTCAAATGAAGTTTTATTCAACTTTTAACTTTCCGACATGCACAAGTGATATATCAATCGAAAGATAATAATAATGCAAGAATAAGATTAAATGAAAATAAAAAAAAAACGATAGGTTTGTGATTTCAGGGGTACTAAGTCCTCTTAAGTCAGAATGCATTTTGTTTGCTTAGTTTTAGTGAATTAATAATTTTTTAAATAATCTTTTGTTTTCGATTTTTTAATATAATATAGAGTTGTTACGCTTCCATAGGGGGGATATCCACAAAAATTGAGAAACACTGGATTGATCAAACCCCAGATTCTATACACCAAAAAAAATGTTGTATTCAGATGAAAAATTTATGGCTTAATAATTCATAGGGACATTTTAATTTATTACAACTGTATAATTATTGTTAAGCAGGAACTGCTCAAAAATTAGAATTGACAAAGTGAATAATAATGACAAAAAAGTTTAGTTAATAATTTAAAGGTTCTATTTTTGAAAAAAATATTTTCCCAAGACTAGTAATCACGATTTTTTAAAAATTTATTTATTGTTTTAAATGGTACAACTTCCAAAATTATTATTTAAAAAAAAGTTTTAGTTTTGGGAATAAAAACTTGTAATCGATTCATAATTGCATATAATATCTGTTGAGATACACCATTTAAATATAGTAATAATGCTCAGTTTATAGCAAATTATTTACTTACATGGAAGTAGAGGATTTGTCAGTATAAATCCTTAAAAATGCTTTATTATAGATTAATCTGGGCAAAAAATGGGTATTTTCGTTTAATTTTTAATGACAAACTCCGAAAAGATTTGAACTAAAAAAGAAACAGGAGTATCATACATCATTCGCTTTTGCTTCACTCTATTTGTTTTATTCTATTTTTATATTCTTTACTTTATTTAATTATTTTATGTTTTCTTTATTTTATAATAGTTCATCTTTTAAAGTCATAACTATATTTATTTTTATTCCAAAAGGCTAAGGGTAACGATTTATTCAGCCAGGATTCATTTTAAATGCCACTCTTGTGAACAACGGTAAAAAATGTATGACCTTTTACAGAAAAAACTTCTGGTAATTAATATTAAAATAATTTTGATATTAAATTTATCTCCTAAATAATATTTATTTAGATATGCGGAAAATGCGATTTCTAAAGAATCTGTCCGTACAAGTCAGAAACTTAATAGGAATGTGAGTTTTTAAATTAAACATTTTCAAATTGTTTTTAATGAATTGAAACAATAAAAGCAGGTGAGCTCTATTTAAAATTAGTAGTAGCATTTTTTTGCAATGTTTTTGAAACTTTTTCTTTAAAGAAATACTTTCCAACTAATACTTATTTACCGGTTGATTTATAAATAGCGTGATAAATTTCAGAAAATCATAAAATTTTTTTGAATAAAGTTATTTACATGGAATTTTCAATTTGGTTTCCTCTAGCACAGTACACTTTACGTTAAAGCATCGGCTAAGCTAAAAGAGGTTTTTTTGTTGATTTTTGAGGTATTTTCCCCACTTTCTCTTAAATTGATTTTTGAAGCTCTTGAAATGCTCTTAAATTACATCTATTTAATTGTTTCTTTAAGTATCCCAATAAAAAAAATCGCAAGGCACACAGACAGAGAAAAGTGATAGTTATTTATCAAGAGAAAGATTTATTTTGTAATATTTCAGTCATTTTATAGTTGATTTAACAGTATCATTTGGCACACAATGTTGGTAAAAAAACAGTTTCATTGAGTGTAAAGACATTTACTTTCTCTGATCAAGTGTTTCAAAACTTTATTATGATATAATTTAGCATTAATTTTAGACTACTTCGGTTCAACAAAAAATGATTTTGTTAAACCTTGAGGGGACATTCCCATTCATAGCATAACAATTGATGGTCAACTTGTCTTTTGCAAAACAGCTGCGTCTTTGCGACGCTTTTTGCGAGAAATATATTGTATCTTCGTTATGCCAGTTGTGAATGGCAGATGAAACTGTGCTTTATCCGAACTTATCCATGTTTGTATCTACATTTGCATAACATTAAATACAGAGGCCAAGAACGTTTTCTTCATTTTTGTATGGTCTTGATGGAAGTCTGGAAAATTTACATTTTATGGCCAATTTTCTTTGTCTGATGATGAATTGTCGAATGCTATATTTGTAGTCTTTGTCATAGGATTTTGAAGCAAAATATTTTCTACAGTGATAATTCTTTCCAACTTATTATTTTTTCTTTTTTCATTAAGGACTTCCTTTGGTTCCCACTTTTTTCCCTGGAGCTTTAGATTGCGAGCCAAATTTTATTTCTTTTTGAAATTTAGATACTAATACAATAGAAAAATGTCTTTTTTGATTTTAGAATGCTTTATTTTTTACAGAATTTCAACAACCATCCTTCAAAAGCTGTAAAATTTCGTTCTGGGTTTGAGAATCTATATAATTTCAGTACTATAAATTATTTCCGCTACTAAAAATGGTTAGGTTACTTATTTAAATGTTTCATTTTTAAAATAAAACCTGTAGTTAAACGATATATATTCATCATAAAAAGTTGCATGCTTTTAAAATTGGTGACACTAATTTTGGATCAGCCGGTAAGTATCTTTTGTATGTGTGTTTGCTTAACTGAATATAAAGGTTTTAAAAGAAATTAATGCATAGATGCTGTAGTGTCTGAAACTACTGTTGGCGAGAATTATGGAATGTTGGCGCGAATTAGCGTGATTTCGTAGGGGTTGCTGTGTTTTGGAAAGAGAGGGATTTTCGACCCAGGAGAGTATAGTCGAGGGAAGAAAGAATCCCTTGTGTTTTGAAAGCGGGAATCGCTGAATTATATATATATATATATATTTTAGGCCGAACCTTCGGCAAGAGACTGACGCGTAGGCTTGGTCTGGTGTAAAAGAGAAGGATAGAGATAGTCTCTTGAGAGTGTTTTTAACACGACGGACTGTAATTTGATTGTTATTTGATTATTTTATTTAATCAAGAAAATTATGTTAATCAAGATTTAATTATGCTTGTATTGATTGATTTGAGAAGTAATTAAGAATGTAAATAAAGTCCTTACTGATGCTGTTAACTAACGTAAATTCATATATAATTTTTATTTTTAAATACATATAAATAAGGCAAAATTTTTATGTTACAGCTTTGTGTGATGCTAAAATGTTAATTCAGAATTGTTAAAAAGGTAAAATATATTTATTACAATCATATAGTAAGAGCGTGCTGCTAATAGCTCTTTTTTTATCTTTCCAGAAGACATTAGAAAGGTGATTTACACTACTCAATATACTTACACAGTATTAAACAAACTTCAATTTAAAAAAGTTTAAATAGTATAATGGATCTCGTTTTTTTAATTTTACTTTAAACTTGAGGGAACATTGCATTTCAAGCCTCATAAATAATATTTAGAATATTCAATAAATAATTATAAAACATTATTTAAAATTTTTGCTCACATACTAATAAAAATATTGAATTTGTAGGTGTGTTCAATATTTATCTAAATATTTTACAAAACAATTTTACTTATTAAAAAAGAAAGAATACTAGTATTAATTTATTATTCAGATATTAATAACATTTATATTTATGGTTTAAATTTACGCGTTTACTAATGTATTTTAATCCAATGGATATTCAGCCACTTTTTTGGCGCTCTTTTCTCTCTTTTTTCTCTTTTAATATAAATTACTTATTTTACTAGAATCTAAAACTAAAAGAATGTTGATTTAACTAACCAGTACATACTAATTCAATTTAACCACAAAACTAGATTTATGTTTTCCAATGCTAAATTAAACAAACAGAAACGTGTTTTGAAAAATAATTTTTTTCAAAATAAGGATTGAAATAAATATATGTCTTACAAAGATATTAAATGTAAATATTTTCTATTAAATAGACGAAGAGAAACTGCTGTTATAAAGGGTGTTTTTTGAGAGGTATAGAACTTTAAATTGCAATAAAACAACGATGTATTATTCGATTGACATGAATTTTTATTCGAAAGATAATCTTGTGGCATTACATTTTAAATATGATTTCTGGCATACGACTGCCACGGCTGGCTCGGATATAGTCCAATCTGGACGTCCAACTTTCAATGACTTTTTCCAACATTTGTGGCCGTATATCGGCAATAACACGGCGATTGTTGTCTTTTAAATGGTCAAGCGTTTGTGGCTTATCCGCATAGACCAATGACTTTACATAGCCCCACAGAAAATAGTATAGCGGTGTTAAATCACAAGATCTTGGAGGCCAATTCACAGGTCCAAAACGTGAAATTAGCGGTCACCAAACGTGTCTTTCAATAAATCGATTGTGGCACGAGCTGTGTGACATGTTGCGCCGTCTTGTTGGAACCACAGCTCCTGGACATCATGATTGTTCAATTCAGGAATGAAAAAGTTAGTAATCATGGCTCTATACCGATCATCATTGACTGTAACGTTGTGGCCTTCATCGTTTTTGAAGAAGGATTCCACCAGCCCATAAAGCGCACCAAACAGTCAGTTTTTCTGGATGTAACGGTGTTTCGGCATACACTTGTGGATTAGCGTCACTCAAATGCGGCAATTTTGTTTGTTGACGTAGCCATTCAACCAGAAGTGCGCTTCATTGCTAAACAAAATTCGCTTATGAAAATCGACCATTATTTTTCGAAATAAAATTGCACAATTTGAAAGCGTTGTTCAGGCGTGAGTCTATTCATGATGAATTGCCAAACCAAACTGAGAATAAATCACTTGACAGCTGTTAAATCGGCCACCGTCTTGGAAAGTAATGCCAACTTAAACTTCTATACCTGGAAAAAAACACTCTGTATATGATGTGAACAGAAAATTATTGAAACTATTTTAAAAAGTCAAATGCTGATTCAATAAATACTATTTAATTCCAATACATTTCATGGAAATTAACTTTTTAAAATTACTTATTTCACTTTTTCAGAACGGGAACTATCTTTGTAAGATAAGAAAACTATTCTGCGAAAATTTCAATTATATTTTCTAAGTGAAAGATCGATGTAACTAAGCCATTAAATGATAACTAATGTAAGTAAAAAATTCAAAAATCTAAGCTACGATTTCGCAAATTATATATAAAGTATTAAATGGAATGCATTGAAATTTTTCAATTATGTAAATTTCCGTAAATTAATAAAGCAGTTCTAGTAATTCTGTCATTTTTATTCTCTTAATACTGAAACGGAGAGAAAAGTTTTTATACTTAAATTTATAATCTCATTATATATAATGGAATAAATTATAAGGGAAAGAAGGTATTTTATTTTTATCAATTAGATCGAGATGTCAGAATAAAATTTTTTCATTTTACATTTTTTTTAAATCACTGATGTTTAACAACTCAAATTTATACACTCTATAAAAAAGTGGCGTACCAAAAAACAGTTGTCCAAACGGTAAAGCTACTGGAAGGACAGGACTAGAGAGAGTAAAATCTCGACGATGAATCTCCATTCCTTAAGGTTATCATGGTCTACCATTAAAATTAATAGAATCTCACACAATAACTCTTAATTGTCAGGTCGTGTATAGAGTGAATGATAGTTAGCTGAGTATCATCGTCTTGAATGGGTCCAGATCCGACTTCACTGCTCATCGGAACTGAGTACGTAGAGAGATAAAACTGTAGCAATAAAAATTATTTTCAAAATCATGAAACTCGAAGTCGAATGTGCCTTTCTCTACTCCAAATGTACCTGTAGGTGGGTTACGCAAAGTGACAATAGGTACATCATTTGTCATCGTTTTTGGTTAAACTACTACATATATGTGGCTCCTTTGTACTATATATGGACAATTGGCATAATGTCCAGACCCTTTCGCTGAGTCATGTATCAATAGTCATTGCAGTCACTAGTTCCCGGTTATACGATGATGTTTGATAAGAAATTTTCACATCCTGTGAGTGCCTATTGGATATCCCACGTCTTCGTGCTCTGCCATCGTTTTCGGTCAAACTGATACCTATATGTGTTTCTTCTGTCCTATCTGTAGACAATTGTCACAATGTCCTCTTTGAATTAAAACTTTTTCGCTAAGTTACTTATCAATGGTCATTGCAGTCAATTGTTCTCGGTTGTACGATGATGTTTGATAAGAACTTTTCACAGTCTGTGAGCGTGGATTGTACATTCTACGTCTTTTAGTCCCCTGACGTCATTCTCAGACACATTCCTATGTGTGGTCATGGTTCACTTATTCCTACCAGGAATTTTTAAATGGAAGTATCGTTTGATCGAAATATTAAGCCACTGACTTTCTTACTTCATTTGCATGTTTTCCCTTAAGTGGTGACACCCACTCATGCTGTTTGCGAATCCACCTGCGAGGCATTGCTATAGTCCACTTGGGTGGACGGAAATTTTTTCCCGTGAAATTTACACCCTAACATTGGGATGTCTTCTTTTTTATTCACCACTCAGATGCTTTTTTGCCATGCACTGAAGCTCCATTGACCACCAAAGTTATTCATTTGCATATTCTAGGGTTATGCATGTGCATAAGCATTTTCATCACATTTGGATAATTAATTTTTGATGCTTTTCGTTTTAAATTGTATTCGAATGCAATTAGATCATGATAATATATTCTGTTAGAAAAATATAACTTTTTTTAACCGTCAGTGTTTTGAAAAACGCATTTATATACGTAATTTAATAGTATTATTTAGTAATTATTAATATCAGACAAAAATTTAAGAAAATATTATCAATAGTTCCAATGCTTTTTCAGCACACGCACTTCAATTTGCAACTCACAACTAATTTCAATACACTAAAACTTGTTGTACATTCCGCTTTAAATTCTTCAACACTAATTGGTAGGAATAACGGAACATTTTAGTTTCTAGAAAGCCACTCATTATTGCAATGACTTTGGGCTTGTTTTTGTATGATATTTTTCAAAATATTAATATAACTGTTTACTGTGCAAAAATTATATAAACTGATTTGAAATCAGCATAGAAAATTACATCAGAGAATCAATAACGATTGTTAAAAATATATATGATACATTCATAACAAAACATTAAATCAAAACATTAGTGCGAGAAAAAGAGTGCGTTCAGGACTTTTTGCCACCACTGTACTTGCTAATATATATTAATTATAGTAGCAAACGTATTCTTATAGGAATTGATCTTAACAAATTTTACAAAAATTTTTGTTCCTTTTCACCATTTGAAAAAATACTAAAATAAGTCATTTTTAAAACTTCTGAATTACATTGTAAGTAGCTACTCATACAACCTTTTATATTTTAGAAACAGGGAACTTTAACAAAACACGCGTTATTAAAACTGGATTTTTATCACATGCTTAGTGATGATTGGGGCAATACCTTAAAAACACATTTCATAAGTAAGTTTTGCGTCTCAATTTTCTACGAATATAATTATGTTTACTTATTTATTCTCTCTTTCTCAATATGAATTTTCATTTTTACAACAATTTTATTCTGCAATTGATTATTTCCATTTGTTTTGCACCGCGTTAGATTCAAACATATAAAGAGAAATTCTATAATGGTCATTCCTCTTAATGAACATCTGTTTATTTTAATTGAAAGAAGAATGGTCCTAATTATATTTGATAAATATTTCTGTTGAATACGGGATTAGTTTCAAAGCTAAATATAGACACTTAATAAGGGTTTGTCGGGGAAATTAAACTAATGTGGATGAACTCTTGTTTACTTCGTGGTATTTCCGCGAGAACTAATTAATTTGCGGCATTATTGATGAATGCATCTTTTAAATTAGCACAAATATTTTCTTTGTTTCTTATCAAGGAAAGTGACATTAATTAGAAATTTATTGAATAAGATATTTTGGACAAATATTAAATAAAAACTGTTTACTTACCAGAGATAAATGAACTTTTGAAATAATTTTAGCTAATTTATTCTTCAGGATATTATATTATAATATAGTTATTCAAATGAATAAATAATTAACATTCAATTCTTAAATTGTCTTTCAACAAATTATTTTTTTAACTTACAAAACAACGTTCGTAATTTTTGTGCTATGTCATTATTTATAGTCAATTTTGGTATATATATACAATAAATTAATTTCATTTCAAATTACTATTTTAACTATACATTTTTGTGAAAGAAATAATTAGTTACCTGAATTTCATAGTTTTTGAAATAAACGTATTCATTACCTTTAGAAATTGACTGTATTCTGTAGTTCAAGTTCCTTTTAATTTTCATTTTATGATTTAAAGTGCAACTGTGTGAACCATATATTGAAACTACAAATTGTATCTTCTAATTAATATCTGATTAAATTTTTCTATATTATTTGATATTTATCTCCCAATGCTTGTGAACTTGGAAAATGAAATTTCAATTAGAGAAAATAAGAATAGAAAAAATAACCTCACAACATTATTATGTAAGAACTGTTACTCCATATTTGAAAAACTGTTCGAAAAGTAAATTTTATAAGTAGTAATAATTAATCTTTTTTTAATATGGCGAAAAAAATTATCAATAACATTTCTACATTGTTCGTTGTATAGGACTGAATTAATATTTTTTTTTCAAAATCACTTATTGTGCTTTTATTAATGAAGCGTCTTTTGTTATAAAGTTATTACATGTTATCCCTTTTTATTTATTTAAATTCTAAGTATTAAATTAAGAAACAGAGTTCAAATACATTGTTAGATGTTTAATGATTCTTGCCTGTAGAATATTTAAGGTATCCGACTACGTTCGGAACCGTGATTTTGCAAAAGCGTATAAATGGGTAACATTTATGATATTTAGTGTCACTTAGATTAGAAAATGTATATAAAATTGTTTTAAGAATATGATTACAATAAAAAATTATTTAAGTACAATATTTTGAAAAAAAATGAACATAGAATTTTTTTTTGTGAAAAGTGCTTGTATTATAACAATATTTTGCCTTTATTTAGCTCGGACCTCTGTACAGAGGCCCAACCAGAATTTTTGAAATACATAGCCTAGAAGTAGATTTATTCATGTTTTACGACGACAGAGGGGAGAAATTTTAAGAAAGAAACGCCGAAAATTATTTCAATTGGTGGTAACTCTGAAAATAATGTGATTTTTTCAAAAATTCTAGTTGAGCCTCTGTAGAGAAGTCTGAGCTATATACAGGCAAAATATTATTATTTTAGAAGTATTTTTTATAAAATGAGAACATTTTGAAAAAAGATTATTTTTATAAAATGAGAACATTTTGAAAAAAAAAATTATTTTTATAAAATGAGAACATTTTGAAAAAAGATTATTTTTATAAAATGAGAACATACTGAAAAAAAGATTATTCTAAGTTAATTTTTGGCCGAAATATTGTATTTAAATAATTTTTTTGTTGAAATGTCCTTAAAACAATTTTATACATGTATTCTAATCTAAGTGACACTAAATATCATGAAAATTATCCATTTATGCACTTTTCTAATATCACGGTTTCGAACGTAGTCGGATACCTTAATATTGCAATAACAGCTTCATAAAATTCATATATTCTGTCAATTTATCACATAAAGTCCCTTCAGTTATTTTTGAATTTATATGAAAAAAATTGACATATGTTACATGGTTCTTATCACATATTTTACGAATAAATGTAAACAGATATTGATTAAAAATAATATTTTTACTAAGCCATTTAATTTATACTTAGAATTTACAGAGCTAAATCTTTTAATGGGAATAAAAAACCCATAGCAGCTGATAATCACAACATGATATGATCTATTGCACAGCAAAATAAAGCTTATTTCTTAGAAAATTTGATTCTTTTTCCGTTTTGTTCTTCTGAAAGTTAATATTACTAACTGAAAAAAACACTTTAATATTTTTCTCTAAAAAACTATCTACGAAGGTAATTTTCATAATCTTTCGCTTTTCTGTAATCCCAAGAGAAGCTCTATTTAATAACATTTTACATTTAACAGAATAATCTTTCCGTAAAAATGTTTCTAATCTTTTTTTTTCTTTTACTGGAAGATACAATTCTGTAGGATCTCAGAACTTATTTTAAATTATTTCTCTTGCATTCGAAAATTTACTTAAATCTCTTACATTTTCATTTAGTTCTCATGTACTTTTTAGTTTTACTTTTAGGAAATTGCATTTCATTTATTCTTTAATTTCCCATATGTCTGCAAAGAAAAATAAAGAATTAAGTTGAATTACATTGAATAAAGTCGAAATACTCAATATTACTTTTATATCATAGCATGGTGAATCGACCCAACATGTTAAAAAAGCCTTTCAAGTAGTCATATACAAATAATATAATTTCTCAATTTTAATGATGTCTATTTAATAAAGGGTGTTTTTTTAGAGGTATAGAACTTTAAATTGCAATAACACAACGATGTATTATTCGATTGACATGAATTTTTTTTATTCGAAAGATAATCTTGTCGCATTACATTTTAAATATGATTTCTGGCATATGACTACCACGGCTGGCTTGGATGTAGTCCAATCTAGAAGTCCAATTTTCGATGACTTTTTTCCAACATTTGTGGCCGTATATCGGAAATAAAACGGCGAATGTTGTCTTCCAAATGGTCAAGCGTTTGTGGCTTATCCGCATAGACCAATGACTTTACATAGCCCCACAGAAAATAGTCCAGCGGTGTTAAATCACAAGATCTTGGAGGCCAATTCACAGGTCCAAAACGTGAAATGAGGCGGTCACCAATCGTGTCTTTCAATAAATCGATTGTGGCACGAGCTGTGTGACATGTTGCGCCGTCTTGTTGGAACCACAGCTCCTGGACATCATGATTGTTCAATTCAGGAATGAAAAAGTTAGTAATCATGGCTCTATACCGATCACCATTGACTGTAACGTTGTGGCCTTCATCGTTTTTGAAGAAGGATTCCACCAGTTCGTAAAGCGCACCAAACAGTCAGTTTTTCTGGATGTAACGGTGTTTCGACATACACTTGTGGATTAGCGTCACTCCAAATGCGGCAGTTTTGTTTGTTGACGTAGGCATTCAACCAGAAGTGCGCTTCATCGCTAAACAAAATTCGCTTATGAAAATCGGGAATAACGGCAATCTCGTTTTGGACCCATTTGACGAATCTACGCATTGCTTGATGATCGTCTTGATGAATTGCCAAACCAAACTGAGAATAAATCACTTGACAGCTGTTACATCGGTCACCATCTTGGAAAGTAATGCCAACTTAAACTTCTATACCTGGAAAAAAACACTCTTTAGTAGGGCATAATCGAGCAACTTAAAATAAAAAGTCGAGTAAAATATTTTCTTTTCTTACAAAAATGATTTACAAACTTAGAGTAAGTGCAAATGTCAACTCTTTGAGCGCTACAAAACAAGACAATTTTTTGTATAACAAACTGAATTTGTTTTCACATAGGAAACATATGTATCTAAGTGTGGATCACTAATATGAGTTGGTACATTAATTATTTATAAGAGTATTAATTTTTGTGTATAATTCTCTAGTATTTTTACGTCACACTATGGAAGCTATTTGCAATGAACCTCTTAATTTTGAACCTTGTTCAAGTGACGAAGTCGACACCTGAGCTGCCATCTCTCTCCACATCACACCACGGGAGGTCTTTGAGATTCAACATGTATCAGCACCTCTAAACGCCGGGTCTTCAGTGCCACTAGAGGGCACCATCACAACACGCCATCCACAAGTTCGTTACCATAACCACTAGGCCAGTGTTTCCGAAAGTGTGGTTCGTGTACCTCCAGTGGGTAAGGAAGGAGTTTAGGGGTTGAAGAAAAAAGAACATACTATTGGACGTAGAATCGCATTTCAGTTTAAATTTAACAACTAGGGAACCAAATTATGACGATGTGTCATCTCAGCATAAACAATGTCATTTTTTTCATTAATCCAATAAGAGCTATTTCAAATTTGCTATGTTCTATTTGGAATAACTTTACTTCTCTATTCTTATTATTTTATGCATGTTACAAAAAAAAATAAATATGTTTTGATTGTTTGTAAAATGTATCCACTTTTTGAAGAGAGGGTACATAGCGTTACGAAAATTATAGAACGGGTACAGACATGCCAGAAGAGTTCTGGAAACAGTGCAATTGACTAAGTTCATGAGAAATCATAGTCACATAATTGAGTCACGTGTTTTCAGCCAATCAGTTCATAAATTAATGCTACGTCATAATTATGTCATAAATAAAATCATGAGCTTGCAGCCAATTAGTTCAGGTGCCTCACTGTTGCCAACTTTTGCTTTTTGCAGAAACTTTCTTTTAGAAAGTACATATTTAACAACGATATGATAATGCACATAATTATAAACAAAATGCACTTAATTTAAGGGTCCTCGAATAGTGTTTTTTTTATTTTTAATTTTTTAACACGTGAACTCTTTACCCAATCATCAAATTTTAAGTGTTATCTTAACTTTACATACTAGTATTAACATACTAGTACTTTAATTGACTAGTATGTCAATTTTTAATCAGTGGGAAATACGTGATTGTCTTTATCATGTGACCATCATAAATTTAGTCCATAGGATATCACAGCAACTACATCGAAATAGGAGAAACAACAAACACACATATTTTTTTAAATATTAGTATAATACCAGTGCATTAAATACAGTTAAATCATTAATTAACAAAACTTATATACACTCTGTCGCAAAAAATATATGCACCCAGAAGAAATCAAGCTACAATCACGAAACTCGGCAAGAATGTAGTCTGGTAAGAGATATGCAAATGATTAAAATTTCGAAGCCAATGAGACAAGGCTAAGTGTGCTATGCGCATATTAGTTGCGCAACTGGGAGAGTTTAAAAGCATGAGTACGAGCGCCGTACGGCTATCCAAACGAATCTGATGACTTTGATAGACGATATTGAGACTTAGGATGCCTCTAAGACGTAACCGGCGGCAGTACGAGCAGCTGACGGAATTTGATAGGGGCCGTATAATAGGCCTCAGAGAAGCAGGTTGGTCGAATAGACGTATCGGCCGCCACCTCGGTCGGAGCGATATGGTAGTTGCTCGGTGTTGGCAAAAGTGGATCACAGAAGGTAGAGTGTACCGTCGCGGAGGGTCAGAACGTCCCAGGAACACAAATGATCGCGAGGATCGTGCAATCAGAAGAGTGGCCACTTCGGCACCAACAACGTCGCTAGCATCGATTCAACGCCACTTACCTCCTTCCAGACATCCAGTGCCATCAAGAGAAACCATAAGGAGACGACTGACCGAAGTTGGCTTGAGGAGCCGACGTCCGCTAAGACGCTTACCACTGACCCCACATCATAGGCAGTGTCGACTGGATTTTTGCCGACCTCGGGCAACTTGGAGTGTGACAGACTGGAGACGTGTCATCTTCAGTGATGAATCCCGATTCAGTCTCAGTGCTGATGACCACCGCACACGTGTCTGGAGGCGCACCGGCCAGCGGTCCGATCCGGCATTTATTGTCGAGCGGCATACAGCAATTTCACAAGGTGTGACAGTGTGGGGAGCAATTTCTTGGGACACACGATCATCTTTAGTGGTCCTTCAAGGCACTTTGACAGCTCGCAGATACGTGGACGATATTTTAACGCCGATTGTGCTACCCATGCTATCAAGTCGCCCAGGTGCCATTTATCAACAGGATAATGCTCGTCCACATACTGCGCGACTCTCCCAACAATGTCTTAAAGGATATGACGTCCTACCATGGCCTGCCAGGTCACCAGATCTTTCGCCAATAGAGCATGTCTGGACGCGCTGGGAAGGCAACTGCAGCCGTCCCGAGATACAGGAGAATTAACTGCGCAGATGCAAAGACTATGGCAGGATCTTCCACAGGGGGTCATAAGTGATCTAATTGAATCGATGCCACGCCGAATTTCGGCTTGTATAGCTGCCAGAGGTGGCTTTACTACTTACTGATTTTTAACCTTTTGCAAGCTGTAACCGCTTAATAAAATGATATTTTGTTCTGAATTTTTAATCATTTGTTTATTTTCATATACACTACATGCATACCAAATTTCGTGAATGTAGCTCAATTTCTTCTGGGTGCATATATTTTTTTGCGACAGAGTGTATATATATATATATATATATATATATATATATATATATATATATACATAAAATTAAAGGCACATAGAAAATGACTTGAAAAATTATCTTATTTTTCTGAAAACGTTGACTCTAAGGCATATCTTCGTTTAATATATTCCAATGACACACACGAACAATCAATTGATATGAATAAAGAAATCATCCAACTATGTAATTTCTTTCTTCCGTACAAATTAAATTCGATCATGGGGATTCCGCAAAATCTAACTTAAAGCTCTTTATCACCTTTTAAAAGCGAATAAAATTGAAATGTATGTTTTATTTCTGTTGAATTCTATTTCATATTATTTATATCTAAGTTATATTCTGATTTTTGTTTCAAATTTATTTCACTTCTTAACTAAAATGTTGATTTGAATGCGTCTCTCGTGGATAATATTGAGGGACAAATTTATGCATTAAAAATCATTTTTAAATGTTTAAATACAGGGTGTCTGGGTATAAAGTATCCAAAAGTAATGGCTTATTATTGCGAAACTACCCATCAGAATGTAATAAACTGTTTCTCCATGGATTGGAAAACTCTCCGAGATTTTTTGGGTCTAGTCCATACACACACACACAATCAACCGAAAAATCATGAAACTCACAGATTGGAATGACGTTACTGGCTTGCCTAAAAGGCTTATCAGGAATCCTACAAAATGAATCACACACACTATCAACAGTATGTTCTACCACGAAAACTTAAGAATGCTTGCCTGTTTGAGATACCAAGGTTCCCGTCTCCTTTTTAAAAAATAGATTAGTGAATAGATTTTGATGTCGGAGGGTCAACCTTCTATTATTCGCTGTACATCAGCGCTTCTTAAACTGTGGTGCGTGCCCCCTAGGGGGCGTGGTAACCCTAAGAAGGGGGCGTGATCATATTGAAAAGTCGAAAACAAAACATTAAAAAAATTATTAATTTATTAAAAGTAAGCTAACAAAATACATCCTTCTGATATAATAAAAAATATTAAAAACATTTACATTGATATAATACACTTAGAAATTTATCAGCTCTGCACACTGTATCTTGTAATTAATTAAGCAATACTCAATTACCAAGAACTTTAATAATTACCAGTGACCCTACGAGCCTGTCATATATATACGTAAAATTTTATGCAAAAATTAACACTTATCTAGATTATTTGTACGGTTTATAATTAATTCCTTAACTGGTGATTAAAAGTTAAGCGATTCGCTCCTCAATGCCACAGTTTTGCCTGTATGCAAGAGTATGTAGTGTATTGAAGAGGGGGAGAAAGAGAGGTAATAAATAAGAGGAAATCCTCTGAAATAAGTAAACACTTCGCAAACACTGTCAAGGTCATTTTATTTCATTCCAAAGCCTTCGGAAAAATTTTATGGATAGCAGTGAACAGAAAAGATCATATTTTGGAAAGACGTATATATACGTCCGGGGCAGAGACAGACGTTTTTATACGCCGGTGGCACTTAAGAAGTAAAAGTCATATTGTAGCTTTAGCATCAGAGTATCTTATTATCGAATTTAATACATGGTTATTTTACGGAAGGGGGGGGCGCAATGAAAATTATGATTGAATATTGGGTCGCAAGAATTGAAAGTTTGAGAAGCACTGCTGTACACACGTGACTGATTTAAATTCCATTAACCAAAGTAACCACTGCACCTTTTGTTGCGGCGTCCACATTTTAACTAATGAAGTCAGTGTTATAAGAGTATATCGTCTGCAATTGCCAAATAATGCACGCACGTGCAGCCGATCGGACTAGACCAAATAATGTCGGAGAGTTTTCCAATCCATGGATGTGTGGCGGTACCGCACCAAAGACCAATTTCCCGTCGGGAACGAGTGACGTTTCAGCGGTCAAGTAGTTTCTCGTGGGAAAGTATCCCAGGGTGGACACCCCGTTGCTGATGTCCTAAGGGAAGTCAACCTCTGACCTCCCTTGATCTAGCCGACAGTAAGATGCCGACACAGCTCCCACGCCAGCCACCGGTTTCAAAGTACACCGCGTGAAGGGGACTTGGATCAATCGAAAAATGGTTTCACCAAATACGTCCAAACAGAAGTGACTATACATCACGACACCAACGCAGAGACATGATCTAACTCCAAAATTCTCTCCAATTCCAATAGCTTCACCAGCATCTGGGCCACGGCATTTCCAATAGCCGTATCAGCATCTGTTCCAACAGTACTTTTCCAGCTCGTTTCAACGCAGCCTTCATCAGGAGCTAATATTACAGCCTGTAATAAACATTATCCTCCCAGCTATACAGCTGTTACATTGGTAACCCGCAGATAAAAGAACAGTTCTTCCAAACGAAGGATAAAACGCTGGTCAACACAGATTGATTGTGCTATTTCAAATATAATTACTAAATCACTGCAGTGATGAAAGCAAAAGGAATTGTGAAAGAAGTCATTCCCCTCCCCAGGAGAAAATTTTGAAATGAGCCTTCCCACGGTGCAGTGACAGGCAACTTTCAATCCTTTTGGAGTGACCATCGGCTACTCTACGGTTAGAAAATACCATAAAAGACTCAGCTGCCTCATTACTCGAACGAGTTAACCCTGTGGTTACATCTTCAACCACAAGGTACTGTAAACCTCCTTTTCAATTGATTTGATCTTATGTACTCATTCCGTTGACGTGTCACTGTGTTACCCCGTTTGTCCGTTTTTCGCCTCAGGGTAGGAAACGAAATTCGCTCTTTGTAGTTGTTCTGTGTATTTACTAGGGGTTTTTTTCCCCTTTCGCAGAGAAAATGACAGAGTCAGGCGAAGACGTTTCGTTTGTAAACAGAATAGTGGTTAAAATTCCACTGGTGTGGAGAACAAAAATACCTCTTTGGCTAAAACAAGGCGAGACCTCGTTTAGCTTAGCCACAATCACCAATGACAAAAAGAAACTTCCTCATTTAATTGCAAATATTGATTCGGAGACGCTAGAGCATGTGTCAGACATAATGTTAAACCGTCCGGTAACTGATAAATATTTAACTCTTAAAAATAGATTAATTTCTGAGTTTCAGGATACCGAAACACAACAAATAAAAACTACTGTCTGATTTACAGCTAGGTGACAAAGAAACCAAGTTTCTCACTTAGACAAATGCGCGAATTTTCCCTGAACAAAATTAGTGAAGATTCTTTAAAAAATCTGTGGATGCAACGATTACCGGTTAACGTACAAGCTATTTTATCGGCCTCAACTGACAGCCTTTCGCAATTAGCACACATCGCGGACAAGATAGGCCAAATAACCGAGAGTTCACAACCTATTGTGTATTCCGTTCCACATAGAGAAAATTCGAACACGGATGTGCTGTCAATCGTTTCTTCGCTAACACAGAAAATTGAAGCTCTTACTACGCAAGTTAATCGCGCTTAAGCAGAAAAAGAAACAGGCAAAATGTTCCAAATTCCTGTAAACGCTCATGCAGCCTTACATTTAACAATGACAATCGGAACCCTGCCTATTGTCGCTATCCCAATCAGTTCCGGGAGAAAGCCCGTAAATGTATTGCGTCATGTCCGTTTAATTCACAAAACGAGAATTTGCCGCTACACCAAATCAAATTGCTGGAAATTGTGTAGCGGCTAAAACATCAAATCGGTTACTATTGTACGATGCAGGAACCAATATGATATTTCTAGTTGATACAGATAGCGATGTTTCCTGCATTCCTCCACCTAAATATAAAAACATAGCACCAAACCATTCTTTTTAACGTTTCGCTGCAAATAATACTAAAATAAAAACTTTCGGTATCAAAACTATTAATTAAAGTTTTGGGCTTAGTCGAAATTTAAAATGGGCTTTTTTTTTTTTTTTTTCATAATCGCTGATGTTTCCATTCCTATAATAGGAGATGATTTCTTAGCACATTTTGGCTTAATTGTGGACTTAAATTAACGTAAACTCATTGATACGCACACAAATCTTAGTAGCCTAGGCAATTTGGAACGAAATCACCAATTGCACATTAAAACTGTTTCCGAAAATTCTATTTACAGCGACATTCTAAAACAGTTCCCTGATTTAACCAATCCATCTATTCATAACAAAATTATGAAACATAACACAGTGCCTGTAATTGATTAAAACTAAAGGCCAAACCGTCCACGCTAAAGCTAGGAGACTTCGCCCGGAAGTTTACGAATAAACTAAAAAAAGAATTCGAATACATGATGGAACAGGAAATTTGTCGTCTATCGAAAAGCAATTGGTCTTCTTTACATGTTGTACACAAAAAACCCAACGGAATACAACCAGTGGGTGATTACAGAGCACTTAATGCAGCCACAATCATAGATGCATATCTGATAACCATATTCAAGATTTCGGTGAACTACTTTTTAACAAAACAATTGTCTCAAAATTAGACATTGCTCGGGCATATCACCACATTCCAATTCATGAAGATGATATACCCAAAACAGCGATAATTACTCCATTTGGTTTTTTTGAATTTCCGTACTTAAATTTTGGTTTAAAGAATGCGGCTCAGACATTCCAACAATTTATGTATGAAACTATAAGAAGTCTTGATCTTTGTTAATTACCTATTACCTGTTAATTACCTTGTTTAATCACCTATTTAGATGACATTTTAATTTTCTCAGAAATCTAAAGTTTACATAAGCAACATGTAATCAAAGTACTTCAAAAGCTTAACAGATATGGACTTAAACTCAACGCTTCGAAATGCGTGTTTGGTGTCCCGGACATAGAATTTTTAGGCCCTCTGATTACCCAAAACGGAACAAAACCTCTCCCTAATAAGGTATAAACAGTTATCAATTTTAAAAACCGGAAACTGTTAAGGAATTGCGGCAATTTTTAGAAATGTTAAATTTCTATCGTAGATTTATTCCGCATGCAGCGCAAACACAAGCTCTACTTAGTGAATTTTTAAAAGGTTGTAAGAAAAACGATAAAGGAAAATTTCCTGGTCAGATCAAACAATTGCAGCTTTCAAGAAATCGAAACAAGAGCTAGAAAACGCTGCAATGTTAACACATCCTAAGCCAAACCCATCCCTTATACTACAAGTAGACGCATTGGATTACGCAATAGGTGGAGCACTTAATCAAAACACAGCAGCAGGACTCAAATCCTTAGCTTTCTATTCCAGGAAACTTAATGCTGCCGAAACTAAATACAGTGCTTACGACAGGGAAATATTGGCAGTCTATGCAGCTATCAAACACTTCAGATTTATGCTTGAAGGACATAATTTTACAATCTTTACGGATCATATGCCATTAACATTTGCTTTTAAACAAAAGCTAAACAAATGGTCTCCAAAAGAAAATCGACAACTTGATTTAATTTCTCAGTTCACAACAGACATTAAAAACATAAAAGGCACTGAAAATGTATTTGCGGATACATTGTCGCGCATTAATGAAATTACAATGCCGGGTCCAATTGATTATAACGAAATCGCATCAGCTCAATTAGATGATAACGAATTAATTAACTTATTAAATTCAGATACCTCCTTACAATTAAAAAAAAGGTTAAAATTCCTAATTCTGACTTAGAATTATATTGCAATATGTCAACGGATACTGTACGTCCCTATGTACCCCAAAAGTTTAGAAAAATTTGTTTTGATAGCGTTCACAATTTAGCTCACCCTGCAGTTAGAAACACGTCTAAATTAGTTCGTAATCGTTTTGTGTGGCCTAGCATTAACAGAGATTGTACAATTTGGGTTCGATGATTCATACCTTGTCAACGCGCTAAAGTGCACAAACATACGGTTGCACCACTTCAGAAATTCAGTGACACGTCTACAAGGTTTGATCATGTGCATATAGATCTAATCGGTCCACTTCCACCGTCGCAAGGATCTACGTTCTGCATTACCGCAATTGATCACTTCACCGGATGGGCAAAAGCTACACCTATTTCTGACATTAAAGCAACGACAGTAGCGGACGCTTTTTACTCAACCTGGATTCCTCGTTTTGGTGTCCCTACTACAATCACTACCGATCAGGGACGCCAATTCGAATCCTCCCTATTTCTTGCTCTTAAAAGACTACTGGAGGTACAGCGAATACGCACCACTGCGTACCACCCTCAAAGCACCGGGCCAATCGAAGAGTTTTACCGCCCACTAAAGGCAGCAATCATGTGACATGCAACTGAAAAATGGACAGAAATTCTTCCTACTATTCTGCTCGGTTTTCTAGCAGCCTTTAAAGAAAACTTGGGCTGCACATCTACGAAATTAGTGTATGGCAAAACTCTCCGATTAACAGGTGAAATTTTCATTTCAACTAAAGCGGCAAGCGATCCAGTCCAATTCTTTGAACGACTGCGAGCTCACATGCAACATCTACAACCCCAACCCACACGTTCGAGGGGTAAAAAAACTATTTTTATACACATCGAACTACACAAGTGTACACACGTGTTTGTGAGACGAGATTCAGTCCGTCGACCACTTCAGGCACCTTATAACGACCCGTACCCTGTTATCAAAAGCAGTGATAAGTTTTACAAGGTGAACATTCACAGCAATCCTACATCGATCTCAATTGATAGACTGAAACATGCGTTTACGCATAATGTGGACAATACTCTTCACTTAGAAGAGAGTGATGCAGAGATCAAGTCAAATCTTCGGAAAACTGGTTCTGGTCGTCGTGTTCACTTCCCTGATTATTTCGTATCATCACGATGACACTGGAGGGGGAGTATGCGGCGGCTGTACCTCACCAAAGACTCATTTCCCGTAGGGAACGAGTGACGTTTCATCGGTCAAGTAGTTTCACGTGGGAAAGTATCCCAGAGTGGACACCCCAGTGCTGATCTCCTAAGGCAAGTCAACCTCTGACATCCCTTGATCTAGCCGACAGTAAGATACCGACACAGTTCCCACGCCAGCCACCGGTTTCAAAGTACACCTCCTGAAGGGGACTTGGACCAATCTAAGAATGGTTTCACCAAATACGTCCAAACAAAAGTGACTATACATCACGTGTCACTTTCGTGGGTGGGACGTATTTCACCTCAAAAAGAGACTCTGAAATCATGAGAAGCAAGAGAAAGCGACACCAACGCAGACATGATCTAACTCCAAAAGTCTCTCCAATTCCAATAGCTTCACCAGCATCTGCGCCCCGGCATTTCCAATAGCCGTATCAGCATCTGCTGCACCAGCACTTTTCCAGCTCGTTTCAACGCAGCCTTTATCAGGAGCTAATATTCCAGCCTGTAATAAACATTATCCTCCTAGCTATACAGCTGTGGAAGATGAACAGTTTATTATATTATGATTGGTTGTTCCGTAATAATAACCCATTACGTTTGGATACTTTAAGCCCGGACAGCCTGTAGTTCTTTGAAATCCTTGAATAATCAATAAAATATGAATCAAACACAGGGTGACACAGAATATCGGAAATTTTTGAAATGCATGGTGACAGCACTGCAGGTGAGTGATCTTGTGCATGTAAACACTTTCTCTTTTTAGTAACCATGGGTCAATGGAACGCCCAACACTGTGCATTAACCCTAAAAGGTTTTATAAAAACAGTGATAACTTGGAAACTCTCTGCGCAGAGGGGAATTCTGACTTTTTTACAATTTATGATGTCATAGTGCCGTCTTCATGCGATAAAAAGTTGTATTAAAACCTTTGAAGAGAATAAATCTACCCTAAAGACGAAACCAACAGGATAACCAAGAAATGCTTGTACACTATAGAGATGTTGCAGTGGTTAGTAATGAATCAAGGAATTTCAAGAATACTTTTGACAACATCTAAAAGATATAAACTGTTTTTTAAAAAAAGGAAAAATTCCATTAATGTTTCTTAAATGACGAATCTTAACATTTTAATTGTCACGAATGAAATGTTTTCTTTCCATCACTGATGGTTTTAATAGATTGTTAAAAAATTCCCGTTTATTGTGTTACCCTGTGTATGGAGTCATTTAATTAACCTGATTCCAAATAATAATAATTTTATACATTTTCATTTTGAGATATTTGTTATTGAAGAAGATAATTGTACTAGTTTGTTCAGAAGCTCCTAATCTTAATATACATTTGCAAGAATGGTTCGTAAGACTTAATTCTAAACACATCGCAAAATTATTTTACAAGGTAACGTGTCCTTAAGATACATCGTGCAGAAGCAAACCACAATACTCGTTTAAAATTTAAAAACTATAATCGAATTTATAAGAAGTGTATTTTCTTCGGTAACAATTTTGATTTATTTAGATATATGTCAGTATTAGATGTATTACAGTATTTCAGACGTAAAGTAAAGCAGTCAATGACCAGTCAGTCGTAGATACAAACTGCAGTTATTTCAAAGACCAATGTTTCGAATTTAAATACATAACCTTTAATACCTATTGAACTTAATATCAAAGCCCAGTTCAGTAGTCTAAAGAAATGGTTAAATATTTTCCTGTCTATCAATCAAGTCTCAAAATTAAAACATAAAGATATACGACAACGAAGTAGTGATCTAAGTTGCTTAACCTGAATCTTTTGAACATTGAAAAATTACAAACGACCAAAAAATGTATTACTAGATAAGAAACAACCAATGTGTGATGGTTGGATATATTGCATAAACCCCTTTCAAATACTTAGTTAGAACTGAACTCCTGTGCAATAAATAACTTAAAAACTCAAACAGCTGCTTAAACAGGACCAATAAGGGTTGATAAGGAAAAATGAATGCATAGTAACTGTATAGTTTTGTTCTTTTTTCATTTAAATTGTTTTTGTATCAAAGTTATCCAATACGTCTTAAACTAATTTAACAATGAACGTACAACTGCTGACAGTAGTTTACAGCTTAGTAACTTAAGGTATCCGACTACGTTCGGAACCGTGATTTCAAAGAAGCGCATAAATGGATAATTTTCATGATATTTAGTGTCACTCAGATTAGAATAAATGCATAAAATTGTTTTAAGGACATTTTGACAAAAAAATTTATTTAAATAAAATATTTTGGCAAAAAATTAACTTAGAATAATATTTTTTTCCCAAATGTTCTCCATTTGTGAAAAATGGTTCTATTATAATAATATTTTGCCTGTATATAACTCAGACCTCTCTACAGAGGCTCAACTAGAAGTGTTGAAAAATTTACATTAGTTTTAGAGTTACCACCAATTATTCACATTTTTTCTTAAAATTGCTCCCCTCTGTTGTCGTAAAATAAGAAAAAAAGCCACTTCTAAGTTACAAATTTCAAAAATTCTAGTTGAGCTTCTGAACAGTGGTCTGAACTATATATACAGGCAAAATAGTATGGTTTTAGAAGTATTTTTTATAAAATGAGAACTTTTTGAATAAAGATTATTCTAAGTTAATTTTTTGCCAAAATAGTGTATCTAAATAATTTCCTTTTGTCAAAATGTCCTTCAAACAATTTTATGCATATATTCTATGCTAAGTGACACTAAATATCATGAAAATTATCCATTTATATGCGCTTTTGAAAATCACGGTTCCGAACGTAGTCGGATATCTTAAAGCAGGATATTTCTTAGTTGATATGTGATATTTTATGCCAAGTCTAACGTTTTGTAACATAAATTCATTGCAGCAAATTTTATGAAAAATTATGCATCCTTTCAAAAAAGATAAATGCACTTTGTGTCTAGTTACAAGTTCGGAATTATTCGGCTCAGCAGTTAAAAGATACAAAAGTATACTTAAGAGAAAGTTGTATTATAACATGAGTGGTAATATTAAATCTTTTTCTTGTTCTTGCTTGTATTATAATGTATTCTGATAGGATTATAGAGAGCAGTAAATCTCTTGAATGTGTTTGAAGATTTTTATTGAATTACGTAACAAGTCTAGGTTTTCTTGTTTGCTTTCAAAGCGTTGATATTACACAGGGATTACTTAAGCTAAAAATTAGTACTTAGCTGAATAGTAACGACTCTTTAACGTCCTGTCTTCCAAAGTTTCTCTCTTAAAATTAAATTTTAGAGTTTCGTTGTTGCTATTACAAGTTTTAACTGCTACTTTTCTTACAACATTGTAAATTTTAGTATCTATGCACAAGGCATCGAAGTAGAAATAGATATAGTAATAATAGTAGCATAGAAACGAAACTCTGCTTGCAAGAAAACATTAGGATTTTGTTGATTCTAGTTTTAACATTAGAAGGATTTTACATAACTAGAGATTCAAAATAAAGTGGACATTTATTCAAGGTAGCCTGTATTACTTTTAGTTATATCATATGAGTATATAAATTATTTATTTATTTTTTATAATTGAACAACAAGTGTTGAACTTTGCAACATAAACAAGCACTTTAATTAATTTGTCAGTATTTGTTTTTTTTATAACCTCAACACCTGCTTCCATATTGAGTTATGGCTACGGTAGCCCAGAAGTCCTCGTTAAGAACTCCGGTCTGGTGTGACATGAGTCCAAGTCCTAATACCACAGAACACCTGTCGTGTAGAGGTGAGGTGCTGATGCACGTTAAAACTATCTAGGCATAATTTCGTCCTGTTATATGGTATGGAAGTTCGTATAGGAATGTCCTTTCGGGTGTCATCCTCGTCATATGACTGTAGCTCAAAATTACGAGATTTATCTCCAGTGACCCTGGGGTTTATTCACAGTTTGATCTTAATTTGTTGTTTATTGAGTAAAATAAAAATGCGCACCGGTTTCCGCCCGAGATCTTCTAAACACGGAATTCTCAGAGTTATCTACTCAGACTTTCAAGGATTCTTTGCGAATCTAAAATCTCAGGAAGTATCAGAAGTACAATTTTGTATAGATGTGGATTTGCTAAATGCTGACGAAATATTACTAATAGACAAAAAATTAATTCATTAATTAAATGAACTGAATATTGTTGAGTAAATTATAGAAAACGTTAGAAGAATAAAGTGTCATCATAATAATTTTTAAGATTCAGATTTAAATTGTTCTGTACGGGAGTTATTAATGATAGATTTGCTTTTTTTAAAATTGTTAAATAAAGCATCTGTGGAACTACTTTGACTATACAAAATTTATTTGAATAAAGTTTTGCGATAAGTATGAATAAAAATTACTAGACTAATGGATTATTCCCTTATTTATTAAAGTTTCAATTCGAAGCAAAAATATGGCTACTGTCAACGGACCTCATTATTTAAATCATGATGAACATAAGGAAAATAAATATTTCTGCAGGTGTTGTTTGTAGTCGTTGCTGTTGTGTCCTTCCCGAAGGGAAGGAAGGAAAGTTGCCAGAGCCTGAGACAGAGTGAACTTCTACACGATAGATGAAGCAACCACCTAACTCCACTTGCACAGTTTAGGCACGGACTAGAGGGGAGGGAAATATTTTCCTGCACCCATGTTTTCTGCTGAGACAACTCACAGAAGTTTCGGACCCACGTACTCCGTGTGTACTCTGAGGTTATTTGGAAAGATTGGGCATCAAACCCATGTTCTCCGGTCAGGAGTCCGATGCTTAAACCACTTGGCTACCCACTTTACAAAAGCTTATGTTGTGTATGTCAATATTTGTAACAATTCTATGTTTATAATTAGGGACAAAATAGGATTTCAAAAGAAAGAAAGAAAAATATATAAATTAATTTTTAACATGTTTTGTTACTATTTTGGATAAAAAAAACTTAATTTAATTCTAAATACGCCACTTTACCAAATTGTGCTTCTAATTATGAAGTTCAAAGGGGGTTGGGGTCACTGTATGTTAAAATATGCGGATTCCTCATGTATTATAATTTCGTAGATAAGCACATTTATAATGCACACAAAGAAAAATACTTAGCCCGTCTTTTATCTCATTTAGTTTCAATTATCTTCTGTGAAACTAAACGTGCTTCTTTCCCTACTTTTCTTTCATAATTGGTTAAAAAAATTCTTTAGTTCGAAAAGTACTCATTTTTCTTTAATTCTGGTATTACATATGCATGGCTGAGTTTCAATTATCTGATGCTAATGGCCGGATTATATCCATCTAAAGGAAGGAATGAAAATAATAGTGTATCTAACTTTTTGTTTCTCCGAGAATCTTTATAGAAATATTGAGTATAAACCAATATTTCATAATAATAATATATATAAATACATGTAGGCTGTCTAGTGCAATTTTTATCGGTGAAGTGTTTTAATAATATTTAACCATAACTCTAACGTATGGAAAATACTATTATATTTATAAAACATGTTATCATAAAATTGTGCTCGTTGGCATTCATTTATTTTAGCATTTAGTAAAATATATTTCAAATAGAATTTGTAATATAATCCTATATGTTGATGTCTTTCAAATGGTTTTATTTTAACAATATTTATAAAAC